>JAPMOR010019482.1:28500-105444 GCA_026543865.1 Argiope aurantia | reverse complement strand
ATATGCTCTGCATTAGCAAGCACATGAGTAGTTATAAATTGAATAGCAGCTGTGATACGCTACTTTAAACCTTGTCGCGTAATATTTCTATAATCCTATATAAAAGAATTCAAAGAAACTTAAATTTGAAAATCGCATTATATAAGGTGAAAATTTTCATTCAATCATCAAGCCATATAGTATAATGCTATACCTTAGATTTTGAGGTATGATTATGTTATGGAATAAAATTTGACAAGTCTTGTAATGCGTAGTGTTCACGAAACCTTTACATTATATAATTCTTTTACATAATTTAATTTATTCAAAAATTCTCACATACGTACTCTGTATTTCATATTCACCATCAAGGAATTTGAAACAAATTTTTGCAATTCTAAACGAGATGTGTGTGTAATGATATTTAAACTCTAATTTCAATTCTCATTAATTTACAAAGTTTTATCTTCATTTAGCCCATAGTAAGTTCATTCTCTTATTTCTTGATCCACTTCCACTTTCTCTACTTAATTAATTCAAGAGAAGCTTTATAAAATTGCTAAATCGGCTAAACGCCGATGCATTCTCACGCTCCGCGTGAAGGGCTACAAAAATGTCCAATAAGCACATTCTTTTTTAAAAAATCCCTGCATTTCCCTTACCGTGATTGACATACGTCAGAAATCACTATTAGAATCTTGATAATATATTAGCACTGTAAAAAAATATTTTCCCTATGCATATCTCATGTTATATAAGACGAGGGATAATTTATTTCGCTCTTCTTCTCGACTTCTACTTTTGCAACGTGCTGTGGTGGACATGCCTTGTCCGTGCCTTCTTGTAAATAATCATAATGCCTGCTTCTCCAAAATGAAATGAAACGACGTCACGAAATCGAAAGTCTCTTCACTGTCTTCAAACTGCATGTATTCTGCTTCACATAAAATAATGCTTACACACACACACACACATATATACATACATACATACATACATACATACATACATACATATATATATATATTTAGAAATTTTTTTTTAGAAATATTTTTTTGCTCTTTGATTCATACTTCTTGTATGAAGTATATACTCAGCGTCATTATTGCTATTGCACTCATGATATACTGGATAATTATGAAGATTAAAGTGATTTTATAATCCTAGTGTTATTATTGTTTTGATAATTAAAGACAAAACTGCATCTTCTCGTAGATTTTTGGACCAAAGAGGTAATGCATCAGTGCTTGAAATGCCTCATAAAGAATTAAAATATTTACCGCTTCTTTAATTATTAATTATGATCTGATGCGTGGTTTTTTTTAAATGACCGAAATAATTTCTTCTAGAAAGATCCATTTAATGAAAATGTATTTTCTTTTGCTACCTGATCTGCTAATTCGTTCCAAATTATGTTCAAGTGGTCAGAAACCCGCAAGAAGGAAATTGTTTGCTTTAGTTTAACAGGAGTATGAACTTCGAAGGCAATACGTTGAGTGATTTTTGGTCATTGGATGGCGGTATTTTTTCAAGAATGGAAGCACCGAATAAATTTCTGTAAAAATCAGACAGTCTTCTGCAGGATAACGAGAAGATTCAGTGCTTTAGCAATGTTTAAATTTTCTATGGTAAAAATGGAATCAACAGGGTTGGTTCGAAAAGAGGAGAAATCAACTATTGAAGTGTGTTGGAATGTTTAGATGCATTAGTAACTATAATAAAATGATCAGAGAGTTGATATAAGAAATGATCAGAAATTTCAAATAAAATTATTAAAATAGTTGCTTATCTCAATCGTATTGATATTTTTGTCTTGAAATCTAACATCTTTTGAAATATAATAAAATTATTGGAATTAGAAAAGCAGATTTCATACAAGATGATAATTTGGTTGAAATGTGTGTTTTCGAGAATAAATGATGTGGATTTCTTCGCTTTAGTATTCAAATGAATTTATAATTTATTGTGGAAATGCTCTATTAGAAGTGAAGAATGGAATTCATCAGTTGTTTGTTTAATAAAGAATTGGTATGCCAGCTGCTTGATTTTTTTGTAAAGCAATTTTTAAAAGAACAATATTCGAAGCTCATTTAGGATCTAGACATAAAACAATGATCCTAGAAATGATTGAAATAGCGTAACAAATTATAAGTTGATTATCCAAAAGTATATTGATAAAGATGCTCACTCAGGTTACACTCAGCCAGTTATAAGATTCCAGTAAGTCACGCATGTGCAGAAAGAAGATTGCGCATGCGCTGAAAGAGCGGACAATAACAAATTTTTGCCTCGATGAGACAAGTACTTGCTATTGTATAGTTTCTGCGCATGCGTGGTCTTACTGTATAGATTGTAGCTGGCTGAGTGGAAACCCTACTTAATGCTGCAACTATTATAGAACATACTGAAAATCCTGTTTTTTGTGACTAATGATATAGTTAGCTCTAGGTTATTGGTTTTTATCTGCGCAAATATCATTGATAGCTGAATTTCCGTGGTTTTTGATCATCAAATAATTTTGGCTCATTTTAGAAAAATATAGAGTGAGAAATTTAATAAATTCATTCCATTTTAAGGAGTATTTGCATAAGAAACTTTTGGAAATGTTGCCTTTTTTAAGTCATCATATTTGCACTTTTTTTCTGGGATTATTTCTAAAGCACCATTTACAAATGTTTTCCATAGTGTTTTGAATTTTTCGAATAATAACTCCCCAAGAATGATGTGCCAAAAACAAAGAATCACCCGCAAAAAGAATACAACCAGTACTTTATTTCGTTATTTTAAAGAAATCTGCATAAAGATGATAAAAAGGATAGGTGACTGAAATAAGTCTCTGTTTTGATGATGGAGACAGACTATCCCAATAAACCTAGAATTGAGTTAGACTGTTTTTAACAGGGCAAAAGTCAGCACACTCATAGTATTAAAATATTTGTATCAATTTATAATAAAATATAAACAAAGGATGTCTACGAAACCCAAGGGTCTAAGAGTATAAAAGTGTAACAGTCATGAAAAAGCACAACGATAATGTAAGGTATGTCATAGTACTGAAAAGCGTGGATAATGTTCAAATATGATTATAAAAAACAAATATTTAAAAAAAATAAAAAGGTTAACAAGAGGATCTTTGAAAATCAACTCTCTTAAATCAGTGTGTCAGTAGGTGTTTCGAGTGGGACCAATCCTGAACTAGTTAAAACGGAGTCCAGCTTCCTGCTAGATAATGTGGTATAGAGATGGATTGTAGGTTTAATTGTATGAAGCTTATTAGGAATCTGTGCATCTCAATCAGTTTGCGAATGGAAATATAAAATGTGACTTGTATTTTTTCATAACCGGAAGAGGGATCTGTGTTGGCAAGAAAGTAGTAGCCAATTTAGCTGCTATATCAGCCTTTTCATTTCCTGAAATTCTCACATATGCAGGGACTCAACATAAAATAATTTGAAAGTGCTTCTAGATAAGTCTGTCATACAAGTCTAAAATATTGAAAAGCAAACGATGGCTGTGAGCATATAAAGGTGATAGGAATTTCAAAGCGCTCAGTGAAATTGTACAAATTATGTATCAATCTGCATAACAATCTGAAATAAAAGTTAAAGATTTTTAAATAGCTGTTACTTCCACTGTAAAAGGGAATAAAATGAAGGAATTATTGTAGAACTTAAAATAATACGAGCATAAGAAATAGTATTTGAAATTCTAGAACTATCTGTAAAAATTGGTTTGAACTGACGGTATTTTTGACGATGATCAGCAAAAATTTGCTGATAAATGATATCTGCATTATTTTACTTGTTAAAATGTTAAAAGGGATTCAAGTATTAGATGAAACGTGATTTCCAGAGTGGTAAGATAAATTATTGCTGAGAAACTGTGCACCTTCTCAAGATATAGTTCTGAAACTAAACAAGTCATTCTTTCAAAGAATGACAGCATTAATAATGGTAGATCTGCCTGAAGCCGTTGTAAAAACAGGTTTCGATTAAAGTTATAAAAGGGATGTCCATTATTTGATAAGATTTTAAAATTACATTGGGGAAATATTATCTACCATCTGATGTGTAAAAGAGACTCAGTATACACTCTATATACAAACTTTGTATATAGAGTGAAGTTCGAAATATCTCAGAATACAATCGAAGAGCAGCATGATGAATGGTATCTAGTAATGAATGGAGAATGACTCAATTTTTAACATCATCCCCTGACTCAAAATTTAACATCATCAAGTACTTTAACAGGATGATATTTTGTATGAATCTCCGGTTCGGAATGGAGGCAACATTTCCTACAGAAATATATACAATTTGTTTTTCGGTAGATAATGATAAACCATTCTTATTACACCAAATTGTGATTTGATTTATTGCAGTTTGAAGGGTTTTTTTCAATAAAAGCCATAATATCCGCAGAACGAGAAATGTAAAGCTCGGCAACGTAGAAAGGGCCTTTCACAAATAAAAGCAAGTGGTAAAAAATAACGTTAATTTTTAAAACAAAAAGAGTCACACTAAAGACACTTCCCTGGAGAACTCCTGCCTTTTGTCAAAAACATCAGAACATTCTGCATCCAACTCTATAAATTCTTAACTTCATGAAGTTTTGGATAAAAATTGGCAGGTTTCATTTCTAATTACAATCATAGTGGTCTTTCAAGATATCAAAGCATTAAAAGCATTTGTATCATAGGTTTTTGCAATATCAAATTAAATGGCCACTAAAGGGTTTCTAAGGAGAAAAGCATTTCCAACATCTGTTTCTAGGATCAACAAATTGTCTATAGGTGATCATCCTCGTTTGAAGTCACTTTGAAAAAAATTAACATAATATTTTTTTTACAAATAGAATGTCTGCGATTGACAATTTTTTTTCCAGCAGCTTGCATAAATAGCTGATCAAGATAATTAGTAGATAGGTAGAAGGGTCAGAAAGATTTGCACTACTTTCAGAAGGGTTATGAGAGTTGCTTCTTGCCAGGAAGTGGGAAAATACTGTTCTTGCCAAGTTCTATTACAAAGAGAGTAAGCTTTTTAGAGAGGCTTTAGAAAGATGTTTAAGCATGTCATAACTTATATTATCAGGTTCAGGTGAAGACCTGTGTACACTGTTGAGGCAATTTTTAAGTTCATAGAGTGTTAATAATCTGTTAAGAGGAGTATGTTGCAGTTTGGAATTCAAGTTTTTCTGTTTCCATTAAAAGTTTATAATTCTGAGATGTATTTCCATTATAATTACTGCTACTTGTGTCAGTGAAATCCAACGCTATATATATTATAAAGAACTTACAAGAGTTTTAAGCAAGGTTGAAATCCTATGACTCACAGATGTTCCAAATATTTTTAACCCTATTCAAAAGTTGCTTGGAAAGAGAAGTGTTGGTGTAATTTACATATCATTCCCACGAAACTCTTTTGCTATGTCTTTGAATGGAATTCTCAGTACTGGGATACCTTCAGAATGTATCCCAGGTTTTTCTTTGCCTTTTATATGTCACCTGGCAATTACTATGTCGCCACACTTTGTGCTACTTTCAAAATGTTGCAGAAATTTTAGAGATTAAAGCATATACTGCAGTTATCAAAACCTGTTAATAAGGACAGCTTCTGAATTAATACTAAGCCTTTCGTAGCGGAGCTCACAGAAATGAATTGCGCTCTAGGCAGAAGGCATGACGGTGGAAGATGTGCGCAGACAACACGATACGCGAATCGTCCCGAACGCGGTGAGCGGAGCTGATTTTTCTGGCCATTTCCCTGAAGCACTGGCTGGTACGCCGATCAAACAATAGTAATAATAATAATAATAACAACAATTTTAAGTCAAAACATTACCTATAGAAACATTTTAGAAACCTACTTCAGGGTAGGATATGTCACACATGAACGGCCCAAAAAGCGCTGTTCGTTCGGAGAGAGAAACTCTGCTTGAGCGTCTGTAGGTGCTGTTCGCTCAGAATGAGCGTCTATAGCTGAGCTCCTAAAAGCGCTGTTCGCCGCGGAAGGGTTAAAATGCCTTTCACCATTTCGTCAGTTATATTGGCTAATGAAGTAAATTTGGTTCAATTAGCAGCATCAAATTTATATCTAGAAGAAACGGCAGTATTACATGACTGATAACATAATAGTAAGGGAAAATTGTCAATATTATGTGAATAATTATCTATTTGCAAAGAAAAAAAGGTATAGAGGAATGGAGGATATACCATTAAATCAATTGCATGAAATTTTTTTGTGATGAAGAAAAATAAGTTTGTTCATCCTCGTTAAATAAATAGCTGATGACGCCCCCCCCCAAAAAAAAATTGTTCAAACTGATGGTCTCTATTTTCTGTGTCATTATTTCCCCAAAATTGATTATATCCATTGAAATAACCTAAAATAATGATAGGCTCAGGGAGTTGAGAAACAAGATTATTTAGACTGGGCTGTTCAAGCGTATAAGCGTTTGGTGGAAGATTGCAGACAGTAATTAAAGAATGCATGTGAATACAAGCTGCAACTGCTTGTAATGAAGTGTTTAAGGCTAGCGGATCGGAAGGCATTGAATTTGAAAAAGGAGGGAAACGACTCCTGAAAATCTTTCGCCAATACTGGCTTTATTCAAGACATGATACCCACGTAATAAAAGTGTCTCAATATATTGTAGCGAAAATTGTTCGCACCGACCAAGCATCGATGGCTCAGTCGGCTGAACGAAGCATCTCATGGCTGAGAAGAAGGTTGCGGGTTCGAATACAAGCGAGGCGGGCTGTCAAAAATTGACTTTTAATTTCAATTTGCTTTATATCAAAGTTATGTTAATTATGCAAATTTATGTTAATTATTCTAATCTGTTATTTATGTAAATTCATAATTTTCTGCGAGCTTTCAAATTCTAGAAGGCTCTTCAGAATAAATTCCGTAAATTCGAAACCGAAATTTTACAAACCTTTTTCCTTGCTTGAAAAGACAAACAGCAAAACTCGATTGCTAAAAATACAGGGTGATTATAAATGAATATCTCAACTTTGCATGTTTGTTAAAAGAGAACAAAAGAAAGAATAGCTTTGTTGTTCATCGGAAATCAAAAATACCAGTTGAAAATTCAAATTCAATATAGTTGTAATTGTACAGTGTGAACCTGTCCGGAAGTACGAAGGATACTATAGCAGTACAATAACTCATCAAACATTTTTATTTTTTTGCATGCCTAGTGTGAAGCATTGAAAGGATGCAGATATATGTGTATGCCGTTACTTGATTTCTTTCTCTGGGGCTCTACGAAATAGCAGGTGTTTGTTCCACCTCTACCAACTGATATTGATAAACTTAAGACATGCATATCTGCAGACTTTCAAAACATCACATCAGACATGCTTGGTATCGCTCGTATTTTTAGGGTGCATATAATGAACACTTACAACTATCTTAAAATTTAAATTCTCAACTGCATTTGAAATTTCTAATGAACAAGAAGGTTGTATTTCGTTTTATTTTATTTTCTGAAAAATTGGGATACTCATTTATAATTACCCAGTATAAGCATACTAATATTTGTTACTTACATATATAAGCAGTGGGAATTTAATTAAAAACACGATTGCAAACAAAAGGAGCCAAATAATTAAACTAAATCTGAAAGTCCATCTTTATCCCTTTGCATAAAAGCATCCGTAGCACAATTTTTAGAGATTTATTATTTTTTATCTAGATATTTGCTACTCTTTATTAAACTTAGTGATAGGTTTTTGAAATAAGGTTGTGATATTTTTTTAAAGACTTTAGCTATCATAAATTCTTTGTTGCTTCAGTTTTTTTTTCCCAAAAGTTTTTGGAATCAACAATTGTTTCGATTTTTTTTGTTTATAGTTTCCTCGACATCTAATATAGTCTTATTCATTTTAACTGCATTGGAATAACTTAAACTGGCAGATTGTTGTAAGAGATGTCTGACATCTTCAATCTTTGAGTGATTTTGGCATTTGAATTCAAATATTTGTCGTTTTGTGATGAAGTATAGATAAATTTATGTTATCACTGGTGTAGAACCAGACAATGCAAGTACATTTCGGGACCTTGGCATCGATATTCTTGAGTTTCACCTCTTAGATGACAAATTTATTTTTGAATATTCTACTTAGATATAAAAACAGTGGCATATCATACTCTGCCTTGTTTTTCCAATAAAATTTTAGGTTTGTAAACTATAATTTAATAAATTTCTGTAATACAGTTCCAAGAATCATCATGAAGAGAGAGAAATATGCGCATGTAGAATTATATTTCGTAACTCTTTTCATTTTAGTAATTTCTATGTCGTTCTAGTTTGTTAATTTTTCAGCTAATTCTGTTAATGGAATTTAAGTAGGAATATCAAAGTTATTAGGAATTGATTTGTCATATTTTCTCAAACTGAGACGTTAAAAACTGGAGTTCTACGAATTTTTTGTCTTAAGTTAAGAGTTGGATGTCCGATGTTGCTAGGATAATTTGTTCTTCATATTAGAAAGGTTATTGTGCCGATTGTTATTTTAGTCAACATAACTTTGGATGAAGATTGAGTTTGCTCGGGGAATTTAATAACATTTGGGGGTTTGCTTGAGGTAACATTTTTGTGGTACACATTTATGTCACTCTCTTCACATTGTCATCGGTACATCCGAATGATAAGTTCGTTAGCACATTTTCCAACATTGAGTCCGAAATAAAAAGTCCTGAGTAGATTAGTTTACTAAAATAAAGACTACGCAGCAAAGAGAAGAAAAAATTCGAGCAGTTAATCCTACCTCCTCATTGAAAATAAGAAAAAAAGATAGAGGAGACAAATTTGTTCTCAGGGAAATTGAAATTCTCAGATTTGAGCAGCAAGCAGTATACAGTACACAACACCTCCTCCATCCCTTGTCCTTGCTATTCGTGGCTCCAAGTCCAAATTATTCTAATTTGAAGAAGGGAAAAAATAATAAATTAATAACATTTTAGGATAAATTAATTAAAAAAAAAGATTCTATAAATTAAAATTCAATGAACGATGTCAGTGAACGTTTACATTTTAGGAGGAATTGGACCGTTCACTTTGAGGTTCCGGGAACTCGAATCCTTTTCGGGGTAGGAAACCTAAACTCAAATATAATTATTACACAACATTACTTAAGTAATAATATTTTTAAATTGAATTTTAATAATTATTAAATGAATGATTTGAAAAGTTATTATTAATAACATTATAACTTTCATGAAATTAATTATATTAATATTTGTATTAATTAATTTCATTTGTTAATTTTTAATTAAAATTAATAAAAATAGCATTAAAACATTTTTTTAAAAATTAACATTTTGTTCTTATTGTGCTTTTGATTGTTAAATTTTATGTAACTCGCTACAATTTGTGACAAGTGCAAGATATGTACAAGACATGTGGCACTTTTGTTTTATATTATATTGTTACGAATTTCCGAGATTCATTTGGATAGTGGAAGTTATATGGTGTGGAGAACGCTCAATCAGCAGGCAGCAATAGAAAAAGAAACAACGACGTTTATTTACACGAAGACACACAGGACAGTACAAAAACGACAACTATATACAGCATAGAAGACGATTATCTTCAGCCGAGACGTGCAGCATACAACAAGAATCTACTGCAGACAGTAGCGCACAGCTTTTTTGAGCACTAGCTTGACTTCGTCGCTGCTCTGCTAATCCCTGGAAGACCAGTTCTTCACCGTCGATTCCGACTACCATCGCTCTGGCAGATGCAGACCCTTTTATAGGTCTCAGGAGGCGGGTTTCTGATTGGTTCGGGAAAATTCTCGATGTTTCGGGTATAATCTATTTTGGGACCAAAGTCGCCAAATTCGTCACAAAGTCGCCAAATGGTCGCCAAGTTTGTCGCCAAGCTCTGGGACCTCCGACGCGACACCCGGACTCCGTCCAATACAGATGACTGTAAAACCAGCTTTCTGATGATGGCACCAACTATGCTGGGAAGCCGCATCACAGATTCGTAACAATATGGTTTTTAATGCAGCCATTCTAAAAAATTATTTGTATTTTCTAGAGGCAATTTATTTACTGAAGCGTTCAATGATAAAATTTCACATCAAATTTTTAATCAAATAGCCACTGATGACTCATTCCATACGCTATGAAACGTCTTATTTATTATCAAGAAACTTCAAACAATTTATTGAAGATCAAGTGCCTTTATCCAAAAGTTTTAATTTATTAATAAATCCATTGATAAAATTTTATTTTCATTGACTTACCTACTAATTTGATTCTCGATAAAATTACAGCAAAATATAGAGCTTAGTTTAAAATACCTTTACGTTGACTACCACGCATTGAGTACATAGTTGGTAGAAAACCAGAATTTTTACTCGAACATCACAGATTCCACCCTTGCCGATTCAAGCATAATTATATTGTTTTATTTTAATCCCTGTGGAATGTTTTCTAGAATTTAACTTTCGCATGACCTTTTCAAATTTCTGACATAAAATATAATATATTTTATTGGATTTTACTTTTGTTTCTGAATCCAGAATTTAATTTAAAAAATAACTGGATACCTATATTAATTTTGTACCCCCCCCCCCCCTCCCCTACACACACTTGTTTCAAAGAGTTCTAAAGTAAAAAGTCTAAATGTTCGTTTCGTTACATCTTAACCCTCCATCTGCGTATCGCGCGATTTCCATACTGCGCGAGTTGGCAATCATTCGATTTTTCTACTGCATCCCACATTTTCCGCAGTTTAAAGTATTTATTTTTACGATTGCAGATTTTTATTAAATTATTATCGTGTAACATATAGTATCAGTTCACTTTCTTTGAACTTATTTGCAAACATCGCATCTAACTAGCGATTTTAAAGAATGACGCAGCCACTGCAATGATTTGCAGTAACAGCAATTAACACTATTCATTTATAATTCTTTGTCCATGCCATTTTTTGTACTGCTTTTTATACAAATAAAAATTTTGAAGTAATTTCTAAATTGGTTCTTCATTTGTTAGAATATTTTAAACTTGCATAATAGAAATTCTCAATTATTAAAAAAACAGAATCGCTATTTTATTTAAATATCAGTTTTATTTTTTCAAATCTATTAATTTTATTTTAGCAAGATTCAAACAAAAGTTTTAATAACTGATATATATATATATATATATATATATATCAGTTATTAAAACATATTTTTAGGCAGTCTTTTTTTTTTTTAAATTTTTGCAGTCACTATATTTTTTTTTATTCATCACTTAACTGTTTATTTTATGGTGAAGAGAGAAAATTATCTTCAGTTTTTGTTTACTCCTTTTGTTTTGTTCCTTTTTTTTGTACATTAATTAAATTTTAAAACATCACTTGAAAATCTATTCAGGCATTTCTTGTTCCACCAGAACCGCAGATATAATACTCAAGTTACACAGAAGAACTTGAAATAAGGATATTTGATTTATTACAAATGAGATGCCTATATTCAGATATATTCTTGAACTCTCTACAAATGATAAGCAGAATTTTAAACAAGTAGCATTAAACTATTTTGATAACGAATCAAAACCTTTCTTTCTGGATAGAAAATAAGAATTAATTACTTCGATCATCTATATATACTTATATAAAGCTCAATGTGTGTGTGTGTGTTGGTGTGTGTGTCAACAGGCCAGATTGTTCGACCTACAGCTTCCAAATTTGGCATATGCATACCTTGGAGGTCGGGAATGTGTACCTGGAGTCCCTTTTCTGAATTTTTCATTAGAATTTTAATTATTAATTAAAAACTAACTTTCCCGCCAAAAAATCTTTTCATTTCCCCACCGCCAAATGAGTAAGGATTCAGTTTTTTCCTCACGCTAATCAGGAAAGGCTTACCTATTTTCGGCCGATTATTTCAAACGATTCTGTTTATTTTCGTAGTGTTTGATGCATTTAAAATTAAACATTGTTAATTAATCCATCTTTCAGATTCATTCTTAAGTACTTTTGAATTAAAATAAAACAGAATGAAGGAAATTAAAAATGTCTAATCTGCTTAACGTTACCCCAACTGGCGTAGAAAATTCACGCATTCACGTTACCATAATTGGTGTTGAAAATTCACGCATGCACATTGTGTTCTGGTTGTTGACAACTGTATTTTCAACAGATACGGACTATCTACTCTATTTTCAATGGTTTTGAAGGCTTAAAATGTTTCCGACCGATTATTTCAAACGATTCTTTTTCTTTTTTTTGGAGTTTCATGGTTTTAAAACCAAACATTGTCAATTAATTTATCTCTTCATGATTAATCTGAGAAAATTTTGTAGAAAACTTCTTGAGATATTACATAAATTAAGAAAGATATTCTTTAGTGCCCATAAGGTTTAAATACTCTGCGACTCTGTTTTCAGTACTCATATTTAAAAAAAATGCTTCGCTTCAGTAAAAAATCTTCTTTTATTAAATGCAATTTAACCATTTCCACTTTAATTTAAAGCATATATTCTACGGGAGCTAACAGAAAATTAGAGATACATATTAAGTTATGGCTGAAAGCCTTTATAATATTATGAATGAATTATATAACTATCAAAATTTGAAGCTTTAGACTATTTTGATGAAGAAACTATTAAAATAGGAGTTAAATAAAAAATATTTAATTATTAAAATTTTAACGAGCATTAAGATTGGCGAATAGGCTGGTCGCAAAAGGAGGCTAGTCCAATATATTTAGACTTTTCTTTCATTTCCCGTTCAGTGAGGAAAGTGGAAATAATTTCAGAATTGTGTGCCATTGTTAGGCCTTCCTATTTCCAGATAAGGGACGGCACAAGGTGTGTTGAGGATCCTTTTGTAACTATGGGTGTGAATAGGGTCAGAAATTGCGAAATTTATATTATATAGAATTGTATTATATAGATTATTAAATATGTATACGGGGTGTTACTGAATTCGACTGACAAATTCAGAGAAGTGACAGTAGGCATCAAGAGGATAAAAAGTCACCATACAACATAGAGTCCCAAACGACAAAAATGCAGCAAAAATGCAGAGGATCCAAAAATTGTTGGAAAATGTAAAAAATTAATAATAAAAAATAAATAAATAAATAACAAGTAATGTTTCAACTGCGATTTTTTTTAAGTGAGAGCATATTCTTAAAATTATTCTTTTTCATGTAAGTGACATGCCAATTTGATAATTAAAGGAGTCATAAATTATTGAAAACGAAAAAGTAGTTTGGAACCCTTATCTTCAAAAATATTAAAATTTGAAGAAAAATAATAGCATAAAAATGTAAGGAATTTATTGATCGTTAATTTAATATAAGCGATATGATAAATATTTCATATATTTACGATCCTTAATTTAATTTAATTTATTTTGATGCTTGAAAATTGGACATTTTTTGAGATATTGTAGAAAAACTAAAAGGGGCGATAGAAAACACGCTTCTACTAATCGGTAGCAACATAGCTACTTATGATTGCAGAAGGTTTTGCCGAATTCTATCTGAAAAATTCTGAGGAGTGGTAGTAGACATCAAGGAGGTAAGCCTTTCCAATGAACATAAGGTCGTAAATGACGTTTATTTGGTGAAAATCGCAATATAGATAAAGCATGCAATTACGGAACGGACATTTTAACATCAGAAAGGAGACGATGAGAAACTTTTATAAAATTGCTCCATGTTGTGGCCGCGAAGGTTATTGCACAGCCGACACTAACCTTTAAAGCATCGCCGGCAACAACCAAACATATCCGGTGTGCTTGCAATGTCGCCGGCAACGACGACGATTTATGCCACGAGATCTTCCATTGTATTCAAAGGTGTCTGATAAACAAGTGATTTCATGTGGCCTCAAAAGAAGAAATCCAAAGAATTAGCATCCGGAGAACGTAGAGGCCAAGCAACAGGTCCGAGGTCCAATGCCCCTCTTGAGATATGTAGCATCGAGATTACAGATGTATAAGATTAAGATTTTTTGAATAACAAATAATTTTGCTATTGTTATTTTTAAATATTTGATCCAAATATCTGTTATTTCAATCATATTATTAATTAAAAATTATTACTTAATATTAAATATAAAATTTATTAATTGTAATGCATACTTAATTTACTAATTTAAGTAACGTGTGATTGAATTAATTTATCTATTTCAGCTTACTTCTTAAATTTGATTTTTTTTTCAAAACTATTTATTTAATTTCTTTATTGGAGTAAACCATTTTCTGAAAAATGTGAATTAATTATATATGTCATTTCTTTAAATTGTTTTATTTAGTTCTATATTCTACCAATTGATGGCGCCAGCAGTAAACCGAGTATATGCAAAGTCAAGTCACAGCAATTAAAAATGATTTGTATAGAATAGTGCATCAAATGCGAATATCGGAAAGTCAAGGGTACTCTCATGAAGTGGAGCTGCGACTTCACACTTTCCAGTGAAGTCACCGCTCCGATAGATTTCAGTGATATGCAATTCAATGATACGATAATTCCAATAACCAGTCCGTTCACTTTTCAATCCATTCACAGATTTCTCCTTTTCTGTTTTGTTCGGGAGCTTTCATTGGACAGATCGTATTGATTGTTACTTTCCAGTGAAGTCACCGCTCCAGTAAATTTCAGTGATATTGTATCGATTGTTACTTTCTATCGTGATCCAAAACCTGTAATCGAAATATCACCCGTAAGATCGTATTAAGGATTTGAATCGCACCCCTTTTTGAAAAGTATTGATCACTGGTATTTGTGACTTTATGATATTGGTTACGTAATAACCGCTCGTAAAATATTCGCCATCCCTAGGGAAATTTTGTTCATTTGAAAATTTCGGTTCAAATCGTTCGGTCACCTATTTTCCCGTTCAGGTCATTCGCGAACGATTTCGACTCTTCGAACGAATGTTAGGCTCTTTCGTTCGCTCTTTCGAATTAGCTCTTTCTTTCGAGAACGAATGAACTAGGCTCTTTCGTTCGAGAACGAATGAATTAGCTCTTTCGTTCGATAACGAATAAACTAGGCTCTTTCGTTCGAGAACGAACGACTTTGTTGCTTTTGACTCATTCTGTCACTGGCCAAATCGGAAATTTCCGGTTGTATTGGGTGTTGTAAAGAAATGTGACTTCTACTGTAAGTGTTTACTTCTCGACGCATGCGCTGTTATTTTGCCATATGCAGTTCGCTCTGAGAAGAAGGTACACATAAAGCAGAGAATGGGGGGATTCATAGAGTCTAATGATTTTCTTCCCCTCTCGCAGGTCGGAATGAAGGAACAGGCTTTGTAATTTTGATCATTTCTCAGTTATTCTACTGCCTGAGATTACAGTGTTAATGGTTTTTTTAATGCTTTTTAAAGGCGGTTTTTTAGGTCCGTTTTTATTGTTTTATTTTATTATAAAATATCTTTCATGATTGGTTATTTTGGCAGTACGGAGTTTCCTATTACTTTTAGATAATTCCACTGTTTACTAAGTATAAAAGTATTTCGTCTTACGAGATATTACATCATTTTAATATTGCTCAATAAATTTTAAAGTAACATTATAAATCATCATTTAGTTATATATTTATTTATTCAGCTTTTATTTTTATTTTTAAATTTTATTTATTTATTTATTTATTTTTACTTCCTTGAATATATGCCAACAGTCGTGTCTTCGTAATTAAGAGCAGGATTCACTTAGAACTCGAGCTTTTAGAATTTTGATATTCCTATTGTTTTATACTTGCGCAAATTTCATTAGATTTTTATTTTTTAAGAGTTATGCTATTACATTTATTCTTATATATGGTTACTTGCATCTTTTATGTTCACTCTTTAGTAAAAAAATATATCTTAAATTATCATTTAATAATTTATAATATGATAAATAAAAGATTGTTCCTGCCTTACAGGGTGCGTAGTGACAATCTGCTGCAAAAATAAAGTACTTTTAAGCACCTTTGTATAAGTATGCATATGTAAACTGAATATTTTCTAATCATAGAATTTTTTAAAAAATTTTATAACAATGTATAGTTTTTACCGCAAAAAATCTTAAAAATTAATTTTAAACGATTATTTATTAAACTTTAATATTTATTTTTCTATTTGCACCATATTTTCTATTGTAAAATTATGCTTTTTTGGATTTGACAAAAACATAGAAATAATTATATAAATGAAAAAAAAATTAAGTTAACATTTATAAGATTAACAATAAAGATTTATGAGCTTTTCCAACATTTCTTAAAATTAAAATAAAATATACATAAACATTTCTGAAAATGCCGATAGTGATGTAGAAGCACAAATGACCACAAATGATGTATTTTCAATATGACCACAAATTTTATGTGTGATTTTTATAGAAGCAACAACTATTACGAGGAAACATGACTGGGATAGAAAGAGTATTAAATAATCATTCTTACTCATTCTATTAAATAAGGAATGCTCGTTCTATTAAGTAATTTTATTTGCAATCTTATAAAGCTAAACACTAAAGCTTATCTATGGTTATCATCATACGACTGACAAAACTGTCATGAAATTGATTATAGAACAATGCCAAGTTCTAAATAAGTTTTTAAAATCTTTTTTTAATAGAAATGATTAAAACAAAATTTTTACTCAAAACTACACTTATAGTCACAAAATTACATACCAAATTTGATATATTTTAGTTCAAATTAGTTAGTTTTGAGTTATCGCGTTTATATATTTCTCAAAGTACAGACCGACATGCGGTGAACGCCTTGTGGGTTTTGGTACAAAATTTGACACATGTTTATACAATAGATGCTAAATCTGTGTACCAAACTATCTAGCTCTCTTCGTTTTGTAGTTACCATGCTAACTTATATTTGAAACAGTCAGATAGACAGATTTCCTCTACACAGATGTTGCAGAAAATTTGATCAAAATCTACAAGTTTGGTGTGAAGACCGTATACCAAATTTCATCCATCTAGCTCAAAGTGCTTTTGCGTATAACATAAAAGCAATTTTAACCAAATAGCAATAAGAATAAAAACTTTTTATTTTAACAGCTGCAAATTAATGCGATTCAATGATTCGAAGAAGAAATATCATTTTGAATTTCATTATAATAAAAGTATTTGTTATAAACCGTGTCCACTTATTTCTCAGAAATTATTTTTTAAAAATTACATTCAACCAAACAAAATTTTTATTATTCAAATGCTACTCTTTTTTAACCTTTAAAACGGTGTTAAAATAATTTTTATGCGATAATATGCTTTGATGTTTTGATAAAAACATATTAAAATTCTATTTTTTAAAGTAAATTTTGAATTAAAAGTTTGAGAAATCCGTTTTTAGTATACCTCTAACGTGTAAAAAAATAAGTAGGAAAAGACTTTATATAAGAAGAGAAATTTCATATAAAATTTTTACAAAATTTAATAATACTTTACAGTTTCGCCTAAAGATTTTTCAGACTTTCCGTTTTTTTTTATCGCTGTGTTTGATTATAAATTATTAATTACGGAAAGACGCGTTTGATGTTGAAATATAACATAGAAATAGTATATTTGCATATTTATTAAAATCATTGCTGCATCAGAAAATTTAATCATTCGAGAGTTCTCTTTTTTTTTTGTCTTTTTTTTTTCTCTTCATTTTAAAAGTTATTGATATAAATAACTTACTGTAAGTACTTAAAAATTCTTATAAATTTTAATTTTGTATTACTTTATTCCCAAAGCAATTGCTTGCATTTATTTATTAGAATATAAAGAGAATAATGTTCTAATGTTGAAAACTTATTAAGATATATGTAAATTCATATTTAAGAAATAACTTCATTAACAATGTAAATTTAAAAAATTTACTAAATTTATTCATTTAAAATGACAGAACAGTAACACAGGGCAATAATATTTTATGGAAAAAAATATTATTTTTCTGGTCGACCTATACTAATTAAAATTTGCAGGTATCCTGCCAAAATTATCCAAATCAAAACCCCTTCTTTCCTTTCCAAACGATTCTGCATACCCACAATAATAGTTAGAAGAGAACGTTTGCTAGCATTTTTTTAAATTATGTTTTTTGATTTAAGCAATGCACAAAAAATATAATATCAGCCAATTTTCAAATGATTTGCAAAATTCTTTAAGGAAGGAATATTTAATTTGTTATTTTATAATTAATACTGCTTCAAGAACTAGTAGGGAGAAGATTGAGCCTCGAAAAATAATTAATACTATTTTAAACACAGTTTTCTGAAACAATAAGCATTTTAATTCACTTATTTTTTAAATTTATTATTTTTATATACTTTCCGATATTTGTAAATTATGGGTTGGGCCTAAAAGTTGGTCTAATTTCGGAATGTAAATAATTTTATTTTCTATCAAATTTGATTTCCATTCAATAATCTGTCCCGAGTTATCTATTTTCAGAAACTTCAATGTCGTCCTCGCTATCAGAATCATTTTCTAACAAAGTAGAAATATTTTCTTCTTGAAAAGAATTTGAAAGGTCAAATTCAGCATCTTCCTCATCACTTATATCACTTCACTTCACTTCACTATCGTTCACTTAGATGACCCGTTCGTTTCGACTTGTTCGTTCGCGAACGACCTACCTCTACTTCCAATTACCTCATCCACCAAGGTACCAGTACCACAATATCAAGGATATTTTTACGCCATTATTACTCTGATGATTGGTCAGAGTCAAGGCGATTCTTAGTTACAAGCAAAGCGATAGGTTTGTTTATATTTTTACACATTTGGCGCGAGAACGAATTTCATATCGTTATTAGAAACCATTGTCCCAAATGTCTGTTTTTGAAATTTTTTCATAACCTTGCAAATTTTTTGTAAGAATTAATTATTAATCAATATTTTTTTTACTCAATTCTTTTTTTTCATTTTGCGAATAGACTAATTTAGTATAAATTCATGTTTTCACACTCTTCTTGTCAGTTAAAAAAAAACAATCTTGCTTTATTTATAGAATTAATTTTCTGGAAACTCGAGCTGTAAAACAACATAAATACTAATAAGCATAAAATTATGCTTAAATTAACTCTGTATATTCATCATAAATGAAATTATCCATCTTATTAATTTATTATTGAAAATATAGGGATGACTTTCAAAATGTATTATTTACTGTTTATTTTAATTGAAAAAAGACACATTATTTGTATTCATACCTCAAAATTTACTGTCTTTTATTTTCTTGTAACTTGTTATATTTTATTTAATTGAAAGATTTTTCATGTTTAAAAATTTTTTATCGTTTTTTAATATATGTAAATATAAGTAATATTTTCATTTGCCAATATTTATTTTGTTGAATTTGTATATATTATAATTTAATATCTAATAGAAATGTATGAAATTAATATTCATAAAAAAATAAAAACAGACTATTTAAAAAAGTAACAAATTATTTATATCTTTCATATAAAAGTTGCTAACTAGTATTTTCAAATTAATTGGAAAGTTGTAAAAATAATAAAATAAAAATTGATTTAGCCTATTTAATAAATCTTATATTTGTTCATAGATTTAATCATTATTGAATACTATCAATATTTTTGCAATAACTTTTCTTAATCCTTTCAGACCAGTTATTGGTTTGTAATCTGTTCTTCCTATGTTTGAGTTGGATGTCAAATTGGCTCATTGCCATGTAGAACATATTTATTTCTCACACAAACATCTCATATTTGGCAAAAATGTTCCTATGTGAAAAATGTATCACTTTGATTTTATTGTTCCTTGTATTTTAATTGAATGAATTTTTTTCAATCATTATTAGATTTTTTATCTTGCTTCATCTTTAACTTTACAAGACAATAAACAAAAAACACCCAAACATTTTTAATTTTTTAAAAAATCTATATGCTTTTATATTTGTATTTAGCCCTTTTTAAACTCTCTTTGCATAAATGTTACTGTTTTTGTTAAAAAATTTTATATTGCATTGTTTTGTCTTTTTTAATTGTTACATTTTGCCGAAACTTAAAAGAAAAGAAAAGAAAAGAATTTTCATTTATTATATGTGTAATCACATTTTATGTATTTTATCTTAATACCTCTGCTTTTATGTTTTAATAATTTTTTTTAGTGATCTACTCTATGATTACCCATTTGCATTGCATAGTGTAGCCAAATATGGCTCTTGTGCTAATAACACACACTTCTTAAATGAGAATCTAGTGATGGTTATTTCAAAAATAGTTTAATTTTTGTAGCATAGTTTTGTTTTATTAAAATATTTATCTAATGCTCAAGTATTCTACTGTATACAATAATGATTGTTTATAATATAAATTGAAATACAGGCTATGTCTTCAAATTCTTCTTATCTCAAATAACTTTCAAATTGATAATTTTTCTACTATATTTAATTTTTAGACTCCAAGTGAAAGGAATTGTTAAGTTACCCCCAAAAATGAAGATGTTGGTGGAGAAACAAATACTTTGTTCTTTTCAGATGACTGGAAAATAATTTTCTGCTCTTGCCAAATGCTGTTGATGTTGCTTTCTTAATTTTTTCTCATTAGTTGTTGAGTTTAGAAATCATGTAGCAATGGAACTAAGTTGCAGGGTGATTTAAATATATCGCAGATAAGGTGCGCTCATTATTGTTAATGTACAATATTTGTGAAAGTTCTAAATTCAAAAGGATGGGAAATTACAACCGATTTTGAATTATCTGACCTAGTGTGGTGAAAGCACAGGTCAGATAAGAAAAATACTAGAATTCTATAAATACTCAGCTTAAAATCTTCTTATACAATTGAACACATTTATTAAAACCTGCTTTTTTAACCATGTTTTCTAACACTATTGTTACAGCATTATATAAATGTTATGTAGTAAACTGTATGTTTGGAAAAAAAAAATTATTACTTAAAAACTCAAAGAAAAAAAAGTTGTAACATTTTAAGATAAATTTCTAATATATAACTGCTAGAAATATAAAGATATAGTTTAAAATAAATGAAATATATTTGCAAAATGCTGTCTTAACTCTTATAAAAATGTTTAAGATTATTTTACTGTTCATTGAATCTACATGAGAAATCTATATTTTCCATATCTCGATTTGTGGTATTTGCATAGTAGTAAGAGGATTGTAGCAGGTATTCCTTTGCAGTCTGGCAAAGTACATTATTTTCATTAAAAAGTGTTTCATATTTTTATAAAAAAAATGTTAATTCTTCTTAATTGGGCTGAGGAAAAATTAACAGAAGTAGATTGTTCATATAGAGGCTAGAAAGTACAGAAGCTTGATTGTTTATAGTCTGCTGCATGCTGATTTAGATTATGTGATTAAATATGTTTGCAATAACAAAGATGACTCTAGCATTACATTTTCTGGACTTATTTATAAAAATAGTTAAATTTCTAGTCATTGCATTATTCAAGGATAAAATTGATATATTTTTTATTTTAGAGTATTGAAACCTTAATTATGGATGAGAACATAGCTGTGCACAAAGAGTTGCATCTGTTAATTGATCAATACATTGCAAAGTTGGACGAATGCCTTGACCAAAAAGAAATCGATAAAACAAAAGTTTATCTGGAAGTAATTAAAAGGAGCTATGTTATTTCTCAGTGGATTAGAGATATTGCTTTGAATTTTATGTATCACAAATCTAGTGGTGAGTATTATTTTCTTAATCTTATTGTAATAAAATTGAATATAATATCTTTAATTTTCTTCTTAAAATTAATAAATTTAATTGTGCATACCTTTCTGCTTTGCTGCTTTTTTTTGTCTTATTGCTTAGTTTTAATTTCGTCTTATTCTTTTTGTTGTTTTTAAATAGAATATTTCTTCTTTTCATTTTCATAAATAAAAAATCGCAGCAATAAAATGTGTTGTACTTATTTCTATAAATAGGCAAGAAAATGATATATTTATTATGTTCAGTTGAGCAAAATTAAATGTTGATACTGTCATTTGGTGAGTGTCAAATGTTGTTGTAAATGCTATCTTCACCAATGAATATTAATATTTGCCAGATATAAGTTTTTTATTCTAAATGAGGACACTCACACAAAATGACGATTGGAAGCTACATCAAAAATATATTTATTTTCATCTGATTATTTCTTTGTCAGGGACTTAAAGAAGTAGATTTATAATGCAAGCCTATTTAAATTGTATATCAGAATCCCAAATATTGTCACTAAAAATTGACAGGATTTTTTTTTCTTTTAGATTTTTCAGAATATATAAACAAAAATAAATTTGATGAAGTTTTTAAAATTACACTTTTTAGTACACTGAAGAGTACTTTAATTATTTTCTACCTTTGTTTCTTTATTTCATAATTCACATAAACACCAAAAAGCAATTGAAAATTTGATCATAGAATTCCATCTCTACACACATGAAACAAGACAAATTAATGAAATGTATGTTAAAATCTCTTTATTTAAAATATTTCATTTGGCTTTGCCGAATAGCTATTTTTAAATAAACTTTCTTTAATTCATTCATAAATGATAATTTTATTTTTCATTTTCCAATTGTGTTACTATAAAATTTTTGACCAAAATTATGATATTGTATTATTTCATTAAAAAAACATGAATAAAAATTAAAAAAAAAAAGCATGATATAAAGATTTAGATACCTTGATATATTTAACATTACACTATACAATTATTTAACAGTGATCTATTCATTTGAATTTCCTCATATCTCTTGTACATAATTGCTGTTATTAGCATAAGTGCATTTGCTTATATTACAACAATGCATTGAAGTGAATATGAAACTAATTCCTTACTTTTAATATCTAAATTTCAATTGCTTTCATTCGTCATTGTTTCTACATTTCAAAATTAGAAATGTAAATATTTCATTTGGAATATTGACAATTTTATTCTCTTTATTTTCATGCCCATTGAGTTAATTCTTTAGTCATTTTATCTTACTTTTTGTTTTATAATTACATTGTTTCCATTCCTTTAAAAAATATTTAGAATAATTATACTTATTAAAATTTAAACCAACTATCACTTAATTTTAATAATTAAGCATATATATATATATATATATATATATATATATATGTAATGATATTTTAAACTCTTTATTTAATCCAAATTAATTTCCAAAACTTTATCTTAATTTAACCCATGGTTTCATTCTAAAATATTCTCTTATTTCATGATCCAATTCCACTTTCGGTTTAATTAATTCCCGTGTAAAAATAATGCATTATCAGTACTATGCATCAAACGAAAGTGATCCCTTCGGTGCCCTTGAAAAGGTGTCAAAAGTCACACGTGTATAGAATTGGCGCGTGGTTGGAAATCCTATTTTATATAAGACTAGTGATCATTTATTTTGTGCTTCTTTCTTACCTCGCTTTTGTGCCGCGCTGCGTCTGCTTGTAAATAAATTGCTTTCCTGAGATGGTTATTAAAGAGAATTAAAAATACCAAGTGTCTTCACTGCTTCGAACCTACATTCTACTTAAACCAAAATGTTACGTATATATATATATATATTATTTTTATTATTATGGTATATCCGAAACACATTTATAGCCTTTATTTTTGTATAGAAAGTGTATATAAAAGATCTTCACATTTATTTATCTGTTTTGTAAATTTCTTTTAGAATTATTGTCCAACATCAGATATTGAAAAATATTTTTTAAATTTAAAACAGTTTTAAAAGTTATATTCAAAATTTTATATTTTTGCATTCTTTAAATTAATATCTTTTTCTTGCTTAATATTATGTCTTAGGTGATAAAATTTGATTATATTTATTCTAAAGAATTGTTTATCAACAATGGATTGCACATTAAAACAAATTTTCTTTTGGAGAAAAGTTTATATAAGTAAATAGGAAAATTAATAAAATAATTTTGAACTTAATTAATATGAATGAAACTAACTTTAAAATATTATCATATTGATTTAAATTTTTAAATAGCTTTAAAATTTTAAAATCTTTCTTAAAATCCAAATTTTGTCAAGTGAATCATTTTCTTAGCTATTAAATTATTTTTTAAAGCTTCTGCTTTTACTGCCATACTAAAATAATTTATTAAACTTATTTTTTTATTCTACAGGAAACATTTTTTTAATACTTTTCTTTTTTAAAAAATTATATTAATACTTTTCTTTTTTTAAAAAAATTATATATTGCTTAGAATATGCTATATAATTATACTAAAATTGCATTGGCTTACACCCTAAGAAAAAAAAACCCCTGTATATTAGGCACTTGTTTATATTTAAATAATTTTTTTTACTTATATAGATATAACAATTTCTGAAGATGATATTTATGGTAAAATTCATCGCTTGGTGGAGAATTCTTTGCAGCAAGATTTGATAGAATGTGCATTAGATGCACATGTTTCTACAAATGCTTGTCCTACTAATGGTAAGTTCTGATTTCATTAATTTTTTAAATATCAGTTATTTTCAAATATGTTTTTTCTTAGCTTGAAATTAAAGCAAGGATTTTAACCAAAAGCAAATATGTATCTAAGTGAAGAAGTGCATTTATTATGACCAGCATATTGAGTGCCTCTTATTTCCTTCTTTTTTTTAAAAATCCAGATTTGTTTCACTGAATGCACTGCTTCTTTTATTATTCATATCATTCATATTTCACATTTATTATTCATTCATTTTCATAAAATTTTTGAAGGAAAAACTTTTATTACCATGTTGCTTGCTTTTAAAAAATTTTGATATCATTGCTTTTGCTTTATTTTTTTTATTTAAAATTAAAGTGAATTTAAAGTTTTTTAAATAACATAAAATATATATTTTTTAATAATATATTTTTTAAAGGTTTAAAGGAAATATAATGTCATTGATTTTTATTCCTAAAGTTATAAAAAAATCAAATTATAAATTTATGCTTTATCAAAAAAGAAAGTTTGTTCCCTGTTGAAATTGTTCAATATAAAAAAAAAAGATTATCTTTTAATGCACTAAATAAAAGTATTTTGAATGAGCAAATGTGTGCAAAAAAAATCTCAATTTCTATACTATTTTGTTTATTTTATCCCAGGTTAGATAATAATTATTTTTTATTGTAAAAAAAATTGTTTTGTTTGTATTGTACTCTGGCAACGAATTAAATTACATTAAAAAATAGAATTGATGTAATTAGAAGAAATTAGATATTATTAAGAGTTTATGAATATTGCATGCCTTGACTTAAATGAGAAGAAAATCTTTAGGCCTTTACTTTTTTTCTGTCTCTGAATAATCCTTTTTAACTGAAAGTTGCTTCAGAAATTGTGAATTTTTATTCCTTACTTTAAATTACATGCATTTTAGAATTTAAAAATTTTTTATAATAAAAACCCCTCTCAAGATTTAGATAATGAAAACAGATTTTCAGCAAAATCCTACCTTGTAGATTAATACAAAAATTAAATGGACAACATAAGGAATTAGGACACTAAGGGAGGTTTGACAACCATCTTTCCTAGTAAATGTCACTTTTTAAAGTTAGTCTTGATAGTTTTGCTGCCTGTAGAGTGAAGCCTTCCAAGCATTATAGATCTTATTTAAAAATTCTTATTAATCTTTAAGTTTTTAAAATACTTTTCTGTGAAAATGATTTTTATCTTGTTCATGAGTCCGTCTCTTATAAATATGTTTTTCTCGCAATGTTGACATTAACAGAAAAAAAAAAAAAGAAAAAAAGAATAAGAAAGAAAATAAGTGAATGGGAGCAAAAGTTTAAAATATCATTAAAATCTTAAACATTTGTTATCATCTATATCATATTATTTTCTCAACTTTTTTGCCTAACAAATCTTTTATTCAATAGCATTGAGGAATTATTTGGTGAATTTGGAAAGGAGAAGGTTATCAGAAATTTCAAAAATAACAATATTTGTAATTTTTCATACTAAATGTTTGTTGTACTTATAAAATATTCTTAAATTTCTACTACTAATAAAGACAAATGTGTATAAGATGGTATTCTATTGGCTATATTATTTGACTAAGAACTACCAAATTTGGTTTGTGTATATTTTGGAGGGTAGAAATACACTTCAGAGCAATTTTTTTAAAAAAAATATTATTAAAAAAAGTATTTTTTTTTAATTTTTCCACATTAACCTAAAAATATTAGAACAAACAAACTTATACATTATTTTAAAATTAAAAAAAAATTATAATTTTAATATCATCAAACTTTTGCCATGCATTATTTTTGGTAAAAATTAATTACAAAATATTTTAAGTGTATTTTACAATAACATATTTCACTACTATAATCTTGTTCATTTGTTGCTAGTAATATTTCATCCTGGCTATTTTTTTTATGTTGAATAAGTTTTAATATAAATTTGCTTTTAATGAAAGATTAGAAATTTTGTTGCATTTGCTATTTAGGTTTAACTTTGAAATCTAACAATGGTGAAACATTTTAAAACTGTACCCATTTTTAAAAGCTATTGCTCTTTCCTACAATATAATTCGATGTATAAAGACATAGATAGAAAATTAGAGATTAAAACTGCATAATGTTCAAATCAGTTGAAATTTCTAAAATAGGATGAGCTGTATATCTTTGAAAAATAGAAGTTTAAAAATATTTTGTTGAGGAAGTCATTAAGACTGAATTAAAAAAAATATTTAATTGAATTTTTAATAATCATTAATTCTGTTGAATCATTTGGTTATTCAAGGCAGTTAGTGCTTTATATAAAATAAACAATTATGAAATGCAAATAATGTGCCATTTCTAGAAAAACTATTCAAAATGGAGAACAAGATTAAAGTGATTATAAAATGATTACTTCATAAATTTATTGTTTCTCAAATTTTTCTTTTTGTTTCTCCTTATAATTTGAATTGATGGTCACTTTTTTGTATTACTTACATAAAATGACTCTGGTTTATTATTTATCTTTAAAATTTTAGCAGAATAGAATTTTCTGTAGAAGATGATACTTATGCTTTGTTAACTATTTAAGGGGAAAAAATGAATCAGAAATTGATATTATGCACAATTTATTAATTTCTCTTGAATTCAATGGACAATAAACTTCTACTAAACAATTACTTTAAAATACAATAAACAATTACTTTTTAAAAAGTCGAACCTTGCATTTTTATTATTCTAAGTCAGGTTCTTATTTCAGGAAACACAATTAATCAAATAAAGTAGGACTTGACATATGTCAACATAAAATAGTAAAATCTGAAAATTGATATGGATTAATTCTAAAAATTTAAATTATCATAGAGAGGAACTTATCAAAAATTTATGGTAATTCATTAAATATATCTTTAATATTAAAAAAAATGTGTCTAATAAATTAATTTCATTGAATAAACTATTTTTAATCAGTAAAATTTTTTCAATTGATCAAATTTTATGTACCTTTGATTATTTTTTTTTGAATCCTGTGATGTGTTTTTCATGTACCTATGTACCTTTGATTATTTTTTTTTGAATCCTGTGATGTGTTTTTCAACAATAATAATTTTTTAAAATTATTTCATTTTTACATCTTTTTCTTTAAATATATTAATTTGATTCTTAGATTTTTTTCTTTTAATTTAGGATATTAGAATTTATAGAAAATCAATTCTTATGTAACTTTAGTCCATGTTTAATTTGAACTGAAGTTAAAAAATGCAAATATAAATTTTATGGACTTTATAATTTCTTATGGCATTTTAATTACTTATGGATGTTAACTGAGAAGAAAAAAAGTTATACTATCAAAATTAATCTGGTGGATTTAGAGAATTTATTTTTAGAGTTTGGTTTTTCATTTACTAAAGAATTTTAGGAAACATTTAAATCTTTGGATAAAGGAACAAATTAGAAAAATTTGAATAAATATGTATGGGCCCACCATATAAATACCTATCCCTGATGAAAGTAATGCTCTCTATTGTTTCCTTTTCTTGGAAAGACTAGATTTCAATACACTCTTTGAGAAAGATTCGAGCTTCCTGATGCTAGATGGGCTTCAAACATGTAAATTCTGTTCAGTGAATATCATGAATCTATAATGTATAGACCCTGAGTGTAATTAATTGTTTATTCTGTTCACTTTTAGAAAGTGTTAATTATTTATAAATATTCATAAAATTAACAAATAATTAAATATATAGTTTTGATTAATTGATTCTTTTAATGGTGTTCCTGCAAATATGCTGATTGAATATTAAGGAATTATCTATCTGTCAGTATCTTTATTTATATTATATGTTATATTGTAAAATTTATTTTTGAGAGAATAATCCTTTGTATTTCTTGGATTAAAAAAATCTGTTTATTATTTTGTTTTTTTTCATTGATTTTTTTATTAATTTTTACTTTATATTATACTTTAATAACTATACAAAGTGACCTGCCGACCGGGAAAACCTGGAATCATCAGAAAATTCCTGAAGATAAAAGAAAACCAAAAAAAAAAAAAAAAAAACCAGGGTAATTTATAATAAAACTAGAATTTTTAAAATAAATCGGTCATTTTTATCAGACATGGTAATTTTTCATAAGTAGAATGAAACATAACTCATGAAAATCAAACATTTACTGATAGTTTAAAACAAACTATGGAAGAGAAAGATTAACCACTGTCTAATTTATTGCATATATGTATAAATATATAATACTTTGGCCGAAAGTTTTTGTTTGTGTTTATTTCAAAACAAATTATCGACATAATCAGCGAAAATTATTTTGCGTACTATTGTAATAGGAAAAGGTAGCCTAACTAAAGTCCAATTCTCGTTATTGTTATGATTTTAAGCTTTAATGAGTCTCTTTTATTTGAAAAGGCATATATACAGCTATCACCCACCCTTTCCCTTTTCTTCTTTTGAACATCAAATTGATCATACCATGTGTTATGAGAGCAAAAGTATGAATTTTGGGATTAATATTCAAAATTTGTTGCAAAATTTGACCCCTTTATTATAATTTCAAACGCTTTACTTTTATCAAATAAATATTTGACAATAATTGTTTTTTCCCCTCTTTTCCGAGATCTTTTTGTTGAGGAGGTTATTACTATTATTTCTGTAAAACATATTTTTTTGTTTATTTTTAAACATGAACACAGATTACTAAATTCTTCATATGAATGGATACCATGGAATGAAATTGATGTCATTGCTAATATTTTCTTTTAACACTTTTAAAATTTTGTGTTTGTTTAAAATTTCCCATATATCCAACAAAATGTTTTGTTATTTTAAAATAATACTAAACACAAGAAAGTAATTTGTTTGATACATTATAGAAGCATATGCCACTTGTAATTTTTCAAAATTTTTTAAAAAATAGAAGGGCACCATTTTTTATTTATGTGGTTTGATGTGTATGAAACTGTTCACCACAAAAATTTACAAAATTCATTCAAACTATCTTTTTGAAATTTATGCCTTTAAAAAAACATTTTTCTTTTCATGCAATAAAGAAGAAAAAAATGATAAGGACCAATTTTCCACTTTTTTTTCTCTATTTTAAATGTTAAATATTGAGCCAGTGTGCAAGCAATTTTTTATTTATTTATTTTTATTATTATAATAGGTATGTTAAAAGTCAATGCAATTTTGATTTCATTGAAGAATTTTTCTTATTTTCATGCAGAAATTTCATTTTGTATTTGTAAATGAATTTTTTTTTTCTGTTAGTAAAATTATTGTTCAGTTCTGATTGGCATGTTGGTAAACGGTATGGATAGGGGTGACTCCACTAAAAGGAAACAAATCGTTTCATTCTTAAGCATTCCACTAATGTGCATATATTTTTGTACTACATTTTTTGTGAGTAAATTTGACAAACAGTTCTAAGAAAGGACTGCTTGGCTAGAAATTGATTTAGATGGGCATGTATCTAATAATGTTGGTTAACATATACGTTAAAAAAAAGGAAAAGGCTTTACATAATTGAAGCTTATCTAACATTTAGAAAATGAAAATGTTTTTTGTTCTGAGAACTAAATTTTATTTTACTTTAATTTTAGTTAAGAGAGTAGAACAATTTTTTCAAATGAAGTTAAGACCAAAGTGTGCAATAATTAAAGAGAATAAAATAAAGTGACATTGTTCTGAAAATATTAGAAACATCCAAAAAAGGCCAGGGAAATGTCTTTAAAATATCTTGAAATGTCAAGGTAAAGTCAGGGAAATTCTAACAGCAGATGTGCTGGTCACTCTGCTATCAAACATAAAAAGTATTTCTTAACATATAATTTATGCTGCCAAACATTAACTGAATCTTATCCTTTTCACAGATGATCTTCACAATATCCTTTTCCTTAATTCTGTGGATGATCCAACTTCAGTAGCACCATCACTCATGGTATCATTTAATATTATACTGTGAATAAATTTTGATAAGAAATGGAAATTTCAGTACTTTGTTAAAAGAACCAAATTATCAGAATTGATTATAATGTTCATGTTTAATTTTTGTAGTATTTTATTCATATCTTTGCTTTCTAAATTAACATATATTGCATTGTACATAATCTTTGTTTTTTAGTTGAAAGTAACAAAAGACAATGCAAATATATGCAAATAAATAAATAGAAATATTTTGTATATTTTCTCTCTCTCTCTCTCTCTCTCTCTCTCTCTCTCTCTATATATATATATATATATATATATATAAGAACATTTCTTTAAACCAGATATTGTTTGGAAAAAAATGACACAATGATTACTTTAATTTTAAACAGCATAAACATAAGCTAAAAGTATGTATCACCATTTTGATTGTAAAATTTTGCTTATTATATAAATATGTGGAGGAAATAAATATTTCATTTAGCTTCTGTTAAAAATCACATAAGTTAGATCAAGTTGACCGAAATGTTATTTTTTATCATATGAACATGCTGTTATTGAAATCATTAAACAAATTCTATCCAATGATATCTTATTCATGGCCGGTAAGTTTTATATTTCTTGAAAAATTTACACGAGTTTCTCTCTGAAACTTTAAACTTTCTTAATAAAGGTATTATCTTCCCCTCCCTCCTACACCTAAATAAAATTGTGGGCCTAGGACAAGGTCATAAACACTATGAGTGCTCGGATTTTTTTCAATCTTGCACAGTCTTTTGGGCTTTGTATTCTGATAAAGAAAGCCGTCTTTTTTTTTTCAACTAAAAACCAAAATTTCGAACTATAATTTTAGTAACAAAATCACATATCAAATTTCATTTACTTAATTATCACATTTACACATAAAAGTACCGACCAACATATGATTAACTCACTCAGTAATTCTACATTTTAATGTTAAAATTATATACTAAATTTTATATATCTAAGTTAATACTCATTTGAATTATTGCATTTACATACAAATAGTAGTACAAAATTTACATACAAACAAAAGTACAAGCAGACCTTGAGTTATAAATTCTTGAGTTATCACCATCAAAACCTTGATAAATTTCTCTCAAAATTTGCATGTACAAAATTTGCAGATTCATAAAATAATCTGTACTTTAATTCTTATTTATACCTGTGTACCAAAATTCATCTATCTAGCTCTTCCCTTTTTGTAATTAACATGTTAACATATTTGGATTGTCAGGCTTGCTGTTTATGTATGTTGGTCAAAATTTGGTAGAAATCGACAAATTTGTTATAAAAACCACATACTAAGTTTCATCAATCTAGCTCAAAGTATTTTTCAGTTATTACATTCACAGACTTACCAACACAATCTGGAAAATGCATTTTTTGAATTAAATTAAATTTAAAACTTGAAGATTAATCAAAATCTCAAGTACGATCATTTTGATGCTTACAATTTTTTTCTTTGTATTTGAAAAAAATAAGAAGAATGTTAATAATAGAAATAATACATAGGTAGTTTTTATTTGGTATTTTTTTTATAAAACTTATAATGTAAAACTCTTTTTTCACATACTGTTGTAATCAAAGAAGCAGCCAAATAAAATGTCACAAGATTTTCATGCTTTTATGTTTCAGACAGTCCCCCCCCCTTTAAAAAATGTTGTTTGCTAGAAGTAATGAAATACTGAGTGTAACAGTGTCATTATTAATGAACAGTGATTTTCTCTATAGATTAACAAGTTCAATTTTGTTATATAGTGACAGCAACATATATGTAAACTTCCCTCAATTTCCTTGCAAATTATTTGGAACCAAATGTTTGCTAAAACTGAATAAATGATTGGAAGTTTTTAAACTGCATAAAAAAAATTGTCTAATAATTCATTATTTTGCGATTCATAATTGTTTTCACATTTCAAAGAAAATCTACTTTATTTTGATAAAATATTTTTTTCTCTTAGTCCATTTATATAATTCTTTGTTAAAAGTAGGTTTGAAATATTTCTTATGTTTTAATTGAAAGTAGCTTGCATGTTTTTTAATTTTTTTAATTATTTTTTTTACTCTCCTATTTTTATTGTTCAGCGCCAACTCACTTGCAACATGTTTGAGAACAAGTTGCTTTCATGTTGCTCTGAACAGACACTACACTCTACATTGAGTTCAAATGATGTTATACATATTGAGGAATTTTGTTTATCAAGCTGTTTTGAAAATTCAAGGAATCTGTTTGAAAATGACTTATCTCGTCTTAGGTAAGAATATTAGGATTGAGTAATTGATTTTTGAAATAAATAAATAAAAATAAAATATGTAACTGTATGTATAATTTGCATCAACATATCTCTATAAGTGATGCCAGATCAACAGAATGTCTTCAGGAAATAGATTTTGAAACATTTAAATATTGATAATTTTGTTGCACATGATACTGAACTTCGTATGAATCCAGATACTCATAAATTGTTGAATATTTTGTATTGATTTTAAAAAGTATCGAGTTGCAATTTATGGAAATTGAGACTGTTTACTGAGTGAGGGGATTACATTATTAAATTGTATTTTTATAAAAATTTTATTTATTTCTTCTAATTTACTAAATTTTATTTATTCTTAAATTGAGTACACCATCTAAATTTTAGCTCCTTACCCATAAGTATTATAAAAAAAAAAGTTTCTTAGTGGTTTTATTATTATCCATTCTGATTTTACATGCCCTGTTTACTTTCTTTTCTGAAATGTCATGAACTAATAATATCTAGATCTTTAATAATTTATATATTTCTTAGTTGAATTTTATGCATGTATTTTCAATTTTTACTCCTTCAAATAGGATTAAGATTTTTTTCTTTCAAGTATTGCAAGAATCTCTTTATCTTTCTATGTCTGTTATAAATTATAGTGTCTAAGAAATAGGTGGCACTATGTGTACTCACTTTCATTTGTATATATTTCATACTCTTTCTTGTTCATTGTTCACTTTTATAAATACCTTGTACAATATACATGTGTGTTTGAGAACTCTGGAGTTTTCTTTTAGCAAGGAGTAGTGTGATATGCAAGCCAGCTGCAGGGAGTGAGTTTTCTACACAATTATTATTCATGTGTTAATGCATATATACACTGGTGTGCAAAACTTAAGCAACAGGTATGTTTTTTGCCATAACTTCATGAGAAATCATCTGAGAGACATGAAATTCAGAAATGAAATACAGCATTTTGTTCTGAAAGAATGACGAAAGCATATTTGCGCAGAAATGAATACAATGCATACAGTATGGAATCAAACAAAAAAGGCTTTATTGAACTCATAGTATCGTTACACATGATTGTCTGTCCAAGAGGAAGAACAGCAAGCAGATGTTCCTTAGTATGGGATATGCCCTCACCTTACTGCAATGGTTGCTTCGCACCGTCTCCCCATACTCAGCATCAGATTGTCCAACAGTTCTTGAGGTAAGAGTGCCCATTCCTCAATCAGCATCTGTTTAAGTTGTCGGGTGTTCCCAGGAGGATGTAATCGGGCCGCAAGTCGTTTCCCCAAAGCATCCCACACATGTTATATCGGATTTAAATCAGGGGAGCACGCCGGTCAATCCATTCGAGTGATATCTTCACTTTCCAGGAGCTCCTCAACAGCATGAATCCTGTGTGGCCGTGCATTGTCATCCATAAAAATGAAGTCTGATCCAGTGGCACCTCAGAACAGATGCACATGGGGAAGGATCACCTCCTGACAATAGTGATCTCCAGTTACAGAACCACTGTCGAAAACGTGGAGCTCAGTCCGCCCGTTCATCATAATGCCTCCACAGATGACAACTCCAGGACCACCGAAACGATCTCTTTCCGTGATGTTACAAGCGGTTTCCAACAACAGTTGATTTGGAGAGAGGTCGGGACACAATTTCATCCCAGTAAGTTCAATAAAGCCTTTTTTTGTTTGATTCCATACTGTATGCATTGTATTCATATCTGCGCAACTATGCTTTCGTCATTCTTTCAGAACAAAATGCTGTATCTCATTTCTGAATTTCATGTCTCTCAGATGATTTCTCGTGAAGTTATGGCAAAAAACATACCTGTTGCCTAAGTTTTGCACATCAGTGTAGGAATTACTATTTAAATAAGTTTTTCTAAAAGTAGATAATTGGTTTCTCGTTTGATAAAATGGAATTTTAGACAGTTCAATTCTGCAACAAAGCATATATTGGTGATTGTGATTTGGTTACAGATTTCATATGTTTTGTTATTTGAGTTGGATTTAGAGCCTATTTGATTCAGCATCCTTCCTTTTAACTATAGGAAATATGCATATATCATCACTTATTATATTTCAGCATTCTATTCTTTTATATTTATTCTTTTATATGCTTTGTATTTTTCATTGTGGTAGTTTTAAAAATTGCAGAAAATTTACAATTTTACAAAACGTTTCATACTGCTGGTAAACTTTATTGAATCAAATGCTCTAGGTGATAATATGAATTGCAAATGCATATGAAAATTTAAATAATGTAAAAGAAATGAAACATATATATTATTAAAATAAACAAAAAATGTGTTTTGAAGTAATCTCTGATCATAGCTTGTTTCCTCATTTTAATAATTTTTCTTAAAAGAATATTTCTGAACTTTTTTTTATACTTTCATTTACAGTATTTTTAATGAACATCTCTGAATGTCTTAAAAGATTTGCTAGACTCTGAAAAAAAGTCATATAGAATTCAAGTTAATTTTTATTGAATCTTTTGCATTTTAAGATGGCATAAAAATTATTTTTAGAAACCTTTTAGAAAATTATTGAGAGCTGAATTGTGAGAATCATTTAATAAAAATGTATTTTTGAGGTTTGATGGCTAATACTTGTTTTTTAAAAATAATATCATAACATTTTATAAATAGAAATATAGACAATTTGGAATTAAGCTCAATATTTTTATTGACTTGTATTTTAACTTAAATTATTGGAAAATAAGCAGAAAATATTATGCAATCTTCTGAATGTTATATGAATTCACTTTTCTTCATTTGTGTGTACTTTTTAAGCATGTTGGATTAAAGAACCAATCATATTATATTTGTTCAGGAAATATTCTTCTATTTTTCCAAATGCAAACAATTAAAGCATAGGACATTTTATTTTGATATGTACCACAATTAAATTTTTTTTGTTCTTAAACTTATTACGTAATCATAATTGTTCATTTGGACAGTTTTGATCTTTTTAAAGTTTTGTATGAAATTTTTTTTTTGTAGATTTAAAAGGCTGTCAATAAAATTATATAATGGTTTTCTCCTGATTTACTTAGGTCTTCTTTGGGAGCAGGTTTATCAGCAGTAGATTTGAAAATTAGTGAGGTAAGTGAAGGATTTTCTTAAAAGTGCTCTCACAATTTTTATGAAATTTACAAATATTAACTAAAGCATAAATATTTATTATTTTGATCTTGGTTTTCCTTTTCTAAACATACTTAAAGTGTTAATTGTAATATCTTCACCTCTATGTTAGGGTGTGTGTCACTTCCTTTCATACATTAAAAAAAAATCTCTTCTGCAAAGGTCCAGAAGTAATATTGTTTATGAATGGAATACTAGTTTTGCTTATATTGTCATATGATTTAAGTCAGTAGAACTTCAAGCCTTTACTCATGTAATGCAAAGGGCAATTAGTTGTGGTAGTCTCACAAAATCAGTGGATATCAACATTGGAGAAATTTATAAACTGATATAGTTAAGAATTTGTGGTCCATAATGATCCATGTGGTAGAATGTCTGTTGGTACAGAAGATAGTAGGCTTGACCAAGATTTTCTGTGATGATTCCCTCTTTCTATTTTTCACAATTATAACTATACATTTTTTCATAGTATCTATTGAGACAGATCTATAGATTATTTTGCAGTTCATCTTTTGATTCTTCTTATTCTTCTTATGACAAGAAGAATCACATTTGGTCCATGATCGTTTTCTGTATATGTAGAATCCAAACTTTTTACAGTGATCTATAAATCGATCATATTTTCTGATGTTTGCCTCTATGTTATTTTGAGTGGATGTAATTCAATTTCAGCTCAGAACATTCTACAAATGTTCTTCAAAATTAGACAATTCTGATTTAGGTTTATGAGAAGGAAAAAACAAAACAAAAAACAATTCAGTTGCATCACTTCTGTTTTATTTGAATTGCAAAAAAATTGAAGTCAGATAAGAACAGAAGAATTACAGATACCATGTGAAAATGCGTCAGTAAACATGGTGGCATTTAAAAAGTTGAACTGAAGTGATTTAAAACAATTTCTCTTCTGGAAATTGTTTTAAATAATCATCTAGTCACCATTATCTGATAAATAAATTGTGGAATTTGTTAATTTATATCTTTGGAATCATTCATCAGATTTCACTTACATATAGTACATAAAATATACGTTTATCATTTGGGTATTCATTAAATAATTTCAACTGAATTGTAGTACCTCTACAAAATAACTGCGATTTCGCTTTTAAGAATTGCTCTATTTTTAAAACAATAAACCATTATGCAACCATGCAACCATTTGGTTACGCATATTTCTTTGTTCATAATTGAATGTTTGAGTATTTCTATGTTGAGGTTTTCTATTTTTTAGTGACATTGAGCTAAGAGTTATTTCTATTTAAAATTCCTTATTTAGATTCCTTATTATTATTCCTTGTAGAGGAGCAGTGATCATAAGATGCCAAATCTTGTCATAGGAAAATGAATGAAATGAAAAGTTTTTTATTAATGTTTAATTCAGGAAAATGGGCAAACAGTATTTAATGTATGAGTTTATTTAGGAAACATTTTGTAAATCTTAAGATCAAAAATTTGAAATTCCTTCTTTGGGTAACATTAAAATATAAAATGGCATTCATAAATTACTTAGCTATTTCATGAAAACAAAACAAACAAGCAGACAAAGCACATTTTTTCCCTTTGTTTCGTTAACTAATTATTTCATAGATTAACTCTTTCAAGTAAGATTTTTTTTTGAATCAATTATATCAAAATTTTTAATGCTTGATGATTAAGTTTTTAAGCCACTTAGTGAAGAAAACATATTTTTAAAGTTTAAAAATATGCTCTCTTTATTATGTGGTTTAGAACCTGAACCAACATAAATGCATTGAGTCTTTAATAAGTATAATGTGAAGGAAATCATATGATTGTTTGCTCTAGTAAATACATTTTATTATACAGTCTATCATTGGTTAATATTGATCATAGCAAATTATTTCAGTGTAAGTTATTGAATTAATTAATGATGAAATTGTTAATTTATTTATTTGTAATGCATTCAAATTTATTTGTAATGTGATTGCATACTCACTCTATCTGATAGAAGGAAGGGGAGTGCATTGAGATTTTCCATTTCAGAGAAAATGTAATTAAAAGCATTCTGCTCACTTGCTAGAATGTGTTTCACTGATTTCATTATTTTGTGAAATAATTAGATATTTTATGAATTAATTAAATTGTGCATTTTAATAACATCATGTTATTACAATATTATGTATTGAATTATCAAGAGTTTACATGCATTTTATTTATATTAGTCTTGAAGCTTTGTGCATTTGCTATTTTAGATTAGCACGAAAACAGATAAAAAATTGTGGAACAATTCAACAGGTATCAATAGACTGTCTGAAAAACAAAAGGATCGATCAAATATTACAGATTGGTTGTCAACATATGCTTTTTCCAGTAAAAATTCTGATGATATTCTGGATAATATAGAAGGATTGCAGAATATTCACTCAAATACTTTCAGCTGGGAAGGTAGAATGAGGTATTAAAAAAATAAACACTTTTATATTTGAAAGTGATTGATAATTATTTTTTTGTTATATCCATTAATAATTACCATGTCTAATTTTGTGATGCAGAGACTCAAAGAAGATAGTTTTTATGCTTCTTTTTTTAGGCTTCATTCACAAGTAATTATAAATTTTTGCATTACTGCTCATTTTAATTGAATTAATAATTAAATTTTTAAGTTCCTTTATTTTAATTTTGATCTGCTTTAGAACAAATTAACATTATTAAAAGGTGAATCTAAGTGCACAATATTTATCATTCCAAACAGGTGCACCAATATATTTTCAAGATATTTAGAATAGTAATACTTGCACTCTGTTGCAACTCGTATGATAGAAGCTAAGTAATATTTCATTAGGCTTCCTTAAGCTGCTCAAAGGTAATTTTATTGTAAGTGAAAGCAATTAAAATAAATCTCATCAGTATTTTCACTGCTACTAATCAAAATACTGCATTGCAAAACTTATATTTAATACCAACCACCTTTGGCAAGCAGCTGGTTCTTTGGGAATGTTGTTTGCATTTAATTTCTATTAAATTGCTGTTGCATAATCACATGTTCATGATTTCCTCAACAAAGTATTTAAAAACTTTAAGTATATAATAGAGAATTAGTGTTTTAATAGGAGTATGACTTTAAGTATTTTATAGAGAATTAAAGCCATGTTATTTTAATAACTTTATATCTGTCCTATTTATTGTGTTAAATGAACCTATCTAATGAAATCAAGTCTAATCTATATAAATATTTCCCTTATGTAGCTTCTAAAAAACATGTTATTTAGCTATAGGATTTGGTAACACTGCAGGTGATTTTCATTTTGACTTTTTAATTTTATTACTTAGTAATGAAGTTTTGATTAAAGAAACTGTTTGTCATAAGAACTATCTATATATTTTTCTTCATTTACTGAAGCTGTTTGATATCTGTTAACTGTGACTTTCTGGCATTAGGGTGGACAGACTTTCCTGCTAAAAATCTTAATTTAACCATTGATAATAATTATAATATACTTAAACATGAATCTCAGCCATGCTGTTAAATATTATCAAAACTATAAAAGAAGCCAAATTTAAGAGGCAAATGAAAGTATTGACGAATCATTCAAGAGGCAAACGAAAGTATTGAAGAATCATTCTTAAGAAGAACCTGTCAGAATGAAAAAAATAAAAGTGTGTTTTATTGCACAAAATGAAGTTTCTTGACTACAGAAAAATCACTATTTTCATCTGAAATCTCACTATTTTGAAGCTAATCACTCAGAATCTTCTGCCATTAGTGCACAAATATAATTTTAAATAATATGATCAAAATAAAATTGCATTTTTTTTTGTGTTAAGATGTATTAATCAAAGTGATTGACATGAATAATTTGATAAATTCTTGATTTTGATTGACATGAATAATCTCATTAACACTCATTTATTTAGCAGTTATTTCAATTTTATTGACATTGTCATCTAATTTTTATGAATTACATCTAATCAAAATAGGAAAAAAAAAGTAAATTCAATTTTGATTTTATATCTGAATTTTATTGAATTGAAATTTATCTACCTAGAATTTTTTTTATTGTTTTCTAATTATTGATACAAAATTATTGTTGGCCATTTATGCAATTGGAAGTATTTAAAGTTTATTTTTAGTTATAAATGTACTTAATTCACCAAACTAACATTTTTTTTTAATAATTGCACTATGTCACACAATTAGTTTTTAATGGTTAAATCTAAATAATTTGATTTCAGGGGTCCCTTATAACTTTATCTCCTGTATTTTTCATTTTCATAATTTTTCTTTATTTCATTCTTTAAATGCTTAAAAAAATCAAGTAAAAGACCATTTTCAAGTTCAATAAACTGAATTCAGTTTCGATTTGAATTAATGTATTATAAGCAAATCGATTAAGCTTAATCATATATATATATATATATATACACTCAAGAGCCAAAACATTATGACCTCCCCTACATTTTGCAATGAACTCGCCTGGATGGCGTGGAAGGCACGTGATCAGGTGGAAGTGGTATTTAACTGCTGCTGGAGAGTCTGAAGAATCATTCTTTCACTTACATCTGTGTGTGATGGGAAAGGCTGCAGATCTAAGCAACTTTGATAGAGGGCAGATTGTAATGGCTCGAAGGCTCGGAACAAGTATTTCCGAAACTGCACGACTCGTGGGTTGTGATTGCGCGATTTACAGTTGTTAGTACTTATGCAAAGTGGATGGATGACGGTGAAAGCAGCAGTAGACGACATGGTGTTGGACGTCCACACGCTATCAAAGAAAAAGGTCCTCGGAGACTGTCTCGCATGGTGAAGCAAAACCGGAGCCAGACAGTGGCTCAGCTGACAGCCCAATACAATGCAGGGCCAAGTAGAATAGTATCGGAGCACACTGTTCAGCGGACACTGTTGGATATGGGGCTACACAGCAAACGTCCCACTCATGTGCCTTTGCTGACCAAGCTTCATCGCCAACTGTACTTGTGCTGGGCCCGGGAACATTGCAACTGGTCCATGGATCAGTGGGAGAGAGTTGCCTGGTCAGATGAATCACGGTTTGTCATGCATCACACTGATGGCCATGTCAGGATACGCCATCTTCCAGGCGAACAGTTGCTCCTTCAGTGTACAATAAGTCATACACAGGCCGGTGGTGGCGGTATTATGCTTTGGGGGACGTTTCTCTTGGGGATCTCTGGCACCCATGGTTGTGGTAGAGCATACCATGAATGCTACAGGGAATCTGAACATCATTGCGGACCAGTTGCACCCTTACATGGCCTCTGTTTTTGCAGCTGGAAATGGAATGTTCCAACAGGACAACGCCCCGTGTCACAAGGCTAAAATTGTGTTGGAGTGGTTCCAGGAACATGATGCTGAATTCCAGTTAATGTCCTGGCCCCCTAACTCACCGAATTGCAATCCGATAGAACACCTTTGGGATGACATGGGACGGCAGCTCAGAATTCAAAGACCACCAATTCGCAATAGATTTGCACGACCGTTGCTTAAACATTTGGTACAATCTGTCTCTGGCCATCTACCAATGACTTGTGGCATCCATGCCAAGGCGGGTTGAAGCTGTGTTGCGCACCAAAGGTGGGCCAACTCGTTATTGACAGGTGGTCATAATGTTTTGGCTCTTGAGTGTATACATATATATGTATATATATATATATATATATATATATATATATATATATATATATATATATATATATATATATATATACATATATATATCATCATCACACACACAATATGATAACTGTGCTAGGACACCTCATCTTCATTTTAGGGAGTAAATGAACAAGGTTTATGTAACAACTTGTGAGGATTGCTATGCAATCCCCCGGGGTTCGTTATCTGATTCTTAAAATAAGTTACTAGGTAATGAGCAGAACCTTTTTTTTTTTTTTTAACTACAGAAAATCTTATGATAATCTTATTTTTATCTTATTTTTTAGATAAAACTATCATACCATTCTGGCAATTTTTGTTATATATTTAGTAGTATTTGTATTATTTGTTATATATTTTTGTTAAATATATAAACTAATTTATAAAATATATTGACTTTGATTTAGGCAAGATGTTCCTTGTCACCTATATACATCTGAATTGAATGAGAAAGAAGTGCTACTGAATACAGATGAAGGAGATGCTGAAAAGTTTTGTATACTTTTTGACTCCTCGGAAGTTCTGTCAGAGCAGGATTTTGTATATGATGTACTTGATTTGCTATTGGGAATTCCATCTAATACATTTTTATATGATGATGTAAGTGATTACATTTGTTTTGAAATATTAGTATTCTCTAAAAAACTATGTTGTTATAGAATAATTTTGTTTATTTACACACCTTTAGTGATTACAATCATCAGCAAATGCAAATGAAATTTGGCCTTTTCATATGGCAGAGAGAAATCTAATGTTATTTATGTCTATCCACTGCAATATTTATTTAGAAATTCACTGAATATTTGAATTTTTTAATATTTGATCTCTGTAATCGTAATCATGAGGATTTGGTTTTTATTCATCTCATTTTCAAATTCATTTTTTGAATATCTATATATATTGGATTTCATTTGCAGCCAGTGCTTTTTAAAGTTTCTAGGGGGACTTTTATAGACAAAGTTATTTTACAGTTACACGATATATACTGATTATTATTTAAATCGTATTATAAAAGCAATAAACATAAATTGGAAGGAAAATATCATTTCTTTATTCTAATTTATTTATTAGAAAAATAAATTTTAGTACAAATTTTTTTGTTCTTTTCTGCCACTGGAAATGTTCATGTTAGTGTTAAATAATGAGAATCAGAGACTGCCTATTTTTGTACTATTAAAAGTTTCTTAATTAGATTAAATTGTGCATCTTTTCTTTTCAAAAAATTCAAAGGGTAGAGGTGTTACAGGTTTGATAGTATTTGTTGAAAATGAATGTAACAGATTTGTAATATTCTTTCTAAATGGCTTAGGCTTGATTGATTGAATATCTTGATAATATCATTTTAGAATAATAACAGATATTATTCAAAACTGATTCTCACAATCAGTTAAGTTTATAATGATTGAAAAAAGACTTTTTTAAAAAGTAAAAACTATGCATTTATTTATTTTAATAAATAATAAAATATTAATTATAAAAATTATACCGAATTTAAAATTACATAAAAATAATTATGTTGGTAAATAATTGTTTTAAAAAAATAAATATTATACAGCAATACAACAATTGTACAATAAAGCTTCAAGATGGCTTGTATAATTTCTATTTAATGTGTTTGCAGTGATATTATTTTATTACTTTTTTGATAAATTCCTCTATACTTATAATTAAATTAAAGACCTTACAATCCTATTTCCTTAAAATCACTGAGAACACAAGGTGCAAAAATATTTTATTAATAAAAATGATTTTGATATAAAAATATTTTTTAGTTTTGACTCAAATCAATACAAAACAAATTTGAATTATAACTATATTTTAACAGAAAATCCATGATATTATAAGAAACATTTCTGTCAATTCTGCTTAAAATGGATTGATTTAGGTACTTCCTGTCACAGAAACACATACTCAAATACATACAATTGATAAAATGCAAGCATTTAATGATGCTAAAATCTACAAATCAAATTTTTTTGTGTTAAAAGTGTATTTTCATTTATTTGTTTTTACATTTTAAAAATTCAGTTTGAATTCATTTTTAGTTGCCTTTTTTAAGGGATTATATTATTCATTCTAAAAATTATTTTCTTGTTGTAGAAGATATAATTTAAGGAATAGATTTTATAATGATTTTTAAATAAAGATAAAAATAGTTAATTTAAATTTTTACTTGGAAAATAATTATGTTTAATTTTTAAGATGATTAATTAATAATTAACATAGGGCATTTTATAACACATTTGATATACTTAAATTTCATGAAGGCCATTCACCTGTTTATGCAATTGAAAAATATATTTTTATATTTAGCACATCTATTTTGATATGTCTGCTGGAAGAAGATTTTTGAACACAAATTTAGCCAATTTGTTTTATAACAATTTTTTATTTATTTTATTTTGATAATATCACAAAATTTCTTAGTTTTGATTATTAATCTTCTCATAAATAAAATTTAATTACTGCTTGATTCTAAGAAAATTAACAATACTTAAAATGCTTTAATAACTTAATAAAAGTGCATTACCTAACTTTGAATTTTAGAATGGATTTGTTACAGAATTACATTAAGAATTCTTTTAAAAAGGTTAAATGGTTTTGTCAATAATATTGATTGAAAAATAACATTTATAAAAATATATTAAAAGATTAAATAAGATTTATTAGTTTATATTTCAAAAAAAAAATTTTATAAATATTTTGAAATCTTTCTCTTAACTTAAAAAAAACAAAAAAACTTGCATTCAGGGGAAATTTTAAATTGAAAATTTACTTGATTCTGAAACATACATGAAATGAATCCACTTCTTAAAAATAATTAAGAAGAAATTTTCAATTTGTGGATAAATGTAATACTAGTTTTAATTTTATTTAAAGATATTTATTTTTTAGAAGACGAAACTATTCCAAATGAAACCATTTACTCGTCTAGCTAGAATGTCAAGTGAAAGCACATTACACATTTGTGAAAATTTTATAGAATGTGGCAAAGCTTTTTATAAGTTAAAGACATTTTGTTCTTCAATAAATCCTGAAGAAGGTAGGTGTTGGTTTTCAAAAAATAATTTAAATTGTTTTTAATTTTTGATTTTTATTCAAGAAATTTAAGATTTATAATCAATCTATTTTTCACTTTTACTAGGTATTAACTTATCATTTTCCTATTGTATATGTGCTTTGAGTGAGGATAGAATGCTTCCTTCAATTATGCTGATTGATTTGGAATATTTATTAGTATTCAAAATTTAAATTTCTTTTTGATTACAATGTCTAAGGAAATGTGCTGCTATCTTCAGTTTGAGTGTGAAGTATATATTAATTATATATATTTAGTATTCTGATTTGTAAAATAAAACAATTTAGGGGAAAGAAAAAAAAAAGTGGACACTTTTCTTTCAGTTTAATTGCTTTTTTTTACCTTCTCTAACTTTTATTCAATTAATTCTGAGTATGTTTATGAACTTTATTGATTTGAATCAAGTTGCTTAATTTTGCTGAGAATTTTTGCTTGAAGGATCTTTTTAAAGTGCACATTACTAAATATAGTAATGAAAATAAAAGAAAATATATCAATATAGAATATTGATGATCAGTTTTTAAAAAATTATTCTAAAAACATAAAATTTGTTTTGGATAAATTAGAAAATGATTTAAGTTTAGTTGTATGAATGTCCTGTTTTAAAGCAATTTCTAGGATTGTATAATTTTGAACTGCTGTCATCTGAGTTGTCATCTCCTTCTCCAAACTTCCACACCACACCAGCAGGAGGCCATTTGCCCACTACATATTACTACATGTCCACCAGCTCTGTTTATGCAGTGGTTCTTTGTTGGAATTGGCTCTCAAACCTGGAATCCTGATGTCCCAAAATTGAGACTTTACCATCGGGCCACTGCGGCAGAAAATGATTTGAGGGATGGTTTATGAGCATCTGGCTGTTTATTTTATAATTTATTTTCAAATCAGTAAATTAATTTTCATTTAAAAATAAGTGCAGTCTTACTTATGATGAAAGATTAAAAAATGTCAAAGTGCAGAAGGCAATATTTTTATGTACATCTCTAACTGATCACAAATCAGATTTTCTATTCATGAAAAAAAAAAAATGATATATACCATTTGATGCAAAGTGTACTTATGGTTTTTCTTCTTCTTTCAAATAGAATTCAAAATTTATTTTGAAATTCAGAAAGTTGCTAGGTATTTGAATTTATCAAGTTGCTTTATTTATTTTCAAAATTCATATAACTGAAATTATAAATCATGTATATTGTGTAAAATCTGAATTCTAAAATCCATTTCTAAAAGCCTTCTGTTCTACTTTAAATTATTTAATTTCTTCTTACATTCTTTATTTAAATGCTTCATCTTTTTTGTAACCAAATTGTAGAATTCTGCATTATAATTATAAATATTTCTTAACCATACATATAAAAATTCTATTTCTAAAAGAAAAAATTAAATAAAAATTTTAATTTTTTAACTAAGCATAAATTTCAAATCTTTGAATCTAGAATCTATTTATTCAATCTTTTTGCTTTCATTGAAGGTTTGATTCTGAAGGGTTTGAAGGATGGTATTTATACTATTCTCACAGCATATATGGAATATATAACATCAGTGAAATATAATACACCTACTGTGCATGTAGTGCGAACAGATGTTTTGGAAAATGCCCTAGTGTTGAAGTAAGTTTTGATATATATATATATACTTATATATATTATAAGTAACAAAAATATAAGCATTATGTAATTAAAACCTATTATTGAAACAATTTAAAATTAAACTTATTTTGGAAACAAAACTGAATTGTTTAGGAATCAAAAGTAAAAAATTATTTCTGAATCAAACTAAAAACTAAAGGGTGGATCCTAGCACATGCACCTCTTGGCATCGTTTTGAATTCTCGCCAAACGAGTGGCGATAACGTTGCCAATGTGGCAACCTAGATGGATTTTTTAATTTCTATTAAAAATTTCTATTTTATTCTTTATTTTTATTTATTTATTATGTTTATTTTTTATTATATTTATTATTATTTCTGGCCTTCAAGTATCGTTTTTTAATTGAAAAATAATAATAACAAATATTCAATTAGTAGTCAACTTGGCGAAATTTCAAATAAGTCACCAAGAGGTGGACCCATCTAGGATTTTACCAAACTAAAAAAAGAAAAGAAAAATCACCATTGTATTTAGAGAGCACGAAGGCAGCTACTACTAGAACACAAATGAATCTACACAATTAGTAATAATAACCAAGTTAATAGGAAAAAAAGTATCAAAATTAAACCAAATAAAATAAGAATCTGGCCTGAAGATTTTCTCAAGGGTCACCTTCAGGCAAGGATTTAAAATAAGGGATTTTTTCTGTGAGGAATCCAGACTAAATTATCCAACAGTATTGACTCCTCGTGATCCGAAAATCCCCTGAAATTAGGCCTAAGAGATACACCATTTTTACAAAAAAGAAACAAAACAATAAATTAAAAGAATACGACCACTAATAAGCAGAAATACCATACCATAAAATAATCATATAATAACTCTCATAACCAATTATGAAAACTAAAAGGAAAGAACATACCAGAAACAGGCAAAAAAAATTTTTTTAAATAAGCTGTCCCATTTTTATTTCCCGTGCCCTAAACTGTTTTTGCTTATTCCATTCAAGGTAAAGATAATTGGTGGGTCTCAGCGCCATCTACTGAATTAGTTAATATGCAATGGAAGGTCTATTTTTATTTTAGGTCAATGAGTAATCCCAAATCATCTCTTTTTTAATTAAAAAAATAATATTGCAGTAGTTTCTGCAAAATTCATTATTAGTTTAATTTTTTATGAGATTATTTGTTGCTCCAATATAGGGAATTTTGCTATTACAAACTCTTTTAATCTCGTTAAATTAGATTTTTGAAAATTTTAGAGTATTTAGATTAATTATAATGATATTAATTAATGATAATTACAAAGCTTCGTTAATTTAAAGTTGAATTCATCCCTTTTATCGTAGATAACAACTATTGTTTTATCATTAGCTATTTTGATTTTTAAATCCAGAAAGGTAGCCTCAAGGTGATTTTTATTTGTTTCTGTTAGAATTACATCTTTTGGATAGCAATTAGTCACAATATTGGTATTATCTAAGTTCATCAAAAGTAAGTCATCAATATACCTCCACCCGTTTATCAAATTATATTTAATTATTTTTTTCTCATAGTAATGTAGGAAAATGTTAGCTAAAACTCTTGAGAAATCTTTTCCCATTGGAATGCCCTTTACTTGTTTATAAAAATTCTATTAAAAATGTAATTTTCAGTAATAATAAAATTACATAGTTTTCTTTAGGAATAACAAATTCATTTAAATATTCGTCATATATAAAAGTACAGACATTTAATAATTTTTCGTGAGGTAGATTGGTGTATAAATTTTTGAAATCAAAAATATTAAGTTTATTAATGTTGTTATCTTTAAGAAAATCCAGTACTTCTTTGTTACTATTATTATAAAGTTATCTTCATCTTTGATTTTGTACAGGATAATTTTTAAGTATTTATAATGTTTTCCCATATAGTAATTATAACTGCCAGTACTACAAGTCAGGAATCTGAATTTTAATGTTTTTTTTATGAAATTTAACTGTTGGTAATAAATAAATTTTTTTTAAAAAGCAAGTGTTTTTTTTTTTTTTTTTTTTTTTTTTTTTTTTGCTAAAGCTAGCCTTCTTTTATCTAATTCCTTTTCCCCCGTGTTCTTTAAAATATAAGTTGCGTGTTAGAGTTATATTCATTAATTAATAGTTCTTTATAATAATATTTACAAATTAAACAGAAATTATTTGCTGATTTATCTATTACTGTAATAACACATTTTTCTTTAATTTTTTTATTTCTTTTATTAATGTTTTGCTAAAATAAATGCCGCATTCTTTAGATCTGTCAATATCTGTATTCATTTTTATTTTTATTTCCTTTGAAATTCTAACTTTCCATTCTTCGAAACCTTCTGCAGGCCAATGGTATTTTCTAGATAATTTAGCTATAAAAATATCCTAATCTTTTCCAATAGAAATTAACATTTTACTACTCTTTATTTTTTCTCTTCATCTAAATTTAGTTCCACTTTACATTAGTTGTCTTAAAGAACTGGATTCAATAATTTTTAAATTACTTGTAATGATATGACCTTTATCCACATCTATAAAATTTTTAAAGCTTTCTTTGTTACAGTTACAATCTGTTTTATTTATTTTATCTAAATTTTTGCTATAGTAATTATAATTACAAATTTTTTCTTTAAAGTTGATGTATAATTAAACACTATTGAAACAGTTACTTTATCCAATAAAGGAAAAAAAAATTATTATTATGTACAATTTTAGGTAATTTTAGTTTTTCGAAGTTAATATCCAAGAATTTTATCACACAGAATTCTTTGCTAACATTATTTTTATTATTAAAAAGTAAATCATTTTTTCCAATATTAAGCTTACATTTAATTAGATCAAGAATTATACATTTAGTATGAATTTTTAAACTTTAAATCCCCGAACTTATTATTTATTATCCATTTAATTTTATTATTTCTAAAACCAAAAATGTATTTCCTAATCTTGTGAATGTTTTCACTATTGTGTTCCAGATTACAATAATTTTGAATTTTCTCAAACATAATTTGAAAATTGACACCTTTTCCTTTACCTCTTTAAAACCTTTTGCTATAGTTTTCTTTATTTAACTATATTAAATTTGTAATAAATGCAGTTATTGTTTAAATCTACATAACCATCCCCATTTTATTTACTATTGAGTCCATAAGGAAATAAAGTTTTTAGGTTGCAAATATAAATATTTTCTAGGTCTAATCATTTGTTAAAGTCATTAACATTGTCTTCTAGAATGTAAATATTATTATTATTAAAGTTATAGTTTTGACAGTGTTCTAGTTCAAAGTCAGTAGTCTTATTTTTTATAAAGTTTTTAATATCAAATCTATGGTTATTAATTCTTAAATTGAGTTCAGTGCTAGTTTGGCCAATATATTTTAAATTGCATTCTGAACAATTTAAAAGATAAACCAGGTTTTTGTTTTTACAGAATATTTGTAAGTTTGAAATTTTAGTATTGATTTGTTCTTTACCTGCTAATGGACAGGTCTTACACTTCCCATTTCCACAAATTTGATATATTTTTTATATATTTAAGATTTTTATAAGAATTGTGCCAGTAACTTTTTATCCATGAATGCTCCTGCCACAAAGCTACCTACAGTACCCCTTGGTTGAGTGCACGATGGGCCATGCACTATGATAAATTTCTTATTAGCTTCTTGCATAATTTTATTGATAAATAAATAATGATTTACAATATGATTTAATAATTAAATAAATGTTTTAATAATGTTTTATAATTTAAAGTTAAAGCATAACACATTTAAAGAAAGATTTGAAAGAATAAAAGTGCTAATATACATTGGAACCTTGCTTAATGAGTGTAAAATCTCCAAATCTCATACATGATGTAAAATCCACATTAAGTGAAAACAATTATTTCTCTATTGGAATCCATATAAAATAGCTCAAAGTATTCCATTCCAAAAAAAATTGCTGAAACAATTTTATAATTATGTGATTTATTATTTGTAATGTGTGTTTTTTTGTTTTATAAGAAAGTTGTCTCAAGAAATGAGGCTTAGGGATTTGCAATTCACATTTTGTTGTGTTTGTGTGTACTTTCTCCTTTGCAAAATTGAAAGGTCTTATCTACAAACAAAGCTTGTTTTAGGTTTTGTTGATTTACATCCATCATTTTCATTTATTTAATTGTGCACATAGTATTTGTTTTTAAAAAATAATTTTATGATATATTAGTTGTTTAAAAAATATTATTTATACCTATTGCTCAATATTCTTTTATACTTACAATTTATTTATATACATTAGCCTTTGGCAACCAGCTAATTTTGCTGAAAAGATTTTTTTGGCTCTTAAATAACTAATTTGAAATAAATAAATATTTGGTGTTTAAAATTTCTGCTTTATTATTTAGTAGTAAATTTACAATTTTAATGAAAATTGAAATTTATACTAAAAGGAATTGCATTTTTCTGAACCAGTAAGTGAGAAAAAATTTGAACTGTCTGCATTTTTAAATATATTGAATGAAATAATAATATGATACTTTGAAAAATTAAACATGATAACCTGAAATAAAAGCTGATTTTTCAAAAACTGTATAATTTTTTTTATATTATTATAAAAAGTAACTATATATTATTTAAAAAGAAGTAACTATTAAATATTTATAATTTTAAATTTGAAAGAAAGTAACTATTAAAATTTTATAATTTTTAAATTTGAAAAGAAGTAACTATCAAAATTATATAAATATTAAATTTTGTGAAAAGTTTCCTTTTTCTTATTTAAAATATGTAAAAGAAGGAAACTTGATTTTGAAATTAAAATGAAATTAAAAAGCAAAACAAATCCAATCATCCAGCTAACCATTTTCACCCTTATATTTTCCTTAAGAAAATTAAGAAATAAATTAAAAATTACTATATGCATTGAGCCTTAAATGAGGAGCATGTTTTAAACCTATAAAATTAAATCTACTTTAAAGTTCATATATTAAAGAAAACTTTGTTAACTGTAGTTTAAAAGTGGGAAAAGATAGTGGGATTAAATGAAGCAATGAAAGTGATTTGATTTTCTTTACTGTAAGGAAAGCTATTTTTACAACTCTTTTTTAAAAAATGTTCTGAAACTTTCTTTAAACTATGAAAAAAAATTGTTTGATAGTTAAATTAGTATCAGTAAAATTTTTAAAATGGTAAAAAAATAATTTTTGTATAATAGAACTTTTAGAAGATGGCAAGGAATCGAATAATTTTTCTCATACAAAGTGCAAATACAAGTACAAACGCAAGCAACTTAAAAGCAAAAGATAGATATTTCTCCCTTCCTATAGTTCATAGTTGGTTCATTGTGATGAAAGCTTATTGTAAACTATTCAGCTCACAAGCCAGTATGTAGTATTAGAATGATAGTGAATTATTATAAAAAATTAGTTTTGATACCTGTCTTTTTGTATTGCATTTGGAGAAAATTTAAAAATTTTCATCTAGCTGTTGCTAAATTCTTTGCTGCCATTTTGTCATTAAAGAAAGAATTTCCATTAGTTTATTTTTTGGTATAAATAGAGATCATTTAACATAATCAATAAATATAGTCAATAGATATAAAACAATTGAATACACCAGCAAACTTGTGAATAATATTTTAATTTTGAAAGAACAATTTAGGTAAAATTAAAATATGTACTGTGAATCACTTGCAATGTTTTTTAATATTCTGAGCATAAGAATTAAAAAAAAAAAAAACGAATGTGCAGTTCATTTACTTTCTAAATTCCCTGGCATTGTAATTTCTTTATCCATCTTTTAAACTATACAGATATTAAAAAGAAAAAATTTTAGCATTTAACAAGGGTAGAAAATTGAATGATTTAATGTTTGATGAGTCAATGCAGATGTTTGAATTTCAGAGTAACAATTTAATATGTTGTTTGAAATTAAATAAAAAAATAATTTTGAAACATTATGAAAATTCTGGAAAAATCTGCATACCTATAAAATTGATAACATAAAAAAAATTGTTTTGAGGTTTTGAAATGATATAAAAATAAATTTTGTGTAATAGTGGAAAAATTTGCAAACTCAACTTTATTTTTAGGTAATTTAAATTTAAAATATTAAATTAAAAATTAAAAGAAATTAAACCCACAGACTTACTAGGAGTGAGTGATATTGTATCAACCTGATACTTTGTGGCAGGTATGCAAAACTTATCAGGTACTCAGTACCAGTTTTTGGACTTCATTGATAATTTCTTCAACCTCATACAGATTTGATCAAGTTATACCATATTGAACTAATACTAAATATTAGATTGACATAACCTAGTTCATCATTTTGTCTCAACCAAATTCCATTAAAATTTTTTAGAAAGGGCATTTTTATTAGAAAAAGACTTATTGCGTAATGAAATGCATTACCTAGGCTGTTTTTTAACATAGTTGCTGCCATTTTTGAAGCATTTATCTTAGCAGAGCGTGATTTAATATGACCTTGTCATTGAAAGATGTCGCCTGTGATATTGCCGCATTGAAAAGAGGCAGTCGACTCTCCATGGCCAAATAGTCATAGCACTGGTCTCTTAATCAAGAGATCGTAAGTTCGAATCCCGCTAGAGACAATGCGATTCATAGTCTGTGTAAATATTTAATTCCTTGATTTTATGTTTCCTTTTATTTCATGTTCCAGAAGATTCTGGACATTTCTTTAGTTTACCAGACATGTGTTCTGGACTTTTCTTACAGTCTCCAGAAAAGTATTTGGGAACTTTCCCTGCTAGTATAAAAGCAGAAGATCTGTCAGTCACTGAGTTCTGAGAACAGAGTTGAGTTAATAAATTGGTTTAGCTCTACTTCTTGTGTGTGTCATTGAGTTCCACACTAGAGTACCTATGGGACAATATGAGGAAATGTTAGGGAAAATGCATTTTTTCATGTTCATCATTGAAATTTCAAGTGCAATCGTTGAAACAAAAGTATCAGATGTAATTAAGTATCTACTTATACTTGTTAGTGAACCTGAAAACATACACACATCTTTATTATTAGTTGAGATTACTTTTCATTTGTTAATTTATTTTTTTGCAGTAGTTTGATTGAAATTTGTGGACTTCGTTTTGAAGGGAACACTGCTTCTGAGATTCCAAAGGTAAGTTTTTACGACACAATTTGTAATATTTTATTCCCATTCCTGAATGAAAATCAACAATAACTTTATATGCATTTAATTTCTTATGTTTAAAGTGATTTTTTTTAAATTGAAATTATTGATTATTTTTTAAAAATTTGCTATAATTCAAAAATAATAACTAAAAAAAATTCCCCCCATTTAATTGTGCATCTTATTTGCTAAAGACAGGTAGATAAAGTGTGTGTATATTCCAAGCAATATATTTCCGTATTGAAAGTAATTTTCTGCATTGCTAACATTTCTTCTAGGGTCTGGGTTTGCTTTCATACTTGAATAAAATATCTTGGCTTCATAAAACGAAAGAAAATGCAATCATGGTTGCTGTTCTTTTGAAATATTCGTGTGCTCCATATTTTAGGTAAGGTTAGAAGCTATTATTTTGATATTTTAAGCATTTTCCCCTTTATTTAATAGACAAAAATATAAAAAAGCATAGGAAGAAAACTTTTAAAGCATTTTCTTTTAATTATTGTTTTTTACTATTTTTGAATAAATTGAAACATTGTTTAATTATATTAAGTCATAAAGTATATGACTTTTGTAGTATATATTTTAAGAAATGAGGAATTTTCATATTTTTGGTCTTAATATTATATATTGGTTTCCTTTTTGTCTAAAATAGAAAACATTTATGTAAATAAAACTTCTTCAAAAGTTGGAAAAAAAAATAAAAGTGAAAAATATTTTATGAATTTGATGCATATACAAAATGAAGACATTTTTATTTAAAGGCATTTAACTTAATGCAAAAGCCTTTTTAATTAATTAATTAGAAAAAGTCTTAGAATAAAATAGAAAATAAGTTTACATATTAATTAAATATCATATTAATATCTGGTAAAGATATACTTTTGAAATCTGTTTTTATGTGTTTTTAGAAGTGATGTGACTAACTCGTGTTGATTCTGCTGTAAATAATTTATTACTATTATTATTATTATTAAAGCTTTCTAAATAAATGGATGTCTGAAGGCATTTGCTGTGATCCATTTGATGAATTCCAAATTGAAGAGGATCGAAAGTATTTGGATAGAAAAGGTATTTTGCATTCTTTGTTTTAAATGCAATAGACATTCTTCAAAGGATTTTATGTGGAGTTTGAAGTTTCATAGAAAAAAAAATTGATGTATGGAAATTTCACTCTGCATAAACAAACTCAACATTCTTACTGGATATTTTATATTGGATAGTCTTGCAGTATGCAGTTAAGCATAGTTAATTTTTTAGTTTTAAACAAGACTTAAGAAATTATACTATTAAAGGAAAACATTTTTAAAATTATACTTTTATTTGTAGTTGGTGAATTTCTTTGCAGTATTCTTAAACTATGGATCTAAATTTCTGCAATGCTTTAAATTTTTTTTATTCTGAAATCGTATTTTTTCAAAATTTTCTTTCTCAATTCTAAAACTGGTTTCTCAGTCTATGATTCCAAATTCTGTTTTACAGCAATTATATTATCCAAAAATTAACTATCTAGAGGTATAAGACAGAATGTAGAACATTCTTGAGCAGTAATAGTCTCAGTTCTGTGCAGAGAAAGCAGGAAATATATTTTCTTTTTGCATAAAAATGCATTTGGAACTTTGGAATCAGAAAATCTGGGAATCTTAGGATTCTACGAATAAAGATTTTAGTTGCAACTGTTTCAATACCTGGCGGGGCAATCAAAATCTTTTATTTTTCACAAACTATTCTCTTTCTACTTTAAATTACTGAGATCTGTTTGTTAGTATACATATATCAGATTATGTGGAATTGAATATCTTTCTGTCTGAATTGATTTTTTGATATTGACCACATAAGAAATTGCGTGTATTAATTCTTAAAAAAAATTGTTTCATTCTTTGCATTTTTTTTTGTTTAGATAGCAATTACTTAAAAAAAAAAGAATTGAAAAATCAAAATGCTAAGTAAAATCTTACGAAATTATATAATAAACCACATCTCACATTAATTTGATAATTTAAAAAGAAATATTTTCATTATTACTTCATTAATATAAGAGTTTAATGAATAAATTTGCTTATAACATTAATTTTTTTGCATTGCATTAATATTTTGAACTATTTGAAATCATGTCTGGTTTTTATTTTATAGTAATTTTTTGACTTTTTGGAATATAGCCTTTAGCAAATTTATTATTGAGCAGAAATATCTTAATTTAATGCTGAATACTTTTAATTACATCAAAATAAAGCTTGTGGATTCAATAAAATCATTGTAAAATTATGAGCTAATCTTTTCTTTGGAATTTCACAAAACCATTCGTAAATAATAACTCTTCAATAAAGTCTTAAAAATTCAAAAATATTTGATGTTAATTGTATCTTTTATCGATACTTTTATTTAATTTTTACCAGGAAATACTTTTATAAAGTAAATCATACTTCAATCTAATTAATTATTAAAGAAATTTTGAAAATTCAAATAAGTTTGTTACTATGAATGAACAGCAGAAAACAATCATAGTATTCATGTTGGACTTTATAATTAATTTTTAATTTTTCTGTTTGAAAATTAATATTACATAATTTATTTTTCAAACAGATGAACTATATTGGAAATTTGCATATACTGAACATGAAGATGATGATATGAGAATTTTGCCATATGAGATAAAAAAATTTTCACATGATATTTTGGAATGCGGAAAAACTATGAGACTATTACAAAACTGTGATGTACAGGTAATTATTTGCTGTTCCTTTATTGTAAATTTGTATTATAATTAATTCAGCATGTAATGCAAATTTGTATTATAATTAATTTCATGTTGGATTAAATTCATTTTATTGTTTTTATTATTAAACATAATTAAATATATCAGAAATTATAAATTAATTTTTTAATGAATTTGGTTTGTGATTCACATGTTAGGTCTTAAATTTATATTCATTATTTATTAAATAATATTTTCTAATGATATTTTGTAATAAAAACATGACTTTTTAAAATTATGCTGATTTTCAAGACCTCTATTTTTTTAATAGTTTATATAATTAAAAAAAAGGATTAATAATGTGAAAAGGCCATTTTATTTTTAATGAAGCTTTGATATTTAATTGTAAATAATTCATGGAATTTTATAGATTTTCTTAGTTAAAATTATTATTTTAATGCTGTTACTTTAAAATTTATTTTTTAGAGATGTATATTTTTAATAATAGAATGGAAAATAGAATTCATTTATTAATTTTCTTTTATTCTTTCTTTGTATAATAGCTGGAAAAATAATTTCATTTGACATAATATTTCAAAAATCTAAATAAAATTGTTGTTTTTCTCTTGAACTAATAAAAGTTTATTTCTTGAATTTTAAATTTTTTTTTGAGTAGATGTTCAGCCTAGACTATATGACATGCAATGCACCCCCCAGTCTTTCCATGTTGTTTTCATATGATGCTGTGAAATGTAGAATGGCCGAATGTGAGCAATACATTTTAAACAAAGAATCATTTGAATTGAAACATAAAAATGGCAGAAACTTTTCTGAAGATGAATTTTATATTGGACAACAAATTTTTATTGATCAAAGGATTTTAGCTGAAAAAATTGAAAGTAAGTTCAATGCTTTATTTCTTTTTATCATACAAAATAAAAAAGAAAAAAAATGTAGAAAGTGTAACACCTTTTTTGTCTAAAATTCAAAGAAAGCTAAAAATTGTCATTTTTATAATGAAAATCGCTAATTCCTGTTTATGTGAGAACAATTTCTCTGAAAATCTTTATCTTAAAAAGAATTCCTTAAACACATATGTAGCAATCATGGTAACTGTGGAGAAGCGTTTTTGCTTTAACAGTACCTTTTACTGGATTATCTTTAGTCTTTAATAGTTGATAATAAATTTTTATTATTGAATTTATGATTTTGAATGTATACTTTCTAACTGTAATTGATAACTAAAGTGACATGGTCTCTGTTGATTGGCCAGAGTAATAGAGACATTTATAAATATATGGTTAAATTTTATGAGTCCAAAGCAGAAGTTTCCCCTTAAGAATCCTATGAAGTTAATAGGATTAATGTCAAACAGTTGAAGTTATAGCAATTAGATTCTAAGATCTGCATTAATCTTAAAAGTATTTTTATTTCTAAATCTAACTGTTGTGAAAAAGAATGTTAAAAGGCTGCAAAATTTGAATTGTATGCACGCACACATATACATGTATATTTAAAAGAAATGCAAGGTTTGTTTTAGTAGGTTAATTTCAAGTGATTCTCTGCAGAAAGTTATTTGGTCAACCTCTTATCAAAACATTATAATTCCAATAATGTCTGTAATGTCTTGTTTTTATTAGATTATTTCAGTAGCTAAAAACAATTCACTTTGGTATTCTCAAAAGTTTTAATTGTGAGAAACATATCAAGAGCTACTAAAATCTATTTTATTATTACCTTTTGCTCTCAAATAACTATAAATATTTCAAACTGAATCCCAACTACTAGAAACTAGTTGATATTTTAGTGCATTAAAAAAATTGTATTAAAATAAAATCAAGCATATTTCTATTGTTTTTCATCTATGGATGGTATATTTTTCAAAATCTAATGTAATTTTGTTTTTGTTTGCATTATGGTACTTTATTTTAGTATTAAAAATAAAATGTTTTTTGGTTTACAATTACTAACATTTTCTGTAATTTATACTGATTCTTATCAATAAAATGAAGGTAAGATAATGTTTTAAAATTTTATTAGGAATTTTGAACAAATTGCATGTGCTTGGAAGGAAGATAAACTATTCAATGTACCTGATGTACAAATATTAAATAATAAAAAGAAATGACCCTAGTAATCTATTAAATCCTTTGCTTATGAACATCATTAATTTAATATAACTTTTTTTTAATGTTTGGATTTTAATATTTTATTGCAAAAAGTTATTTAATATAAATTTTTATAAATAATTGAAAATGATCTGAAACTATACCTTTTTTAGATGAAAAATAAGATTGGATAAAGATGTATTTTGAATTATGAATGTATTCAACTTATAATTTCTCATTTATCTTTATATTTTTTTTTCTTGCAGAACAATTGAATTATGTAACTACATTTGAATCAGCTCATGATATGTAAGTTATAGCTTGTAGAATGCAATTTTGAAATTTATCCTATTTTGTCAAGTGTTTTTTAGAAATGTTGTAATAATTGTTTTAAGCACCTAAATATTTTTAAGTTGTTCAGTTGTATAAAAAAGTATATATCACATTATCACAATAAAAAAAGTAATTTTTTTTTCATTGCTGCAGAACCATGATTTTTTTTCAAAAGCTTAAATAAAATCTTTTATTAAAAGTCATATCAAAATAATTTTTAAATGTTTTTAAAAATACTCTTGAAAAAATGTCTTAGATTATATGTTTGCAACATTACCTAAATAGTTCTCTCTCTCTCTCTTTTTTTCCATGCATTATGTCTTCTTAAAATTCATTTGCAAATTTAAATCAATTTAAAAAAATATTTACTGCAAAAATAATAGAACAGTATTTAATTTTTATAGATAACTAATTTTTAGATAGTTTTATCTATATTTAGTGATTATTTTTAATTCTGATATTACATTCAATCTTCTAGTGATTAAAATTATGCTATGAGTGATAAAAGAAAATATGTTGTATTGTGATTTTTTTTTTTTTTTTGCAAGTTAAATATTTTTTATGAAAAGTAATATTGTGTTTAAAAATAATGTCACCTTAATAAGCTAAGTGGTTATTTCTCTCTTGCTCACAAATACTTATAATTCTAGAGGAAAATATGCTCACTATTCATACATTATATTGAATGAAATCTAATTTGTTTTTATTATTTTATAAATTTGATTAAAATTAATAATTGGTTTCAAACATCCAAAAAAATGTAATAATATAAGTAAATATAAGTTTTGTTCAAATAATTTTAAATTTGTATTATTTTAGGCAAAAGAATGATCAACTTGTGAATTTGAAAAGATGTAAATCCTTTCCTAACATTACATTAATAAAAGAAGTAAAGAATTTCGATGGCATATTGCATAAAAGTGTTGGAATTTTGTTTTCTACTTACGGATATAATCTCATAACTGTTACTGCCAATGATTTGACTGCATCAAAAGAGCCAAATTTTTTCCTGAATTCTTGGAAATTTTCTCAGAAACAGGACATGACAAACTCTTATTTAGCTCATGATAAATTCAGTATTCAGAACATGCCAAATAAAATAACTTATTCAAATGCAAAAGAGGAATTTGAATCTTCTGAAATAACAGAATCGCTTTCATTCCAAGTAGGTAAGTGCAGGTTTCATTTTAAATAAGTGTGTATTATCAATGCAAATCATTAACATAATTATATGTGTAGTTAATGGATAGATAATCTTGAAATCTAGTATTATGCACAATATATTTTGGGTTTTATAATTTTTTTAATATTATTTTTATTTGTATAGGTCATCCATTGTAATCATGAATCAATAATTAATTTCTAAACTGTTAGAAATAATTTACATCCAACTGAAAAATTCTTTGGATGTTGTAATTATTTGGTTGTTCAGAAAGTAATTTCGTTATTTCCTGACAGAGGATTTAATTGTATTTTTTTGCACCCAACTTCACATTTAAGCTGTATAATTTTTATATACTTTGAGAGCTCATATAGCAAGGCTTGTGTGTGAAATATTCCAATTAATTCTATGCAGTAGCTTTTGGTTGGTGCCTTTTTAAATACGGAGAGCGATAAGCAGCATTTTCGACATATCTTACTGTTTTACTACAGAAAGGGTAAAAATGCTGTTCAAACCAGAAAGAAATTGACCAATGTGTATAGAGAAGGTGTGTTGACAGTACGCCAATGCCAGAACTGGTTCGCTAAATTTTTTAGACGGTAAAACCTTCATCTCAAATGAGGAGGTCAAAAACCACCTCGATCAGTTTTTTGGCAGCAAAGACCAAAAATGTTATGAGCGTGGAATTATGCTACTACCAGAAAGATAGCAAAAGGTGTTGGACCAGAACAGCCAATATATAATTTAATAAAGTATTTGTTTATTATACAAAAACTGTCTTTCATTTCCACACACACACAAAAAAAAAACGAAATTACTTTCCGAACAACCCAATAATTATGTATTATGTTATTATTATTAATATTTGTTTTACTGGAAAAATAGGAAATTTAAAGTATTAATAATTATATTTGCATTATATGATATATAATTATATTTAATCAACATTCTAATATTTTAAACAAAAATGTCTGAACTTTTTAGCTACTAAAATAGATTGAGTTATGATGCCATTCATTTCATTATTTTAAGCAACTTAATTATTGCTTTGAGCTAGCATTGCCTACTGATTGAAAGATTTTTCATGAGAGAGCCATTGAAATGTTCTAAAATTGACTGAAATAATGACAGTTAAACTCTTATAATAGCTAGTTTTGATGGTGTAATAATGGTACTCTGTTTGTTCAAAATGTTTAGTATGTCAAGAATATTTTATTAACAATTTTGTTCTGGAAAACTGTAAAAAATTTAGTCTTTGTAATTTTTTTTCAGACTACCTTTATTGACTCAAACAACACAAAATATAATTTTCATTTTTTAAAATATTTTCCCTATTGGTTAAATGATTAGAGTTGCTATTTTGTATAAGTAATGGCAAAAATCATTATATTCCTGTCAAATATTTTAGGAAAATATCTTTCTGTCTCTATTTAATAAATCAAAAAGTCAGTTTTAAAAAAAAAATCAACAAACATTAGAAATTTTTTTTGTAATGTCTGAGATTTTGAAAACATATATATATATATGCAAAATTTAGAGTGAAAAAGCAGTTATTGAGTTTTTAAACTGTCTTTATTCTTCAGAATTTTATATAGTCCGCTTTTTTTTTTAAAAAAAAAATCTTTTGTGAAGATTTCTTTGTCCAAGTCATGGCAAGAGCAAAGTGGTAAACTGAGTTGGTAAACAGGAATGATAAAATGGAGCAAGCATCAGAAAGAATTTCAATCTTATGTGGTTTAAAAATGAATTTGCTAACTTCAGCATTTTGTTTTCATGGGAAAATTAAAAGCCAGTGCAATTTCAAATTTAAAGTTACTATGCAAAGATATTAGAAAATTATTTTAATGATGTAGCTAATTTGAAGTTATTACATGCATATGTGGTAATTTTTGTTTAATATAATTCAAAATTTTAATTCATGATTTATAAATTGTCCTCTAGCAAGTTATTTTCTCTCTCTCTTTGTTTAGCTAAGCACTTATTTCCGTACTAAATTTATGAAATATTATTTGTAAATTTTTATATCTTTATTTTTTTATTAAAATGAAATTTTGGCTTACTTTGATAAGATAATAAAAAAAGTAATTGGCACTTGTTGACATTTATGGCCCTCATGATAAATTTCCAAATAATTAAATACATTGCAAACAAATGAAACCATAATGCAATTATCTTGGTATCTTATTAACACAGAGGTTGTCATAATCTCAAAACTGTCAGTAAATGGGAGGCTGTAACTATCAGCATGTATACCAAATAATCGTATTGAAAAAGAAAAAAAAATTGTAGATGAGCAGGTGTTATATAAAAACATATATCTGAATTTTCTTTTTGTGATTAAACAAATAAAATGTTTGCCTGTTTCCTCTGCTATTATTTTTCACTATATTTGGAAACAAGATTATTAATTTCATGTTTTATAATAATTCTTAAAATAAAGATTAAAGTGTGTTTAGCTTGCATATGATGCAGGCTAAATAACATTTACATTGTATTTTGTAATCAAATTTAAGAATCTTCTACTTATTCTCATTAGTCATTCTCATACCTTATAAATTATTTTGATATATTTTTTTAAATCTTATTCCCATTTGTTTGTTTCATATTATTTTTGATTATAATGAAATGTATGCATTATATGCTTTCAGCTAAATTTCCTCCTGGTTCTTTCATGGACTGCTTGCTTTCTCTGTTAGTCAGTGAGTATGGGGATAAAAAGGAAAATATATATTTATTTATTCAGCTGATTTCTCTTCAAAATTTGATGCTATATAATTTCAGGGATGTTTTGAACATGAGGTAAGCATAAAGAATAATAAATGTATATTTTAAACAATTAGTGATGCTACTGTCATTGTCTTCTGATTTTTTAAAAAAAATTCTCTTAATTCTTAAGTTAATGTAAGTTTGCTATTATGATTTTTTAAAAATTAGATTTTAACTGAGATAAATGAAATTTTAATGGACATATGAGTAGCATACATGTATTCATTTGGTGTTCAATTGTGAAATACTCCCCCCCCCCCCCAAAAAAAAATGAGACAGATTACTGTAACATGTTTTCTAACAAATTTATACCATGAATTCATGTTTATGGAAATTTAAATAAATGCTATCTTGCCAAATTCCCCTCTCTCGAAAAAGGAAATGAGAGCAATAACCAAATGCACAGAAATGTAAAACATTTTCAAAATATTTCATATTGTTTGAAAAAGAATTTATTGCTCTACATGATATTATATTTAAATTTTATTGGGTTTTGCATAGTTTCAGATCTTTAAAATAGTATTTTAATTGGAAATAATACTTATATTTTGCACCATTTACATTTAATCAAGGTCTGAAGATACATGTGAGACTTGTGTTATATAAGGAGAAGGAGTAATGTCTTAAATTTCCACCTGCTATTGATTTCTGGACATTTAAGAAAAAATAAGAAGAAAAATTAGACAGACTTTGTCAAATGTTCAGTAGAATTTTTAAACTATAAATTTTAAATTTAAAATAAATTTATTATATGCTTATGAATTATTACTCAATGTAATAACCAATTTTTTTTACATATGGGAGTGAAATTTTATAAATAAGGTAAATTCCATCATTAAAGCAATATTCTGTTTTCTTTAAAAATGACTAAAAATCATGAAAAAATTTTCTTTTTTGAAAAATCCCCCCCCCCTTCCTCATTTATTATGCATATACTTTATCCAACATGTTATTTGTTCTTAATAGATAACCGATATTTATGATGATTATAATTTTTTTCTTCCTTGAAAAGGTTTCCAATGGTTTTCTGCTAAAGGTCCCCCCCCCCTATTTTTTGTGGTTCTTGTTAAAATATAACATCTGAAACATGTTCTTGGAGCTTAAATGAAATTTGCTTGTACATGTTAAATTTGGTAGTATTTACTAAAATATAACTGTATGTATAATTTATTATACTTTTGACTCATAATTTTTTATATATAGATACTGATTTGTTGAATAAGTTGTAATGGAACTATTTGAACAGTTTATTGAAGAAATTCATTGAATTAGGATTTAAATAAATTTAATTGAGAATTGCCTAGTGAATTGTTAAAAATTGTATTAATCAAAGGTAGAATTTAGAAATATTTTATTCCTTCTGCATGAATTCCTTTTAAATTCTATGTAATGTGTTGTAAATTAGCCTTTAACAATCATAATTTAAAAAATACTGTTTCTGCTTTTAGTTGATATTGAAACAAATGTTTGAGCATTTTCTCTTTTGAGTTTTGAATAGTATTTTTTTCCATTTCAGGCCTAAAACAAAATTAAAGGATGTATTTAACGATATATGGATGAAAATAATTATTACTATTAAGAATTTATTTATTTTTTTACTGTAGACTTCATCTGACACAGAATGCTATAATGGATTATGTCATGAATCAGCTTCATTTTCAAGATTTATTATTATGCTTAAAGAATACATACTTTCTTCAAGATGAGAGTTTTAGTCAGTATTTGTGTGAAAAGTTATTTAAATGGGTTAGTATTTTCAATATTAATAATTTTATCACTGTTCTCAGTTACTAAAAAGCTTTTTTATATATATATATTTGATAATTTCTATAACCTATAATAAATCATTTTAAAACTTAAGTTTTATGGATTAATTGAATAATAATAAAATATTATTATATATAGTGTTTTTAAAAATAATCAGTTAAATAATTTAAAAAGTTCTGCAGATTAAATGTTTGAGGGTTGTTCTATATTATACAAGATAAGTTTTTATAAACAATTTGCTTGAAAAATCAAATATAATTATTACCAATTATGATATACACTGTATATTTCAATATGTTGATACAGTTCCTAGTTCTTAATATACTTTTGAGGCTCTTGGGTCTGCATCAGTACAAGAGGTTGCTACATTTGAAATCCTTTTCCACAATTCTGGTCTGATGTGATTATTAAATTTGTTATGGACAAAATGCCATTCTTCTGACATAGTGTGGAAAATTGATGAGGAGAGTATTTGCCAACTTAAGTATCACCTTCAATGTTTGCTACAACTCTAAATTTGTGAGATGTAATCCCAATGTAATCTTTGAGTAGTTTTAAAATTTGATATTATTTTCGAATTAAGCTTAATTGGTTGTTGATATTTAATTTTCCATTATTGAAAAAATAATATACCTTTCATTCACCATCAAAGGTAAAATTGCATATTTTGTCCTTCATCCTATTTGGACTGAATACTATCCCAAATTTTACAAAATATTTTTTTGAATGATTTTATTTGAATTTTATAACTTTCTCTAATATTTTATATAATCATGGAGAATAAATCCCTGAGCTATTCATTCTGAGAGAGCTATTCTTGAATTGAATAGCTCTCTCAGTATTTTCTATTGATTCCATTTTGAATTAAAGATACAGGCAAAAAGTAATGAAATAAATAATATCAAATGAGAGTCAGTTGTTCAAGATACAGTACTTATGGTGAATGTAATATTTTTGATGTTTTAAAATTTACAAAGGTGTTATTTCAAATTGTTCAGTTTATTGGGGAATGTAATAAAAATTTATTTATGTTCAGAAGAGACTTTCTATTATAATTTTAAAAAATGTAATGGTGTTTTAATTCAGTAGGAAATAAAGCTTTTGAATTAATTGAATTGTTTAATTCAAATGCTTCTATTTTAATTACAATATCAGAATTATCATTGGTCTTTTGTTTATCTTTTTAAATTTTATTTCCTGGTCCATGAATAGATTTCCTAAAATGTTTTAAAGTAAATGCTAATTAAGAATTAAAGAAAATTCCAAATAATGATCATTAAATTTCTAGAAAACTTTTTGATAGGCATAACATTTGAATAATCATGTATATTTCAAGAATTAGTGTTAAAAAATTAGAGTAGTAAAACTGCATTTGGAGCAAAGCATTCTTAGAAATTTAATTAAATTGACATATTAATTTTTAATTTAAATGTAGTTTAAAAGAATCAAAATTTCATTGAAACTGCTGGAAAATTGTTATAAAAAATCATAGTATTTTATGGTACAAAAGTTTTAATCTAATGCATGTTAATAGTATTAATAAAATTATTTTAAAATTTTGTTGAAAAATTATTCAATGAGTCATTTAATTATTTTCATTTTTCTGATGATCCCTTCATTTGTAAATTTTATCTTTTTGACTTAGGTTATGAAATGCTCATCACTGGGTGAATTTACTGACTGGCCTATTCTAAATAAAATATTAACCAGATCAACTGCTATTCCTACTCTTTCCAATTTTCCTTTTTTAGAATCTGCTAGTGTAAATTTTGTATCAGTATCTGAAGAATATTTATCTAAAAGTAAGAAATTAGTGACTGTTTTTATTTATTTATTTATTTTTTTTGTTATAAAAGATATAACTACTTTGAAAAAACTTTAATGGATAATTTTATTATGAAGATTATTTTAATATGAAAATTAAAATAATGTTAAATTATTTACTTTTCTTTTTTATTGATATGAGGTAAATTTATGAAGTCCATTAGCATTAAAGGATGATGAAATGCATATTTTTATTTGTTGGTGTTTTATATTCTTTTGATATTGTTAGAATTAATATTTTTTTGATATTAAAATAATTTTGTTTTAAATTGCTAACTTTTTTTTCCTTTCTTTCATCTTAGAAAATAAATTTCTACGATTTTTTCAATTTCAGTTTGAAGTAAGTCAAATTTTGTGCATTACTATTTTGTAGATTAATATTAATTTTGAATGTATATTCAGTCTACAAAGAATTTTTTTTTTCAAAAGAAAATATTAAAATAATTTTTCTTGTGAATTGTATTGAAAGATTTATTGGCATATTGAACATATAATCAGTGAATTATCATGCAACAGTCTTATTTCGCATTATTTGATAAACATTAGACACACGAATTGAAATATTAAGTATATTTTTTCATTTATGTAGAATTATAAAATTTTCAAACTTTGACAAAGTGTTTCAAAAATTTCAATTCTATTTCAAAATGCCATAGCACCTTATTTAGAAATCATCAACTTTTATTTTCATTACTGTTAAAAATCTGTTTGATGCATATATGAAATACTGAGAGTTTTCTTAGGTAATCGTTATTGTCCCTGAAATATATGTCCTCTTGCATTTTTGCTTCAAAAAATGATAGTTTGAAAATTTATCTGCAGCCCAATTTTTCTAAACTTATGCTGAAACTTCCATGCTATGTTAAGATTTGGAAAGAACACCATGAATGAGATTGTGTGTTTAGAAAAAAATATAGCAAAAGTGGATCCCTCCACAATTGCAGAATGATTGTGATAATTTTTAGCTCTACGAATTAGAGCATTATCACATTTGTTTTGATTTAAAAAAATACTTGATAGATTTTCATGGTTGCATATTTTTATCTACAGTTGAGATATTCTTTTTCTTATTCCACAATTTTTTTCATGGAGTTAACAAGGCAATAATCCTATTATGGAGTTAACAAGGCAATAATTTCTCTCTTGTCATTAAATTTAGATCAAAGCACCAAACATGATTTGCTGTCTGTGGCCCAAAGTTTTTTTTTAAATCTTCTGTTTTCTTCTGTAAAACTTTTATGTAGGAGAATTGAGTATTTTTTAAATCTGCCAGTACAAACATGATGAAGGGGTGGTGTGCCAGCTTAGACATTGACTTTTTTTGGCCACAATTCCAAAATAGCCACCTTGTTGCTTCAAAGAAGGAAATTAATATAATTAAACTTACCATAAATGAAATGTCAGTATTAATTCAGCAGATATGCAAGGAGTTTTAATATCATACAAATGCAAGCTATGTATCTATGTGGAAATCATATTGAACATTCATCAACTATCTTTCCAAATTTGGATAAATTTTGAGAATTTCGAAACTCAGTTCTCTTTTGTATTTCTCAGATTATTTTTTCTCTCTTAGATTTCAAAATGAATTTTGAATTGTAATGAAAATTTTTGATCTACCTTTTAAAATGCTATGCATTACAAATAATATCTCTTTAGCTAATTTATAAGTTTAAAACAATTCCTGGAAAGCTTTATATTTTGGCCAAGTCAGGAATTTGATATTATTGAAGAAATAAAAATCAAATGCTATATATGTAATTAGTTTTTTTTTAAAAAATTTCTTTTCTCAATGCAAAATTTGTATTATTCTTTATGGTTTTTAATGAAGTGTTACTTGAGATAATAAACTACGGTATCAACTTTACATTATGATCAGTTTTGAATTGATGACTTTTAATGAAATTGGAAAATCAATTTTCACAAACATATATTGGGTCACACGTAGATTTTGCAACAATATGGAATTGTATAGGTCACTCACCTTATATTTCTTTGTAGAGATTTTAAATATCTTGGTGTCATTTTATGCAGTCTTCCTCATTTGTTGCTTAGAATATTATGTTAAAAGCATGGTAATTCTTAGAGACATTATACTTCCAATGTATTTTAAAATCCATCAAAAATTATCAAAATGTTTTTTTGACACTTAATAGATTTTATATATATATATATATATAATAATTATTTTTTATTTAATATTTTACTTTTAATCTCTTATTTTCTTTTTAGATTGATTGGCCTCTAAATGTTATTATTCATAAAGCCTGCATCACACAATACATCAATATTCATTCTCGTATCTTAGAACTAGAATTTTTATGTTGGCTTCTTGGGAAAATATGGAGATTACATTTTATTGATGGTAATTATTATTTTTTTGCTAATTAATATATGTTGATTTTCAGTCTAGTTTTTCATCAATCTGTATTGATTATAAATAACCTTCTTCATCTAAATCACTTCATCTAATATGCTCCTTTTTAGTTTTTCAAAGTTTTCTTTCATAATATGATGTGCAGTTTCGAATATTATTATTTATAACATGTCTTATATTTGTTTAATATTTTAGCTAGAAGTGAAGTTTTGCAACAATCTCCTCAATACAGAAAAGTGATACTGTATAGGTAAATATAGAACTTTAGTTTATTTTCAGAATTTTATATTTAACTTGTTTTAACTGTCATATTTTAGCTGAGCAGTGACTGAAATATAAATGTGAAATAACTGAAAAATTGTGTATGTTTTATTTTCTTCAAAAGGTTTTCTTATTGTTATAAATTTAATTTTAGGTTTAACATGCATCAGTTTGTACGTGTTTTACGCAGCTGTATTCACCAGGATCTTGGAGGTCCTCTCTGGCAATTTCTTTTGAAGAGCTTAAATACCAAGGAACTGAGTATTGATGCTCTGGAGGACATTCATTTGAAGTACTTAGAAAAAGCTTTAGAACGGTAAAGAATTTGTGTTTAGAAACATATTTATATTTTTTAATACTGGTGCTATAAAATTTTGGTGATTTCCTTTATCTTCGGCTAGTAAGTAGTTGTTTATGCAGAATGGTAAGAAAAACAAAAATGGCTTTGTTTTTTTAATTGATTAACTGATGAGAGAACAAAATTTATCTTTTGAAAGGAATTTGCACTTAAAGGAAAATTTATTATTGCAGATGCTTTCTCACTCAAGATACTCATCATCTTCATGAAATATTGGAACTTTTATTCCGACAAGTGAATACTTTCTGTGATGCTGCTCTGGCTGCTTCTTGGAAAATGAATCCTGATACAAACTATTTTGAATCTTCCAATTTTCCATTATTATCAGATTGTTATAAGCGATATACAAAATGTAGGGATCGCTTCTATGAATGTAAGTATATTTTAAGTTTCTATTTTGTTAAAACTTCCAGTTTTAAAGATAAAATACTTTATTATATCCTTCAAATAATTTCATTTTTTTCTCTTTATGTACCTTATAGATACTGTATACCAAAAATATATTTGTTTCTTCCTGCATCATCTTGTATATCTTATTTTTGAATAATCGTAAAGATTATAGTCGTAAGGACATGGAGAGGTGTTATGTAAATCTTATTGCTCTTTTATTTTGTATTGCACTTCCCATTAAGGGTAAACAAGATTTAATAGTCTGATAAGTCAGGTTAATGTTGAATTTTATATTCTATTGAAAATCGATTATAATAATATCCTACTTCATCAAATTCCTAAATTTTGGAAATAGAATTTGAGTTAGAAATAATTTGCATGACATTTGAATATTAACATTGATGTAATAATTCAAAAGTTTCAACGATTCAAATTTTAAACTTCTGACACCTTTAATAATATTAGTAATTAATGATTATTTTTATCATTTATGGTTAAACTGTTCTCATTAACTTTTCTGATAATCATTCTTTTTTGAATTTTAGATATTGATAGTGGTTGATATTTTGATTGAAAATTTGAAAAGTAAAATGGTAATACTATTAAAATTTTTGTTTTGTCAGGGTTAAAAGATAGAAAAAAAAATGTTGTGCATTGATTTGAAACTTTTTTGCTTTTCAGAAACTTTGCTTTGATTTAAAATAGATAAAAGCATGCATTCCAGATTGTCTAAAATTTCCATTATTTGCTTCTAAAAAATGTCAGCTCTTAGTAGTTGTAATCTAATATCTCTCTCTATATATATATAATTGAAAATCTATTTATTTATATGTTTAAATTTCATACTATTACACATCCTTTGACAGATTTGAACAAAATTTGGTTCATATATTCTACAGTACCTAGATGGATTTACTTAGCTATTAGAAAGTTTCTAGAATTTTCCAGAAGATGTGAAATGGTGGTTGAAAGTTTTTACATTTTTCTACATAAATTGTGAACAAATAATTATATAAAAATTATTTTTACATTACTTTCAATGCTTCTTAAAAAATTGCATTTTAGTAACAACAAACAAATAAAAAATTGACAGCATAACAAATTGTCTCGTCTTTGTAGTGGTCATACTCATCCCACACATAAACATCTTCTGTTTGTTTGAGCAATGTCCCATCTCCATTGCATATCACGTTAATTTGACTGACATTCATATTTTATCTGAATGTCCAATTTATAATGCCCATCGATTACATTTATTTGGTACATTATCTTCAAATATTTGTGACTTGGAGGAAGAACATCCCCATCCAAATATTTTATCCTCTTGAAAGAGATTGGCTTTTTCATCTTACTTAGCCAGAAATCTCTCCATTTCTTAGTTTTTACAAATTTCACATTTTAACTTTCTAAAACTTTATTATATGATTTTTATCTTCAACCATATGTCTGGTGCACTTTAAATAACTAACTAACTTTTAGTGACATAAATTTTATTTCTAAATGGCTATTTCTTTAACTGTAATCAACGTTTTGAAATTAATTTAAACATATTTTAAAATAATGTCTCTTTTTTTTCTTTGAAATATGAAGTCTGTTTTATTGTTTAATCTCTTACTCAGGTGCTTTTTCTTATATTGAAATTAAGTTGTTCTCTTCAGACATTTTAAATTTTTTTCTGTTATGCAGCTATTTTTAATTGGGTTTAAGGTGAATTTGTAATCGAGATAGGGCTTTAAAACTATCATTTAAGGTCATTTTCTTTATTTGTTTGACTTAATTTTCTAATATTTTAGTAATTTTAAAATTTTAATGCGTCCAGTTAGCATACCATAAGTCTATTTTTTTTTACTGATTTCAAGCTTATTTATTTAAATATAATTCTATTTAAAATTAAATAAATAAAATATTTTTTTAAATATATGTTTATTTTTATATATGTTGGCATTCTTAATGCTCGCAATGCATTTTACTTTGTTAAAATTTTTTGCCTGTTTGTTATCTAAATTTGTTAGAATTCTGTTTTACTAGGAGTTGGCATTAAAATACATAATTATCGCCACTAAATAGAAATTAGAGTCCTTTGTTATGGATTATTTTATTCGTTAGGGATTAACTTCAAATTTTCAATAATCTCTTAAGAAATCTTAAAATAAATAAAAAATTATAATATGCTTTGACAAAATGTTGAACCATATTCTACAAAAATACCAAATGGATCTTATTGTAAGCTATTTGTGTGAATTGACCAATAGAGTCTCCAAAAGATATTGTAATTCAATATTTTTAAGGCATACCACTGCTCAAGAATAGTTTGAATATTTTAAAGTAGTTACATAAAGTTTGGACATATAGTTTATTTTATGAATTAGTATGGATGTACTAAACGTAGATTTAAAATTTTAAAAATATGTCAAAGAAGAACTTCTGCAAGAAAATGATTGTAAAATTTTAGATCTAAGCACTTCTGAACTACACACAATTCATTGAGCATTTCAATATAAACATAAGTCTATTGAAGGGAAAGCAGATGTTATTCTAAGAGCAATGTATTAAATATTTAAAGATAGTCTAGCTAGACGTGCTGATTTCCGGGAATTTACTGGTTCTTCTGAATTTTCATTGAAGTTCTGTTTTTTCCACTAAGTGTTTAGTGGAAAAAGTGTTTGCAAAAATACTCTAAAAGTTTTTGACAACATAAAGAAATACATTGATTTTTAAATAAAAAAAGACATTTTCTGAATCTGTCATGAGTAATAATATTATAAATGCATGCCAGGATAAATTGATTCTTAAATTAGCTTCTTTTATATCGATAATATTCTATAGCCATTTCTTTAAAAAAATCAGGCATCTGAACCAATAATGTCTTTTTTATATGAAAATCTTTTCAATCTTGTTAAACAATTAATGAAAAACATTCTCAAAAGAAGTATATTGAAGAAGCAAAAACATTAGACACTTATTTTTGATAGAGCTTGATTATTCTAAAACTCTAAGGCTGAGAAAAAAGTACTGATTTTGGAATAGTGACTACAAGTTACTTGATTACTAGTGGAGCTACTAAAATTGAAAAAAATAAAAGGGAGAAATAAAGGAGAGTGTTTGCTATTTGTGAAGAATACTATTTAAAAATATCTGAATGCATATCTAAAAATTTTACTGTTTTAAAAACTGAGTCTTGTTTAAATCCACATTTATTGAAAAACTTTGCTTTTTCTACTCATTAAAAATGCAGATTATTGTTATTCAATTATAATTAGCACATGAATGCTGTTTGCACCTTTCATCTTATCTTGCATATACGTGGAATGGGAAATACAGGGAATTTTTATTTTTGCCAAATTTGAGTGACAATTCTGTTTCTTTCTATGAGATTCTCGGATTACAGCTAATGTGCATTCGTGAAACTGCTATAACTTTGTGAGTGTATAGAATAAATTTCTCTTATGGGAACACCAATATTCACACTGTAAAGTTTACGTGTGTTTAGTCTCTCACACATAAATTTATTGAATGGTTTGTTTATAATTTGAGAAACTATGAGCTTATTCAGAATCGGGCAAGGAGTTTTAAAAAAAATAATGAACTACTCAAAGTCCATATTTAATACGGAGTGAACAAATAAAAATATGAATTCTGGCTTCATCAAATGGATTAGAGAAGTTCCGCAAAATCCATATGCTGTCTATTCGCTTTGTAAGAAGATAATAAACTTAAATAATATAGAAAAATAGGCACTTTCTAGTCCAAAAGTTACGTGACAGTTCATAAAAAGTCCTCATTGATATTGGACTAAAAAGAATAAGGAAAAGATATTATATTGAGTCTGAAAACATAAAATTTGAAAATAAGCCTATGTCAAACCTTTACGTTCAAGAAAAAGCATTGAAAACTGAACTTTTATGGGCATTGAAACTTGTTACATTACATTCATCTTTTAATACATTTAATGACACCTTGGAAATATTTCCATATATGTTCACTGATAGTGAAGTAGCCAAACAATCTTCATTAGGTTATACAAAAATGTTATATGTTATGGATTAGCTTCATTTTTTAAAGAATCTCTTAAGAAATTTTTAAATAATAAGGAATTTACAATATGCTTTGATGAAATTTTGGACTTATTCTCGCAAAAATACCAAATGGGGCTTATTGTAAGATACTGGTATGAATCAACCAACAGTTTCCACAAGATATTAGAATTCAGTATTTTTACGACATAACACTGCTCAAGAACTGTTTGAGAAACTGCTAAGAAGTTATATCAAGTTTGGACCTACAGTTACTTTTATAAATTAGTTTACATGAGCAAATTTGAATTAAAACTATTTAAAACATATAAAAAAAAGACTTTCTTGCGAAAGTGACTGTAAAATTTTAGAATTAGGTACTTATGGACCACATAATCCATGGACTTAAATCTACTGGATGGAAAATAGATGTTGCTCTAAGAGCAATGTATAAAATAATTGAAGGTAGTCCAGCTTGACATTCAGATTTCCTGGAAGTTACAGGTTCTTCTGAATTTTTGTTCTATCTAATGGGTAGAAAATATCAGTGGTTACAAATGTGCCATAAAAAGTTTTGTTAACATAAAGATTCATTAAAAAAACTTTATCTGGATTTTTTTGTGAGTGATACTATTATAAATACTTTTCAGGATAAATTGATTTTGGCTAAAATGAACTTCTTCTATATTGCTAATAATCTTCAGCAATTTCTTTAAAAAAATTCAAACTTCTAATTTATTAGTGTCTTCCTTATATGAAAATCTTTTCATTCTTGTTAAATAGTAGTGAAAAAAATTGTCCAGAGAATCATGATCATAGAAACAAAAATATTAGGCCGCTTATTTTTGATAGAGCTTGATGATCCTAAAAAACTAAGGTTGAGAAAAAATACCATTATTGGAATAGTGACTACAAGTTACTTTATTACTAGTGGTGCTACTAAAACTTAAAAAAGTAATTTTTTGGCAGACTGTGTTATAATAGTAAAGAATACCATAAAAAAATTATTTTAATGCATGCCCCAAAATTTTATTTTTTTAAGAGCTGCATCTTGTTTAAATCAATATTTATTGAAGAACCGATGCATTATTATGTGAAAAACGAATGATGGATTTGTTTCAACTTCTTCATTCCAAAGCATGAATTTTCCCCGCATGTACAGAATGTGCTAAGATCCAATTTGGAATTTTCTTAAAGAAAAACTAAAAAGATAATATCTGCAAGGTTTGATTCATTTAATGAAAAAAATTGTTTAGATGATTTCTATTCTAATATTTCGATTTCCAAAGAATTTCCTGTTTCTCAGGAAATTGTGAAAATAATTCTTATATTGTCACATGGCAATGCAGCTGCAGAAAGTGGATTAAGTATCAACAGGGATATATTTGTTGAAAATCTGAAAGAAGATTCTTTAACTGCTCAAACAATTGTGCATAATGTCATAAACTTTTATGGAGATGTTTTTAATGTTTTGATTCCAAAGATTTGCTTCAGTATGTTGAATTAGCATGTACATGATATTATGAAGTTTTGAAAAAAGTGTTTAGGGAAAAGGAAAAAGTCCAACAAACACAATGCAGCATTACAAATGAAATTGTGCAAAAGAAAAACAAATAAACAAAAATAATGATTGAAAAAAAACCTGCAAAAATTAATGTCCAAATCTATGATTTGGCAAAAATAAATGATTAAAGATAAAAAATTAATTTTGTTTTATAATGTTATTTTTATTAAGTAATCATTAAATGGTCTGTATCATGATAGCAGAAACGTAGTTTTGTGTTTTAATTCATCCAAATCCTAAATTTTACATGATTTCCAATTAAAGAACATGAGAAGGGGGCAATATCTCCCCTCCCCTTAATATAGAAGTTTTTTCTTGTTAAATTCTAAGCAATAAATAATGCTGTTTTTTTACATGTAAACACAAACCTTTTTGTAATATACTTTTATTTCAAGTAGTTTAAATTATTGCTTTCTTTCTTTGCTTTTTCCACTCATTGAAATTATGAAGTTTTCATTATAACTAATATATGTGTGATCCCATCTTTCCTCTTATATTTCATATACATACAGGGAAAAAATATTTAAAAAAAAACAGCGAATTTTTTTTAACCAGATTTGAGTGGTAACCCTGTCACATATTAATAGAAAATCTTCTTTCAAAATATGCCCAAAACATATTAAAATGGCAAGTGCTAAAAACATCTGCAGGAATATTTCTTTCATTTTTCTCTCCTTATTCTATGGCTTAAAAATAAATGAAAAAAATGCAATAACAATAAGTGTTATTATCTCTATAGTTACTACTGTAATCCTACTAAATAAATTTGATTTGGATAATAACTCTTATAAATACTCCTGCAGCAACGGGGAAAAAAAGGGGGACATTAGCAATATTCTCTTGAACCAATTGAAATATTCAATACAAAAAACAAACCTATATTCCTAATCACAAATTTATATTGTGTATCAAAATTTTTCTCCAAAAGTTGGTAATAAACGCTATGGGCAAATTCTTCTCCAATCAATGAAGATTTTGGACTTATGTTAGTTTAAATTTTTTGATATTACAGCATAGCCGTTTTTTGCTAAAGATCATAGTCATTATACATTTAAAAAATGTATTGAAGTACCTGAGTTAAAGAGTCTAAATTGCCGTTTCTTAATATTATTAATTTTTTAAATTAAAATTTAATCTATTAAAAGAGTTACTGTGAACCTTAAAGCTTTATGTTTTTCCCAAAGCCTTGATTTTTGAGGGGTACTCAAATATTTTTTTTACTTATAGACGATACATGCTATAACTGAAATTGCCTTTTTATCTGGATTCTTTTGTATTGTAATTAATTAGGGTTGAAATTAAAACCTCTTATGAATTGAATATAAAAACTCTATGATTTAAAAGCATGTGTTTCACCTTTTCTTGTGTATATCTATAGCTGATGCAACAGTTGCTTTGGCTACAATGATTATTTAACAATAAATTTAAAGTAATAAATTAAAAGAGACTATATCTATCAATATTAAGCTGTTATTTAGTTTGTCGTTTCAATAACTTGGTTACATATACACCCAGGATTTGTTGAATTTGCTAGACATGTAAGATTAAAACTGTTTAGAAACTACAATCAATAGAAGAAGTAATTGGATTTTTTTTCTTGTATTTTATGATGCTATTATTTTGAATTTTCGATATTATTATTTAGAGTTTCTTTCTGAAATAATTGACTATAAATTATATATTTTGGTATTTTTTAAAATATTTGTATTAATTTGCTTGTATTAAATTTATAAGAGTCTAATTGATTTACCTTACACAGAATTGGCTCTTTCTATGAAATATGAATAATTAAATAGTTAATGTACGACTATTGAAAGTCAATTTCTTATGAATTATTCCAATAAAAGTGCTGGGTTGTATTAATTTTAAATCTTTGTTAGTGTTAGAAATTTGTCTTCAAAAATAGTAGTTCTCCTGCCGCTAAAAAAGTACTTCAAATATATATCCCTTTTATAATTTTCAAATTACCAATAATTAAATTTCAAATTACTCTCATATTAAGAGAAGTATATTTTCAGCTTTATCTTTAACAATTTCTTCTTGAAGAATAATTCATGCACTAATTGTAAACAAATGAGAGAAGGAAAACAGTTTTAAATTTATATATGACTTATAATCAGATATGAGGTATTTCTGCAGAAATACAAATTTCATTGTTTTTTAATCAGATCGATTAATTTTCTTTTTATATTGATGCATTGAAAAGAAAAACT
>JAPMOR010019482.1:0-28490 GCA_026543865.1 Argiope aurantia | reverse complement strand
TTTTTGTCCTAGGCTTGTGTTATAAATGTATACATTCCTATTTTGATAGTAATTGTTTATTTTCCTAATTTATAATAAAATATTCTATTTCTTACCTGTCTGGATAACAGCCTTTTTACAATCATGACCAGGTAGTTTCTTTTCCTTTTCTCTTTTTCTAATGTACTTAATTCTTAAAAAGTTTTCTTTTTATTTCTTTATAATAATTCTACTTATAATTTTCTTTATATAAATATATATCATAATTGAATTAATTTTTTAACTTTAAAAATGGAGGTTTTTTTTTAACCTTTTATTTATTTTGTTGTTTGGGGAGCTAAATTAATTAAATTGATAAATTGTTGATTTATAATTACTTTATGATCATGTATTGCTATTTTGGGATTATTAGATATTGCAGAATATATTATAGATGAACTAAAGTTTGATTATAAATTTCTCATACTTGTATGATGTTATTATATAATAATAGATTTTGTCTTTCTAAAAAAGTTATCTGCAACATTGTAGGATGAATAAAAATATTATTTTATAGATACCAAGGAATCATAGAGCACAATTTAATAATAAACTAGATTGAAGTAACTCATATCATAATAGAAATCTTACTTTCAATCTGTGGGTGGATTTACAAGTTACATAATTAAAGGAGATTCCAACTTAATAAGAATTTTCAAGAAATATATATAATTTTTTAGAATTTAAATAAATAATAAATATTTTGTATTAAAATTGGAGTTCTTAGATTAGATTATTGGCTGAAATTCGAACCACAAGCAAACTGATTAAACAGTTTGAATTTGTGTCAGCTTAACCATAGGAATATCTGATAAGATTCCTTTATTTATGCAATCGATTAATAGCAATGTAATAATGCATGCTATTTATATAGAGTATGTTTGTTACATTTTTTTTTAACATTGAGTATGTACAACAAATTTGCAGTACCTGTCAATTTACTGTATTCTTGATTTGTATTCAGTTGAATGAAAAAAAATTATGTTAATATGTTGATTCAACATTTGTAATCAAAAGAAAGTAACCAGCAATAAATGCTATGAATAAAATTTTAATTTTTTAACAATCTTGAAAAATTTTATTTGTAATAAATTTTGATTGTCCTCAAAAGTTTCCTTTTCAGTTTTTGTTTAAAAAAAATATTATTAAGCAGTATAGCTATGCAAATTCATTAGAAATAAATGTACTAATAACTTTATAATTAGATTTTTATTTTTTGAAATGTTCAAGAAATATTAAGTATAAATGCATTATAAAGCATTTGTATGAAAAAATTGAAGTTTCATGTTTAGTAGTCTGTCTGTGATGCTAAATAGAGTTCTGGAAAGATTTAAAGAATTTTATTTATTTCATTTATGCTTATCAACTTTTGAGCAAATAATTTAATAATTCAATTGCAATGTTTTTGTTAATTAATCTGTTATTGAAGCACTATATCAAGTTATCAATATTTTCTCATTAAATTTTATAAACACCTTGTTCATAATTTATGAAATTAGATTTAGAGAATTTTAAGGTGCAAGGTATTGAATTTTGAAGTATATAATCATTTAAATGTTTTCCAAACTTTTGTTCCTGTAAGATTATATTTTTAGATATTTCTTACAATAAACTATAACTTTTCTGTAATAAATCCTGTTGAATTGTTTTTTTTTAAATAAAAATTCTTATTGCTGTGTAAAAATGATATTGATTTTGTCTTATATTAACTGTTAATGTCTCATTCATTTTATTAAAGTTATTTGGAAGATACTTTCGAAAATGATCACCAGAAAGAAATTTAAACCAACTTGGGATGAACATTATAAGCTGTATTTAGAAACTGTGTTAGAAAGTGGAAAAGGATATTCTTGATTCTTCATAGAACATAAAAGAGATTTCATATGCTTCATTTCCAGATTTTAGTTTCATAATTTTTGCATAACGAAATTTTCTTTTCCATTTTTGTGCAGCTTTTGTTCCATTAATTGAATTATTTGTAATATCTTTCTGTATAATTTTGTAACATATTTATTAAAACTGTTAACTTTTTGTTGAATCTTTTCTGGATTTGTAAATAATGTTATATTCTGAAATTTTAAATTTCTTTGAATTAAAGAAAAAGTTGTTCTGTGTATTAGATTTTTTTTCCTTGAGTTTTTCTTTAAGATAAAATTATCTTGTTTATCATTTGATTTTTCTTGTTCTTTCTAACAATAAAAAAATGTTGAAAAAGGTATCGGAGATATCAGCTGTGTTGATTTAGTGATGGACTTTTAAATTTTTAGTCTTTTTTGGATTATCTTCTGAATTCTATATAAGTAGCCTTGACAAATCTCTTATCATACTTTTTATTAATAAATTTAAGGTCTGTTGCTTTTTATGAAAGAAATTGTGTGCATTTTTTTAATGAAAGCCATAAATTTGTATAATAATAGGGCATAACAATTTAAATTCCTTTAATGCTAATATAGCCATTAATATTAACATTGAAATCAATGGTTATGAATTCAAAAGTTCATTTGTTTAAAATGACGAAATGATCATAAAGTAATTAAATGAGTATTTCAAAATAACGACCTTTTTTTAGGGATATTAGATTATTTGAGAGATTTTTATTTATCTTTTAATGCTTTCCAAATTTGATTATAGTATAACTTGGATAATTTTATTTATTTTTCCTTTTTTTTTAAAATAATTTTAATAAAGGAATTTTTTTTTAAGTAGTTTTATGGTGATTGCACAATATTTAAATATGCTTGCTTAACTGAGAAAAGTAATTGTTTCTAAAGGTAGTCGAATTGGGAAAAAATAGTGTTTTGTATCTAGTAAAAGCTGTTTAAATAGATCATTTCTAAAAATTCCTGTTATTTTAAGGATTTTCAAAATTGATGATGCAGTCAGATAATTTTTTTTTTCTTAGCTGCTTTTATTTTTCTGATGTCCATTTTCATTTAGTCATTTATATTTTAAGATTTTAATTTTTTTGTTGTGTTTTAAAAACAAAATTTTTTTCTTTTAATTTCCACTGCATGCCAATTAATATAAACTTGTCTTTCAATTCAAATTTTATTTTATAATCAGAAATCAACTAAATTTATTTTCATGACGACATAAAAAGTGCAGTTAGCTTTGACTTAATTTGTATCTTTATAAGTGATTTTAAAAAAAAAATTGAATTCTTATCATTTTATTGGGAAGTGATTAAAAAATTGTGAATGAATAACATTATTAATTAAAAATTTACAAATTAATAATTAGAAACCAATACCTGTAAATTAAAAATTATGGAAGAAAATGGAATGTTCTTTTTAACTTATTAGTTTACAATGTCCTATTTACAAAATCTTTACATTTTATTTTTATGATAAAAGCCAGAAAAATTCCATCCTTTTTCTTTTTCTATTAAATTTGTATATATTTTCACACTCAACAATTTTTAACTGCTATATAAAAGTCTTTAGCTTTATTTTGATGTTAAAATGTCATCATACTGAATTATTTTGTTTTTTTCTTTTGATTTATTTTTGAGGTAATGAAAGCAATATAAAAATAATCTGTATTGTATAATACTGACTTATTTCTATACTAAAATATTTTGCTATATTTAAAAAAATTTTAATATTTAATTACAGGAAGTTTTTTAATATGATTTTCAAGGGTTTTTTCAGTAATTCTTCATTTAAAAAACAATATAGAAAATAAAATTATTTCTCTTTTTTTTTTTTTTTTTTCTGAATTCATTTTTACTTTACTGTTTTCTTAATTTTAATGATTTCAATGTAATTTAAAGGAAATATCTTGAAATAAACTTTTTAATTGAAATTACTCATCAGGGGATTTTAGCAGTTTAAATGTTGTAAATTAGGTCATAAAGCATTTTATTTCCAAAGGAACTAATTTTATCCTTTAAATTAAGGAATGGATAAAAATAATGAATTTAAATCACATTCATGAGATTTATTAAAAATATTGATCATATTCAAAAACTCACATTGATATCTACTCTGAAAGCAAATTAAATGATCAGATATTTTCCCATCTTTTACTTAGCAGTATTCACTTATCATTGAATTCGTCTCAAATGTATAAACTAGGTGTGACAACTGGCTCTAGAAATCATTGGTTGCATTCCTAAAGATGTAGTGCAAGTCTGTACTGATGGTAGTCGTACAGAAGAATGTACTGGAGCGGTATTTATATTTGGACCTCCCCCCCCCCCTCCACACCTTGAGACTACAATAAAGCAATGCAACCCTGACATTTGCTCTGCCTTCAGGAGTGAGTTAATTGCGATTAATCGAGAGCCTGATGTTATCATATATTATGATTGTGATTTTAGGGAACTATGGATTTTATCGGACAGTCGCAATGCACTGCAACATCTTAGTGGCTGGTACTCTGCAAACGATAAAACCAGCGTATCTATTCTGCTCAAACGAAGGAAGAACCCTGGAACCACAACGTCCACCTCCAGTGGATCCCATCACACGTAACATCAGTGATAATGAGATCGTTGATAGATTACCAAAGAGAGTAGGGGGAATGAAACAGCCACTGGCTTTTCGCTTACTTATTAAGAACTATACTCAAATGAAAGATCTAAACTCAATTTAATATGGCGTATTCCACCTGTGCACCAATGGTACACGGGAACACCCCCTGGCATTCTACTGGAAATCAAATGTGACCGTGGCTCCCAGACTACTCTGGCAAGACTAAAAAGTGGCCACCTTAAGTATCCTTCTTTTGAAAGTGGTAGAAAAATCCATCCCACATGTAAAAAATGCTGTGACCATCCAGCCTCACCAAATCACATTCTGTGTTGCAATGGACTTTCTAAAGAAGGCTTAACATCCAATCCCCTTATTATTATAGATTTCTTGGTGGTCAACAATCTACTGGAGCTGATCTGACATTTGTCAGATCTTTTGAGGATAAGCAACAACAATAACAAACTGGGTAGGCGGGTAATCTTAGTGTCTCGCTAATTTTTGAGTATTCAGTCTTTTCTTTCAGATTGGGGGGAAAAGGAGTTGAGAGTAAAAATCCAATTCCATTGAACTTTTGTTATATATATATTAGAATGCTGCATGCGAAATCTGCTATAAATCATCTTTTTTTTTTTTACACTGATGTTTTGCAAAAAGTTGTCAACTTTCGAAGTTTATTCCTGTAATAATGTTATTTTCATATAATGGTATGTGTAAATAATAAATATTATTAATCTTAGAGATGTATATATACTATATAGTTCTAAATATAAACTCAAATTTTGGGGATTGATTAAACAGTATTTTAATCCTCATTTAACTTTGATGTAAGCCAAAGGTGTCATATGCCTTTGCTATGCAGTATTGCATCTGGCAATTTTTTATTCTTTTTTTTTTATTATTACCTTCAGTGTAAAAAGTGAATTGAAGACATTTTTTAAATATTTATTAAGAAAAACTGTCTTAAGAATTTTTTTTTTTTTTTGTAAATTATTGTATAAGTAAATGCTAATTATAATTAATCTTAATTTAAACTGTTGAGTTTTAAGAAATGAATAATTGCAGCTCTAGGCTTTTTCTAATTTCGAATATTAAAATGTTATTCTAAGATATCATTATATTATAAAATATTTTCAGAACAGTTATACTATTGTATTAAATTGAATAGTATTATTCGTTTTGAAAGAAATGCTGTAAATTTATGGAAGTTTTATGCACGAAGAAAGCTTTTGTGTCCTTTATTGCAAAAATAGAAGTTTATATTGTCACGTAAGTTCTTTAGTGTGGAACTCAAAGACACATACAAGAAGTAGAGCTAAACCAATTTATTAATTCAACTCTGAACTGAGAATACAGTGAATGACAGATCTTATGCTTTTATACTAGCAGGGAAAGTTAGAGAATACTTTTCTGGAGACAGTAAGAAAAGTCCAGAACACTTATCTGGTAAACTAAAGAAATGTCCAGAATTTTCTGGAACATAAAATAAAGGAATGAAATATTTACACAGAATGTGAATGACATTGTCTCTAGCGAGATTCGAACTCACAATCTCTTGATTATGAGGTCAGGGCTATGACCATTCGGCCATGGAAAGTCGACTGCCTATTTTCAATGCGGCATTGCTCCCTCCTTATAAGAACAGCGTCTCGATGTTATGATATTTAATTTTGTGGCTCTAGTTCTTGATCGAGTCACAGGGCCAGTGTAAGTCGTCGCGTCTTCACGGGGAGTAGTCTTTTAAGAAATGTCTCTTTTCGGAATCTCCATATTTTCATAAGAATGTTGGTCGTCTTGTTCTTATGGGTCATGGTATGGCTTCATGCGTAAGACATGGACAACTTCCTTCGGTTTCCGCCTTCTAGAATTAGGATGAAATCGGCTACTTCATAGGTGACGTCGGACAAGGGCTGAAGTACCTCTTGGGGAAAGCCCCTTTTTACGAACTGGAATAAAAATCCACACCAACTCCCCTGGTTCGTATGCCACCATCCGATGTTTGGAATCATAATGCCGGCGATCTTTCTGCTGAGCCTCGAGAGTTCGTGCGCAAGCTAATTGCCTCGATTCTTCTGCCTTATTGATCAGATGACTAACGTAATCGACTTCTTGGCTGGATTCGTTGGGGAAGAGAGGAAACATAGTATCCAACGGCGTTTCAGATTCTCGCCCATGTAGTAGGTAGAAGGGCGTTAAACCTGTCGTGTCTTGCTTGGCAGTGTTGTAGGCGAATGTGACCAACGGTAATATCTGGTCCCAGTTCTTCTGTTCGACATCAACATACATAGAAAGCATATCTGCTAGCGTTTTGTTGAATCGCTCTGTAAGATCATTTGTTTGCGGATGATAGGCTGTTGTCATTCGATGAGGGATATTGCACAGTCGATTAATATCGGACACCAGCTTGGACTGGAAAACTTGTCCAGGGTCTGTAATGATAACTCGTGGAGCTCCATGCTTCAGGATTATGTCATCTATTAGGAATTTGGCGATTTGTGTAGCTTCTGCCGTCGGTAAAGCTCTGGTGACTGCGTACCGTGTCAAATAATCAGTGCATACTACAATCCAATTGTTGCCGTCGTCAGAATTTGGAAATCGTATTAGTAGGTCGATTCCGACGCGATGGAAAGAAACGGCAGCTGGTGGAATAGGCACGAGATGGCCTGGTGGCTTCTGAGGAATAGATTTTCTCCTTTGACATTCTCGGCAGTGCATCACATATCTTCGAACATTTCTGTACAAACCTGGCCAATGAAATAGCTTTCTTATTCTATCATACGTCCTGGTGAATCCTAGATGTCCGGCGGTAAGGTCGTCATGGAGAGATACTAGAATACTGAGCCTTAAATGCTTCGGGATCACTGGTAGAAATTTCCTTCCGGACGGATCAAAATTCTTCTTGCAGAGGACTCCTTCGACTAATTCAAACTTTCCCAGCCTGCTTGCTTCGGTACTTTGTTGGTCTCTTATCATTTTTGCCAATTCCGGATCTTTCATCTGTTCTTCTGAGAGATTAGTGAATAAAGTGGCAGCTAAGGAGTCCCCAGACCATGAAGCATAGACTTTTAATGGGTTTCTGGACAGACTATCAACATCTTTGTGTTTCCATCCACTTTTTTACACCACTGATACGCCGTATTCATGGAGTCGCAGCGCCCATCTGGCGAGCCTTCCAGAGGGATCTTTCAGTTCTGTCAGCCAAAACAGGGAATGATGGTCAGTGACGATCTTGAAAGCCTTTCCAAAGAGATATGACCGAAACTTAGTTATAGCCCATATGACCGCAAGGCATTCTTTTTCAGTTGTGGAATAGTTTCTCTCAGCCTTCGTCAATGAACGCGAGGCATAAGCTATTACTTTTTCCTTCCCATCTTGTATTTGAACTAATACTGCGCCGATTCCGTATCCACTCGCGTCAGTGTGAAGTTCCGTTGGTGCATTTTCATCATAAAGGCCTAAGACAGGATCGGGAGTAAAATCTTTTTTAAAGTTATTAAAAGCTTCTAATTGTTCAGGTCCTAAGCAGAATTTTGTGTCCTCCTTCAGTAACAACTGTAGAGATTCGGCTTTATGGCAAAAGTCCTTTATAAATCGGCAATAGTAAGAGCAAAGTCCCAGAAAGCTTCTGATGTCATGGATATTTCTAGGCACGGGAAAGTCACTCACGGCCTCTACTTTTTCTGCGCCCGGTCGTACGCCATCTCTGGATACTAGGTGTCCCAAGATCTTAATCTCTTTTGCTCCAAAGCGACATTTTTTTGAATTAAGAATAAGGCCTGCGTTCTGTATGCACTGAAGGACGGTATTCAACCTCTGAAGGTGTTAATCGAATGTTTCTGAGAACACCACAATGTCATCTAAATAGCAAAGGCACATTGTCCATTTTAAATGTCGCAGAAAATTATCCATCATTCTTTCAAAAGTTGCAGGAGCGTTGCATAAGCAGAATGGCATCACTTTAAATTCGTATAATCCCTCAGGTGTTATAAAAGCTGTTTTCTCACAATCGGCTTCATCAACTTCTATTTGCCAGTAATCGGAGTAGAGATCCATAGACGAAAAATATTTTGCCCCCTTCAGGCAATCCAAGGTATCGCCAATACGCGGCAATGGATACAAGTCTTTCTTGGCAATTTTTTTGAGTCGGCGATAATCAACACAAAAAACGCCAGCTTCCATCTTTTTTCATGACCAAGACGACTGGAGATGACCATGGACTTTCTGATAGTTGAATGATGTCTTTTTCTAACATTTTGGTTACCTCCTTACTGATAATGCGGCGTTCAGATGGGGACACACTGTAAGCTCTCTGACTGATAGGTAAGTGGTCGCCTGTGTTTATTCGGTGTTTTCGGTTGAGTTGACTTCCTTTCTTAAACGTCCTTTCTTGATTGAAAACTTCTGGAAACTTCTGCAGTGGATGCAACATTCTTTCTTTTTGGTCCATTCTCAAATCCGGAGCTATTATCTTGGTACAATCGATGACACCCAACTTTGCCTTTGAAGTGGTCGTGGAATAAAGCGATCCTTCGTCTATGGTATTTATATAGTCTTAGCGTAAGGGTTCGGAATACCCGATGCACATACCTTTAGGGATGTTCTCCTCGTCCGTTGGCAACCCATAGTTCGGCTTTACCATTAAGGAGCGTAACTATAATAGACGGAATTGCAACTTCCTTGTTTAAGAGGAGCATCCTATTTCCCTGTACTATTACGTCGATATCTCGATGGTTGTTACGGCCTAAGACAGTAATCTTTCTGATAGAACGAGCAAGTACAGGTCTTCCAACGTGAATAAACGTCTGGAATTTGAGATTCTCGAATGACGTCTTGGAATAAGAGCTCCGAACGGCCACAATCTATAACAGCTTCAGAAACGCCCAAAAAGTCCCAACCAAGGATGATATCGTGACTGCATTGCGGTAAAACAATAGATTCAAAAGGTTGAGGTCGGCCATTGATTTCGAGACGAAGCGTACATTTTCCCACTGGTGTCACGTAATTTTCATCTTCGACTTTTAAAAGAACATTGTTAGTTGTTGGAAACATAACTTTCTTCAGTAGGCGACGATACTTCTCCGAGATAACAGAAAATGAGGCTCCGGAGTCCACAAGGGCAGGTAGGTATTGGTTCATTGTCGACGATTACTTCAATGTTGTTTCCGGACGTCTTTGCGGCAATCGCAGGATTTTTGTCACTAGCGGCCTCACCCCCAAGGAAGGTCGCACCGCTTAGTTTTCCTCATTTCTCCAGCTAGGAGATTGATTGGATCTCCTATAGCGTCGTGTCGGCGATCGTCCTCTCGATGGGCTGGACGACAAACCTCGGGTTGCTGGTCGGCTGTATTCATCGACATAGCGTCCCTCATTCGATGGCGGGCGGCCGAAATCTCTCCTATTAGCCCTATATGCGTCAAAAATAGTTTTGCGATGTCTGCAGTATCGAACTACATGGCCAGGGCGGCCACATTGGAAACAGACGGGTCTTCTATCAGGGGTGCGGCAGACATCTGTCTTCCTCAGTGGTTGCTGTGCTATGAGCGTAGGTCGTCTGGCAACGTAAGGTTAGGAAGGTTGGCGTTTTGGTTTGACCTTTGTCCACTCTGGTGTTGTCTGTGACAAAGGAGCCAAAACATTTTCCACTTCCTCTCTCACAATGGCTTCAATGCCTTGCTCTTGGAGTTCGGGATCGCCTACTGGAGATATGAGGCGCTGGATGTCATCTCGCACTATTTGACGTACTAGTGATACCAGATCCAGTCGTTTGTCAATTGCAGCCATTGGTACCACATTTGGGAGCCTTTCAAATTTCCTACCACGGATCCTCTTTTGCAGCATTTCTTCGAGTTTTCTACACCATTTTATAAAGTGCTCTGTAGTGGTTATTTCTTTCGTCAGTAGTGCTTGGTAAACATCTTCGGCGACTCCTTTCATCAGATCAGACACTTTCTCTTTTTCTGACATATCTAGTTTGACTTGATGGCACAACCCCAACACGCTTTGGATGTACAACTGCGTGTTTTCTCCAGATTTTTGAGCTCTATTCTTTAATTCATCTTCTGCCTTCTTTACATAGTGCTGTGTTTCTACAAATGCCTCTTTTAACATTGATTTGAAAACATCACAGGAAGTCAATTTATCTTCATTGTTCTCGAACCATTGTTTCGCTGTGCCGTCCAGGAAGAACACATTTGCGAGACAAGTCATGTCGTCCCATCTGTTGAATTTTGACACTCTGTCATATTCTTTAAGCCAGTTTTTTGTCCTGTCACACGTCTCCATTAAATACAGATGGATTCCTGTATTGTGGCTGTGCTGGTGTCAGGATGACAGGTTTAGTTTCCTGTTCCACAGGCATTTCTCTTGTCTTTGCGAGTGGTGGATTATACGGTCCAAATTCTGGTTCAAGGCGATTGCCGTAAATCCGTTTCCAGCCTGACTGGAAGCGTACCCGGCGCCTCCACCAAAGAATGTCATCTGGGATCTTTAGTGTGGAACTCAATGACACACACAAGAAGTAGATCTAAACCAATTTATTAACTCAACTCTGAACTGAGAATACAGTGAATGACAGATCTTATGCTTTTATGCTAGCAAGGAAAGGTCCAAAACACTTGTCTGGTAAACTAAAGAAATGTCCAGAATCTTCTGGAACATGAAATAAAGGAAAACATAAAATCAAGAAATGAAATATTTACACAGAATGTGAATAACATTGTCTCTAGCGAGATTCGAACTCACAATCTCTTGATTATGAGGTCAGTGCTATGACCATTCGGCCATGGAAAGTCTACTGGCTATTTTCAATGCGGCAATATGTTATCGTCAAAAACATTGGTTTAAAGAAATTATGCATTAAATAATAAAATCTCAGTTCTTACTTTTTCAACAAAGTCTAAATTGACAAAATTCTTTTTGAGGTTCTTTATTCAAAACGTTAAAAGACTTTATTCTTTTAACGTTTTTATGAGGTATGGCTATCTTTCATAAATACACAGCAAGTGAAATTCTTTTAAATGTCTAAGTATAAGTTTTACAATTTTTAAAAATAAAGGATAGGGGAAAAAATTGTAATCTTCAAAGACACAAATGAACATTGTATCTTCAGTGCAATGTACAAATTGTCTATTAAATTTCAGAAAGGGTATTTTTATTACCATTTTGAGATGAAGAAGAGGGGAAAAAATGAAAACTTTAATTGCAAGTGTAGAATTTCTATCTGAAAGATATTCTTTCAATCTATTAATGCTTACGTATAAAAATTTATATTTCACTAATTAAGCCAAAAGAAAAATTTATATTTATACCATTGTGTGTTATAAATTTTGTATCAGTAATATGCAATTTTTGGTTTTAATCTTTCCAAACTGGTATTAGTGTGTCTATTTTCATTAATTGGCCATTTATTGACTCATTGATGCTATAATGCACAGGCTGGCAACTCACTAAAAAAATCATGATCTCCTCTCCATTACTATACGGAAGAACAAATCAGCAGTGTGAGAATTAAATTTGAAAAAAAAAAAAAAAACTGGGTTGAACTGAAGCAGACGAGAAAAATAAATAGCATTCTTAAGTCCCCCCCCCCTTTTTTTTTCATTTTCTGACAGAAAAAGTATTGTAATCGTCAAATTCAAAGACGAATTTTCGTTGAATCTTTACGTTTCAAATCTCTCCGAGTCCCGTAAAACACATTTTTGGAATTTTGTCTGTCTGTATGGGAATTAGAGTTGCCACAGCACCTGGAAAACCAGAAAAATACAAGAAATTCGAAAATTGTCTAAAAAAACAGCAAAAATGGAGAAATTTGAAATTTTTCGTAAAAACCACGAAAATACAGGGACATTTTAGTTTCTTTGTTCCTTTTATATTCCATCTAAAAAAAATGCCGATCTGCGAACATTGCAGGAATAAAGGATCATATCCATAGCACCAAAAATGGAACAAATGTGTCATTGCGGAAACTCAGTCCTTTTCTACTCTTTCCCCACCCTTTTTCTGTACAGATAAGTTTCGATTTTAAGGACAGTTCTCTTTTTATACGATTCCCGGATTGTAGCTATTGAAGATACACGAGACTTCTGTGACTGCTTGAGAGAATATAATAAATTTCTCTGGCGGGATAGCAACATTTAATCTCCGGAGTCATCCCGGTAGTGTTCAGCCACTCATACGTGAGTTTATTGGATGGTTTGTTTATTTGAGAAATTGTAAACAAATATGATTAAAGAACTTTTTTTTAATAACGGGCTGCTTAAAATCTGTATTTCATAAAGATTTGATACATAAAATTATGAATTTTGACTTCGCCGAATTGGTTAGAGGAATTCTGCAAAACCCGTTGACTGCTAACGGCTCGCTTTTCAGAAACTTATATGCTTAAGTAATCTGGGTCAACAGGCATTTACTAGTCATACCAAACGAGGAAAACATGCAAAATTAGGTGCCAGTTAAAAATAGTCATTGTTGATATCGGACTAAAAGGAAAAGATAACATGTTAAGTCCGAAAACATCAAATTCGAAAATAAATTTAAGAACTTTTTATTTTAAGAACAATAATCGAAATCATAATTATTGCGGACATTACAATTTGTTGCTCCATATTCATCCTTTAATGCATTCAATGATATATCGGAAATGTTTTCACATATAGACATTCATAGTGAAATAGTCAAAAAATGTACTTTAAATCGCACAAAAAAAAAGAAAGTCGCACATCATTTGTTACGGATTTTTTTCAACATTCTTGTTAAATAGCAATGAAAAATGCAGTCAAAAGAAGCATGATCGGAAGTAACAAAAATATTAAACAGCTTATTTTTGATAGAGATTGATGATCCAAAAAAATATAAAGCTGAGAAAAATAACGATACTGCAATAATGATTACAAGTTGCTTGCTTACTAGTAAAGCAAATGAAACTGGGGAGGGGGGGGGTACTTTTTAGCAAATTGTTTTCATTAAAGTTATGCGGGATTCTTTATTCCGTTATTACTAGCGCAAGAGTGCTGAACACGCATTTCTTCTTTTATTGCATATACGTACAGGAAAAAAAGAGGGAATTCTTTTTCTAGATTTGAATGGCTGCTGCTCTTGCTACTAAATTTGTAGATTTCTATAAAATTTCGAATGAAATATATTCTCAGGTAGTTTGTCTTTCTAAAAGTTTAAGTGAACGCTATAATTATAAAGCGTAAAGAATAAATGGACAAAATTTAGTATACAAATTTAGCATTTAAAATGTGGATCCTTTATAAAATGGCGAACTAAATTCGTCGAGTGTCTGACCTTCCGGTTGTCAGTACTTTCACATGCCTGCAAATACGGTGATTCAAAATCGCAATGACAAATAAATGAAATTTGCCATGTGATCTTGTTACTAAAATTCTAATTTTGCTTCCCAAAGTGCCGATTCGGTTTTCTTTTCAATTGCGGAGTTCAAAAAAGAAAACAGCGGTCGTTGTGTTCACGTCAGTTTTATGCAGGTGGATGAGAGACAACACTTTTATTGCGTCAGGGAGACTCTATTTTTAGTGTGTTCAAAAGCGATTCAACCGTAATGTTGAAACACCTATCAATAAAATAAATGCACAATATGTTTTGTTCAGTTACTTACTATTTATTTTATCTAGAAATCAAGCCGAACCCAAGCTCTGTGTCTTTCACCGGCGATTTGTACTCCTCACTGAAATAAGAAACAAATATTTTGTTTCCAATTATGAAGAATTCTCTGACGTCACAAATATGATTTCAGGATGTTTCGTTCATGACTCCTTTTGATATCCTTCCCATTCGATCTCGATCTAGATTGCAGTTCGCATCCTGTCTAAAAGCGTGCAGTTTGAAACGTTCACAATTGCCGTTTCTCGGGATGATGAAAAATCCATTCGTCGGAATTTTTTTGTTTAATTATTTTTTCTTTCCTCCACAATGCGCTTTCTTTGATTAACAGATGATTTTTTAATTCAAGGAAATATCGGTGAGCTCACTGTTGATATGTCTCAAACAGCTGCAATGCATCAGGCGTTAATAAACGTTTTAATGTAGTTTGACTTTTTGGTCAAAGGATAAATACAAATGACGAAATACCTTCCGGAGCAGTGAGAAAAAAGAAATATAGAAAAGTTTCGAAACGAAATATTTTTAAAGAATTAAATGTGTGGTGGAATGAAGATCATTATGATCCGTTCAGTGGAAGCAGGAGGACGTTTTTTTTTTTTTTTTTTTTTTTTTTTGGAACAATTCTTGAATGATCCCATTTCACAAAAAAACACGAAAAGACACCAAAAACATACCTAATCAGGCATCGCCATCTATTATCCAAAAGAGAAGACAGAGTAATGCAACTGTTACAAATATGATTAAGATATGCATATTAGGATAAATTTCATCTATCTCCACAACGTTGCTAATTAATCGTATTTAAAATTGTAATGAGATAAAATTGCTTGGCCAGATTTTGTCAACCAAAAATTGTTTTGTTCATAGCTTTGTTTCCTTTCATATTTGACATAAAAGGGGGGTGGAGAAGAATTAGTGATGCTTTACTTTCACATAAGAAAAGTATACAAAGAGAAAACAGAAAGGTGTCGGAAAATTCGAATTTGAGTTTTTGTCGGACCGCTATGTTTCAGGTTTCACTGAGTTTAAAAAACACTTTTGTTCTTTTAGTGCAACTATGGTTAAATATGATTTTTACTGCATAATATACAACCAAACATCATTCAATATAGAATGCATCGTACTTATATTCAGAATCAATGTTCCATCTTTTCATCAGTGCTTTGGTGATTTCATTAAAAAAAATGGACAACCAGCCCCCCTCCCCTCAAAAAAAAAAGAGTAATGGAAAATGCACAAAGTCATTACGTTATCCAGAAGAGTTGCAGTTAAATAAAATTAAGACATTCTTTTACTAACGCGTGCTCACACTAATCACTAATGATGTAAATGATAATTTTTTACATCATTAGTACGGAGGCTAAGACGAAATCCCAAAACCATAAGCCACTGATGATAGAATAAGCTTATTGAAATTTTAATCGCATTTATAATATTATTACGGATTTCACTGGGTTCGCCTTGTCGTGGGTGTCTGATGTGAAAACACAATCAACAGGCCTCAGTAGGAAATAACAATGACGTTTATTAAACAGAAAGACAGAGACGACAACTATATACCGCAGTGACGTACACACAGGACAGCACACTACAGCAAACAGTAGCCCGCAAATAGTAATCGTCCACAGCACACGAAGTGGCCAAACATAATCTAGCAGGAGAGGGGATCCTCGGAGCTTCGCTCGACGGTCTCTCCAAACTGCTGAACTTCTCCATTGTCTCCTCACTTTAGCTGTAACCAATTGCCGACTCATTACCACACGACTACTACTCCACACACAGCTTGATGCTGCTTCCACAATAGACAACAGAACTCGGTACACAGCCCAGTTCAGCAATAGCTTGGGTTTCACACAACGCTGGCACTCCGCCGTTGCTTCGCTATCCTCTCGAAGACTCGTTACTTGTCTACGATTCCGATCTGGTTCACTGCAGCTTGAGACTGCCCGCCTTTTATAGCTCCAGGGAAGCGGGCCAAGAATCTTCTAAGCTAATCAAGCGTATTTCGATTCCCATTGAAAGGATCGTAAAAATTCTCAAAGTTTCCAGCATTATCTATTTTGTCGTCAAATTGGTCACCGATTTCTAGGATCACTGGCTCGGCACCCGAGCAGCATCCAATACAGATGATTGTAAATCAGTCTTTCTAATGATAGAACTAACTGTGCTGGAAAGCAATTTTACAGGCTTGTAACATTATATAGGATGAGCTTAAAGTTTTGACCTGAATAGAAGTATTAATTGCAGCAGAATAATTATTTGTAATCAGATCAATTAATTTAACAAATTTCAAAGTGAGTTCCCTTTATAGTTTGAAAAATATTAAGGTTTTATTCTATTTCTTACCATATGTTAGGTAAAACTAGATATATCATCAGTGTCGAAACCTTCAGTTCTTGGTTAACACTAAATGGTGTGGCAAACATCTATAACAATGTCTAAATTCCTTTAGAACAAAAATGGTTCCTTTCACAAAAAACATTCCGTTTTTTTTCTCTCATCAACTCCATTTTTTTAAAAATTGCATTTTTTATTTAAAAACTAAATTTACAGCTTATATTAAATAGATTAATTGCGTTGCTTGTTCAATGATTTGAAAAAAAAAAAAAAACTCTCTAAGTACAGCGCTATGCAATGAAAAAATTGTTGCATTTCTATTCCTCAAGGGATTGTTGCGTTGTTTTTGATTCTTAGTTAGTATGACAATGCCAAATAAGTTCAAAAACTTCCAGAAAATGGCGTGGCAAACATCTATAGCAATGTCTAAATTCCTCTAGAACAAAAAGGGTTCCCTTCAGAAAAAACATTCCTTTTTTTTTCTGTCATCAACACCATTTTATTAAAAATTGGATTTTTATTAAAAATTAAATTTACATCTTATATTAAATAGATTAGTTGCGTTGCTTGTTCAATGATTAAAAAAACTCTCTAAGAACAGGGTTATGCAATGAAAAAATTGTTGCATTTCTATTCCTCAAGGGGTTGTTGTGTTGTTATTGATCCCTAGTTAGTATGACAATGTCAAAACATCTCCATAAGTCCAGAAATTTCCTGAAAATCTAAAAAACAATAGAGGTTTGGAAAACACCTCGTCCAATTTAAAATCGATGCAAATTAAAATATGCTCAGGTGAAGTCTTGGCAGACTTACACTTGGTGCAAATCTTAAAAACTTTCTGCCCTGCTGAAAGGAGAGAGACATCAAGTGCCCACTGGCAAAACGAGAGAGATAAGTCTGCTGACATTTGTTATTCTTGAAAAGAAGAGCACTACCAGGGCTCTTCCTGGAATACTAATGGTAATCCAAAGAGAGTTTCCACAAGTCCCTATTCAATTTCTGTTGTTCCGAGAAAACCTCACTGAAGGTGTAACACTTATCTGGATGAGAAGCATCAAGAGCAGCAGCCCTCGCCAGAGTGTCAGCCATCTCGTTGCCAGAAATACCGACGTGAGATGGGACCCATTGGAAATGGACTTCAAAATTACCAGAGAGTCTCTTGATAAGAGTTAAGATGGACAACCCAGCTCTGTCACCAGCATTCCTCCAATTACTAAGGTGTTGAATTGAGGATCTACTGTCAGTAAGTATCCATATGGTTGTAAAATCAGGGTCAGTAATACCCTCAACAAAATTAAAGCCATTCTCAATTGAGATAAGCTCAGACCTGAACACAGAACAGTAGTCAAAATTTCTGTATTTGAAGCAATATTTAGAAGTGGGAGTACTGATGAAGACACCGCTACCAAATGGCCCTGTTCACATATGCTACCATCAATGTACATTTGAAGGGCGTCTGTTGGAATGTGACTGATCGTTTCCAAGGCCACTTGTCTCATAAACTCAGGGTTATTTGCGGTTTTGTTGGTAGAGTTCAATAGTTCAGTATGAAAGTGTACTCCTTTGAATTCGTTGACAGGGCTGAAACACGGCCTCAGTGAGTGACGTCAACCCAACAGGATGGTGGCAAACTAACTATATTGTGCAGAACTTCTTGGGAGAAGGACTATTTCTTTTCAGTCTTTGGTTGACATTCCAATTCCTGAGATAGGAAGCGGTTCTATTCTGTTTCTCATAGCTGATGAGTTTATTATAGTATTTCACAAGAGAGGCCTCTCTCCTCAGGCGAAGACACTGGAAGTCACACTCATAAAGGGCTACATCGTCGGGGCAGCTACTCCTCAAGCCTGTGATGATTTTCGCTGCACTAGTATGAACCTTTTCTAGCCTATTTAAATTAAAATCTGATGAGCAGAAGTAAATGGGAAACCCGTATCCCAATATTGGTCTAATGAGGGAGGTATAAGCCGTTTTTAAAGTAGAAGCGTTTGCTCCTCAGTGACTCCCAGATATATATTTGAATGTGCCTGTTTCTAAGAAACTCTTGATCTGTTATAAATCCCAAGTACTTGGCATTTTTTTCATAGTGTAACATCTAGCCATTCAGAACAAGTATGTGTTGGTAGTTATAAAGATGTCTGTTAGTAGTGAAAAAAAATAGTAACCGATTTAGTAGCATTAAAGATCAATTTATGTTCTTTGGCAAAGTCACTCACATCCCCGAGTGTGAGATTAATATTATCTTCAGTTGTCTTGATATCGATTCCAGATTGCTAGAACACAACATCATCGGCAAATATTCCAACTTTGAATCTTTTAGATGTCACTTTTTCAGTACCGACAAAAAATAATGAAAAAAGCATTGGCCCTAAAACTGAACCTTGTGGGATGCCCTGTATAAGTCTAAAATCTCTTGAAAGGGTTCTTTCTTTTCAAGGGGTATTTCATATTAACGTTTTGTAGTAAAGAAAATATTTCTTGTTCACCCTATACTTCCGTGATTAAAAAGTATTCATTTAAAATGTATACCAGAAATCGTTTGTAAAATTTTATGAAATATTTTCATGCCTTATATAAACACTAGCAGCAGTCAATATATGATTTCATATTATCATTTGAAAAATAAATTTGATTTGAATCAGATAAGAATTTCAATGGAGATTTCACAAAATAGCGAAATGTTGAATATGTAATAAATTTTCTTCACAAAATTCAAATTCTGAATGCAATAAATAAATAAAAAAATAAAATAAAATAAAAGTATTTGAACTATTTCAAAACGCATTTAAAGATTATTATCTATTAAAAACAGAGGCATTTGAATGATATAAAATGTGCAAAGAAATTAGAGATTCCGTTCGTGGATGAATCACGTTCTTTGTCTAAACATGACGTTTAATTAATAATTATCTTTTAACAGTTGTTGTTGTTTCCAATGGCACTTGCCATAGGCAAGCCCGCTGATTTGAAATCAACGATTTTAAGCCGAAAGGGAGCGTCTCTTATTTTAGTAGCGCCAACTAGGGCCAAAAGTACGACTTTGCTACTCACGCATCACATTCGCTTGCACAGTCCCTTTTTAAAGGGGGGCACATTCACTCATCTCACAGATAGAACAAATGAAGGACAACCATGCCCGAACCGGGACTCGAACCCTGGATGCCCAGATCACGGGGAAGACACGCTACCCCTATATCAGGACGCCGGCATCTTTTAACAGCTAAAGATATTATCGAACGAGTTCTGTTGGAAAACGATTGATGTGGTGGTAAGATAATTCATGGGTTTTTTTTTTTTTTTTTTTTTTTTGCTCTATTGTAATATGCCCTCTCAAAAGTCATTTTTATGCAGAAATTTTGAAAAAATTAACAAATACGTATACATAAACCCGTATTTTCCAAATATGGCTTCTTTTCTTATTCCCAGTATTACCACTGCCTTTTCGTGATCGCTGTTTTAAGTTCAATAATGCAACGGAAGAAAAATCTTTACAAACTCTAAAGGAATTTTACAAAAAAAAAAAAAAAAAAAAAAAAATGACTTTAAATCATATTTTGAGGATTGGGAAGTTGTTGGCGGAAGTGCATTGCAATCGGAGGAAATTACTTTCAAGGAGATTTAATAAGTATTGCTCAATAAATTGAAACCCTGTATCATGTAACTACATGCCTTATATTTTTTGAAATTTGTAATAATTTCAGTAACTATGCTTACGATTTTTATATTCATTGTAGTTTAATTCCTTATAGATTAATCTTTATTTGTAATAAAGGTTAATGTGTGTATGTTGACACTCTATAAGCTAAATCGTTTGATCCAGAACTTCTAAACGTAGCACTTGTATATTTTGGGAGGAAGAAATGTTCACTTCGGAGCAAATTTTTTTTAATTTTATCATTTTCAATCAATTTTTGAAAAATATTATAAGCATATACGTATTTAAAAAATATATTTCATACTAAATAAAAATAAAATTTATTCCTGCACGAGCACATTATGCTTGCATGGAAAAAAAATTAATTTTTATCAACGTGTTGTATATTGACAAAAGTTCAAATTAAAAAATTAATTCTTACTGCCAACTAAACCTAAAAAAGTGTCATTTTCACTTCGTGTCTGTGAGAAATAAAATAAACATGAAACATAATATTTTTTTAAAAAATAAATTCAACAAAAAATATCTGTATTATTAATTCAATAATTCTGTTGTATTTAAAGTAAACGTGATTTACTATATTTAGGATATTCACTCTAATCAGACGCCATTATCTAATTTCTAAGCAGTTAGCATTAAACATGTATACCTAATAGGAAAATTGGTCTAAGTGAAATAAATAATTACGTTTTATAAGTTTTGAAATAAATATTCTGAAGAATTATAGAATTTTTAAATAGATAATTTTCGGTCTTCTGATTCATATTTAATAAAATATTCTTGAGACATTAACATTTTAAATAAAAAGAGGGGTCCATTCTATTGGGACTAAAACAGATTAAGTTAGAAAAAATTGAATGCTACAATTTTAAAAACGGCAATTTTAAACCGCTCCATTGACTGTCTTAAAGAAGATTCGTCTGGAGCTTCCTTTCATTTTTATTGACCTTAAATAATGAAATTGTTGATTATCCTAAAATAATATTCCCCATAACTTGATCAAATTTGATTGCAGAAGATGAAAATGTTTTTTGATTTGAAAGTTAGTATGTCATGAATATTTTACTGAATATTCTTCATAGAAACGATGTACTGTATGAAATTTAAATTTCATGAATTTTTCGTAAGTATGTTTATTAACTGAGACAAAATAAATTATTATCATTAACATACATTTAAATCCTTGTGAAAGTAAAATTGAAAACTGAACGGTGGAATGAATTAAATAAATTTTTAACGAATAAGTCTTTGAGATATTGTATAAATTATTCAAAAAAATTATTCTGCGTAGCACATACGATTTTAGCGCTCTATTTCATAATCTTTCTCTTTCTGCATTCATAATCATTTTAGAAAAAAATTGTATTAGTTCAAATTAATAATTTCTGTTCCAAATTAAAGTTCAAATTTTCGGGTACAATGAACAAAATGGCTCTAAAGTAGTATGAGTTATATGAATATCGAAATTTGAAGTAGAAATATTTTACTGAATGAAGTCATTAAGTTACATGAAATATTTAATTGAATCTTTTTGCGGTCATTAATCCCCAGCTGGTAGCCAAGTATGGCTAGTTTAAATTATACTTTTACCACTTCGCAGTTTACACATTCAGTTTTGACCTCTAAAACATCTTGAAATTCGATTATTCCGAAAAATTTGAAATTGATATTTGAATTGGTAGTTAATTATTGATATTGCAATGATTACTTAGGATCGGACGAATTACGTTGTGACACAATTAGAACTAGAAATAATGTGGAAAAATTTTAAAAGGGATTCGAATCTATGTTACATATCAATATTTGAAGTTTGTTCAGCGCAAGTTTTTATACATTGCTTTGATAAACGCACAACTATAGCAATGATATCATTTGCAAGAAATATTTAAAATCATTGCAACAAATGAAAATTATTACAAGCATAAAAAGTACGAATGAAATTCTAAAACAATGTGGGATATTAATGTAAAATATGCATAAGAATATTTTGAAAAATTTATTACAATTATGAACAAGTTTTGCATATAAATAAATATTTGTATAATTACAAATTAAACTTTAAAATAGTGTAAAAATCATTTTTGTGCGCTTATAGAAATTTAAAATGGATAATAATTTTTACTAAAACTTCAAAGTAAATTTTCGAAAACCCCTTTTACAATGAGCATCCTAGAACTCAAGAACTTATAAATGAGATATGCTCAATAGAGTGTTTTGAACCATCATTTATGTCACGTGACACACTTCGCCATGTGACATTTTAATTTTATAATTCACTATTTCTTATTGTAAATATTATGAAATCTTTTATTTTTTTTCTAAAATTCTCAAGCTAAATGATGCTTCTGGTGAAAAATCATTATTTAACTGAGATTAATCGATTAACTAAAACTTTGAAAATGTTAAAATATTATATTGCGATTGAGAACTGTGTTAATTTTCACAGTTCTAGTACCTCAGGAAAGGAGTAAAAAATCAAAAAGGTTACTAAATTTCTTCTTTCCAAACATGCAAAAGTCGAGAGAGTTTAGTAGTAAAAACGTGCGTAAAAATAGGTATAAGTATTGCCGACCTATTATTTCACTCCGACTACTTTGGTCCTCCGGTAAATTCTTAGAATTTGGAGATCTTCTGGGATTAACAAATTTGCTTAAGTAATAATTGAATATTTTTATCTGGGTTCGATAAGATCTTCGCGCGAAGTTTCGTTTTGAAATGATGGTAAGCACGTCGCATCCTGTGGAACGAGAATGACTTCCTACTTCCTTCGGCACAAACTTTCGCCTCGCATTCTCGATTTGATTATCAATGACACGAGAGAGTTTAGTAGTGATGAGAAAAATAAATATTCTATTTAAATCGTGTCTTGGCCAAAAAGAGGATTCATTCCAAGGATATGGTTTCTAATTTTGTATTGAATTAATTATTCTATTTTACAAATGCATTGGAATGTCTCCTTCTCAGATCGATGACTCATGGTATGACAAACTCTCATCCATCCTCGAAGCAGAATAAAAAAAGAAAGATTGTTGTTTCGTCACAGGTTCATTATTTGCTCCGATTCCAGGATGCGCAGAGAAGACCGAGATCGATTTGCAAACATTGCCATCCAATAATTGCGATTGTTGCAAGACGGTGAAAACGGTTGAAATCCGTGTTTCCATCTTCCCGAATCTGTCTGACCAAACATGGGTTGCTCGATAAAAAAGTTAAAAAGAATGCCTAGCCAGAAAGAGGCAAGCTGAGACAACTGTAGGAGTGTGTGCTCAAGCGCAGTAATTAGCTAATTAGTTTGACTATTAGGACGAAGGCTTCTGCAGCTGGGTACGCGGTGGAAATCATTTAAAAATCTGACCTTATAGATGTGGGTTTGGACCGTAACAGGATCCACTCAACTTCAACCATGTGGACATTACTGTTGTTAGCGTTATGTTCCTCCCTGCAAGAAGGTAAGGAAATTATTTATTAATATCAGAATGACTGATTATATATATATATATAGCCATAATATAGAAATATAGAAATAAGTATGTGTTAGTAAAATGTGTGTATGTAAGAAGCAAGAAGACGAAGCCGAAAGTCAGTCAGATAGAAGCTATTACAGGTTGTTAGTAAGAAGACGCGTGAGCCAATGTGTGTAGAAGAATAGATGATCTTGAAGACCTAGATTAGAAAACTTTTTTTTTGTAAATAAATACAGAGGAATTGCCTTTTCATCACACCATACCTCAACAAATATATTGAAAATGTAAATTTTTTTTTCTATTTTAACTTCTTAATAGATAGGCCAATTTATATTTTTTTCTAATTAAATACAGAAAAGGGTCATTTTGACCCCTTTGGTAGAAATAGGTATATGCCAACTCATGGTAGACCTGGTGTTAATTTTATTTTGTTTTCTTTTAACGTGAAATAAATCAAATGAAAATGAAATATTTTTAACGACTACAAACAAAGACCGAGGTATGAAAAGGCAAACGAAAGTAATAAAGAATAAGTGAAATTATGTTATTATTGCTTCTGTTTAATTATGAAAGCTCAACGCAATCGTATTTTTCCGCTCGCAAAAATTTTATTCTATGAGAAATTGCATCACTCTGTGTTGCATATTAGCAGACATTTTTTTTTTCTTTTTTTTTTACAGTTTATCACTGCATTGACTATTATCTTGACAGTTAATCGATATTAAAGAAAACTAAATGTTCTTCTTATAAAAATAAGGAGCATTGATTGAATATAATAATGGAAAAATATTTCAAAATGCATAAATTATATTTTTAGCTTAATTAAAAAATCATTAAAAAAAGAAAGAAATTTTTCTTAAGTTATAAATTATTTTATTGATCTTCGTATACCGAATTGCATTCCAAAATATTTAATGGATTGCCTGAAAATCGATTATAGGACAAACAATGTTTCTACAGAGAACCTGCGCCCATGAAAAATTGTTTTAAGTAAAATTTGATCAAGAATATTCAAAAACAAATTTCAAAATAATCTTTTTTAAAGCCATTTTGGAAGTAGCAACCATTCTCTTTGTGCATCAACAAGAAATTGTGTTTTCTTTTGTGTGCTTTAATATACAGCAGAGCACTTTTTAAAGAAATACTTGAGATTTAATAAACTTTACTATCTGATATTTGTTGAATTCCTTGCTTATATAATATCCATTATTGCTTAAGATGCAAATATTTCCATTTCCTTTTTTTAATAATAAATACAATCATTTAATTTTATACAAACATCTCATATATTGGTACATTTCTGAGCAAAATCCCAAAATATTATCACATAACGAACGTAACAAGGTTATAGTCATCTCATATGAAACAAAATTCCGCAGTGTGAACATCAAGTACGAGAAAATAAAAATATATTATCTATCTGTGGAACGTGTAAATGTAATTGAACTTTAAAAAATATATGCAATATTTTTACAGAAAAAAAGGTAAGATCGAAATTTATCAGGATGCCAAGAAATTATTTAAAAGAAACAAGGATATATTGTAACCATTTTTGTTTCGATAAAAAAAATATATCAAACTTTTCTTTAAACAATGCATAGAAGATGTTATGTAGGCACCCGTAAGAAATGTTTTTAGTGTAAAGATATTTTTCAGGAACTTTGTACTTTTATATACATTATTATAGTACAAATTCTCTAAAAATCTGTAACTAAAATAATATCACTGGCATTAAATGATTTTTAAACTCTCCCTTTCTTGAAAAGTTATAGACAAACGATTTATAAAGATCGTCAATTTTTATTTTTATTAAAAATCATACAACCTTAGAGGTAAATACATAAATTGATTTAAAATATTCAGAATATTTTCAATATATACATATTTATTATGTACAGTTTATATTTTTTTGTATAAAATATTTATAATTTTTCTTTTTGATTTATATATGCATTATTAAAAGTATAGTTCTTAAAAAAATTGGAAAAGTGAAGAAAACATTAGAATTATGAAAATCTAAGAACTATGGCTGATTGTGAAAAAATAGTTGGGTTTTAATTAATAGTAGTAAAATTAGTTCTTAGTTCAAATTAATGTTGGCAGAAATTTTTTTGCATAGAATCTGATTGCTTTAGCAGACTTTGGATTCATCATAATGCTTTAAATTTTCAGCCCACAGAAAAATATTCATTTTATAATTCCTGTGTTGCAGGGCATTTCAAATAAAATGAAATGGTTGCCGTGCCGTTTACCCTATATTATTTGATAACATTAACTAGCTGATTATCATAATAGGATTATAAATTGGTTTAAAAAAAGTCCATTTCTTTAAAATAATGTTAAAATTTTAAAAAAATTATTTGAATATTAATTCTTAGAAGTTCGTTATCTCAATAAAACATGGTGCCTATGTCATTTTTTAAACAGAGTGTTTTTAGTTTGGTTTAGTTTCCACAAAAATTATTAGATTATACTAAGCCAGTTGAATTAGCATTAGTATGAAATTCAATGAAGTTAAATCGGTTTGAAACGGTTAAAAGATTTGGAAAGCAGATTCAGTGGTGAAGATACAAGTGGTTTTAAATTAAAATCACAATAAAATGATTTCATGATACTCTGTGAGGTGACTCTAAAATTCCTTCCAAGAAATTTTAAAATCTTACTTTTTTGTACTTGAAGTATAGAAAAAGAAATATATTGTAACCGTAAAAAATTTCAACCTCGAAATTGTGACGAATCTCCACGTTTCAGATATGCCTGAGATACAAATCACATTTTTGATTTTATAGTCACTTGTGAAAATTAAGAAACGTTTTGAACTAGGCGGATGAAATTTGAGATTATTTACATAAAATCTGAATACTTTTAATCATATTTTGAACAAAGTCCATTAACAGAAAATATGATTGCTCGGGTACAACTGAACGTGAACATTTCAAAATTTATAGCGCTAGATGGATGAAATTTCGCATACGGGGTTTGTTTACGGTTTGATCATCTGTTGATCTATACTTTTGTGATTATACAAGCACGATAACTCAAAACACCCAACAACTTAAATAAATAAAATTTGTGATGCGTTTCTCTTACTAAAACTGTAGATCTATGCCGAATTTTTATCTCAATCGATCGATTAGGATCGATCAAAATGCGGCTTCCATCCCTATTTACTGAGATCGTGGGCGGAATTCTGAAAGTCTTATTTTTCGTGATATTCATGGCCTTGTACCGGGTTCACACTCGGACAGTTATAAAACGGCCAGTAGACAGCGCATGCGTAGAATGGCTGAAAAATGCTGTTCGGTCGATGGCAAGTAATGATCCATACGGGGCAACAACATGCCTCTGTATTGTATTTTTCTCTTACTGGGCATGCATTTGTAGAATTTGGTTTTTCTTTTCTGTCGTGAAAAAAAAAAAATGGATCACTTATCATAGATTAATTCCGACATTTTTTGCTCTCTTTTTTTTCTGATACGAGGTTGTGTGTGTGTATTTTTTTCATTTTATTTGCTATTTCTTTTTTATAGTTTTCTAAATTTAGGTATGTTGACCTTTATTTTATTTTACCATGTTTCTTTGTGTAAATATCCATCATTTTAATATGATATGCGTTAAAAAAGAAAAATTCAGACGCCAAAATGGCAATTTATAGCCAAGCACGAAATGCCTGAATCTACCTTATGAAATGGTGGCAAGTATAAATCAGTCCCTTTCTGCGCATGCGCTGCCAACTGTCCGTCTTATAACTGGCCGAATGTAAACTCGGCATTACTTAGAGTATACAATTTTTATGCGGAGGGAAAGTTATAATATCTTCATTAAAAAGTATGAGGGAAAGTTCTAGGTAGGCTTTGTTCCTTGATGTTATGATTCCATATTAAAATATTTAACCTTCCAAAAATTTTACTAATTGCAATTGCTTAGAATAATTAATTTACTTCAACATTATTTTCGTTCATTTTTCCAGTAAATCTAAAAAAAGATTTTCAACGTCTATATGAATTCCAGAGATTGAAATAATATATTGACCAATGGATTTCGATGATTGAGAAAAAGATTGAGTTGATGTTGAGTTGAGACAAAAGATTGAGTTGTCGATGAATATTGGATTGATAAGCATGCTAGAAAATTCTTACATTTATGTATCCATTTTGTTTTATTATTTGAGAATTGTTAAATGGAACAAACTAAAATCTGTGAATATTGTATTTTTTAAAAATAAATTAGTAGATATATAAAAATATAAAAAATAACACATATAATAAAAATCATATTTATGTTTAAGGTCACAAGGTGGGCGAATCGAAAATGAATCAACGAGAGTAGTGAATTGTTTCGAAGTTGAAAGTAAACACCTAGGAAACGATTTTCAAAACATTGAAAGACCAAATTTGTCTCAGTGAACAGCAAATACGTAAAACAAAAGATCAGAAATCAAAAAGCAAAAATTCTCTTGAAGCTGAGCGTTTCTCCGTATCTGTTCTTTATTCCAATCGACACATTTCTGCTCAGTCTTGAGGAAATTTGGTTCACATTCTTTCCAAAGCTGGCTTCCAAGTCTAAAAATTTATTAAAATCTGAATCAATTGAAATTCTTTTTTAAAGCGTTTTCTTGCTATATCTCTCGAAAATATTATTTGAAGAAAAATAATTTTCATCCATTTAAAATTCAAAAATTAATTTTTTAGCTATACAATGTTAATAGTAGTAATCCCCCCCCCCCCCAATTTCAGCAAATTTTTAAAAACTTTTTAACTATGATTTTCAACAACACTTTTAATTGTTGTGATGAAAAAAAACAACAACATATTCATTGTTCCATGAAATACTTTAACGTAATCGTTGAAGGGTCCTTAAAAGAGTGCCATATACAGAGAAAGAAACCCGATGTCGACTAAAGCGCCACCTATCGATGGGGGG
>JAPMOR010019481.1:0-11054 GCA_026543865.1 Argiope aurantia | reverse complement strand
CTTATTGTTCATAACTTTTATAAAACTTAATCTGTCTTTATATCAATCGCTAAGAATTTGCAATTTTTTCGCAAAAAGGATTTGCTTTTAAATTTTTTCGATATCTCTCAATTCTGTAAAGGAATACGTGAAGCTATTTTCATTTGTCTTTCATTTTCATAGCTTTCTTTTCAAATCGATGACCAATTTACAATTTTTTCTTGATTTCAGTCATTGGGAATTTTGATGCTATTTATTTCCGAGTACGTTATTTGTAAAATCGAATAAGCAGACATCCATTTTACTAACAGCCATTTCTAAAATTGTCCTTCAGGTAAAAGTCGCTATTCGAAGCTGCTGTTTTAAGTTATTATCAATTTAAATGCTAAAATCGTTCTGAAAATCATTACTAGCATCCGTCATTCTTTTTTTTTAAATGTCTTAGTTACTTTATCTTTCAAAATTTAAATTGCTTCTATAACTTCTATAGAATCTGAATTACTTTTTAATGGAAGACTTTTGCTTTTATAAGTGGAGGATACACATTAATAAAAGGAAAAGATTAAAAGAAAAATTGATAATGATGTTGTAGACTATTGCATCGTTTTAAATATGCACTTTAAATTCTCTTTAGTATTCACTGCCCAATCCATTGTAACAAGCAATTATAATATTTCTAATTCTTACGGGAGAGCTCTCTGTATTTGGGGCAGAGAAGCTTCTGGTAAAGTGATTAGTTCTCGCCACAGGTGTCTTTGAAAATATAGTTGTTGCTGCCTGAGTCTTAGAATGATTACAATTTTTTTTTTTTTTTTAGAAACAAACTTATGTGCTTTTTGTGTTTGTTCTTATTATGCTTATGCATCCATTTTCCCGATGTTACACTTCGCGGCCACTCTGTCATTCTGTTCATTCCGGACGATGAGAATCTTTTCTTTTATGGTTATTATATTTTAAAACGAAATTTACAAATGTTTATAAATTATTTTCTTGGCTTAGTTAGGATTTGGAATACAGATTTATGAATTGGCAAGGATTTCAATCAATAATAAAACTTATGGCATCAGGCCGTTTTTATTTTATTAGATCAGGTCACTGGGTCATTATACAAATATTGCCCTATACGTAGGTATTATTTTTTGAGAAATTCCCTGAATGACTTCGCCAGAAAAATATCGGTTCAGCATGCTTCCGCTAAAAAAAAAAAACTCCTTTTTCCAGTTAAATTTATCACCTTAAATGTCCTCTATTTTATTCTGTACAAGCATATCAGAAAGATCAAGGGAATTCTGAGGTTCCAGTACTGCATAGAGGAAAGCAGCTTTCGGAGCGAGCGAGCTACATCGAAAATACATTAATAATTCATAATGTCCGTTATTCGATGGCTATATGAATAGTATCGCACTTCTTTTTTAAGTGCACGAATTCCAGAATGTTTTGTTGAATAATTGTAATGCGGATTGTTGGAGCCAAAAGCATCCTTAAAGCTACGACCTTTTAATTTCGATAATTATAATAACCATCTTGATCCCACTAGAAAAATATTCAATCGTTTTGCCTTCATTTCCTTAGAAATTCTGGCATTGATGAAATTTGGAGAATCATCTTATATTCATCAATCGTTCGCCTGTAAAATCCCGAATACCAAATACGGCCACATTATTTCTCCACTTCTTAACCAACCCAACATTATTCACTTTCAAGAGCTACTGAGAGCTATTGACATACAATTTCCAGCTTTATTAGACAACAAATAAGCGATTCGAGCCTACAACAATAAAACTGCAAAAGTCACAAAATATTTTTTTCTGGCTTTTTGCCTCTAGTATTTTATGAAATACGTACTTTTTATTTCTTAACATGGGAATTTCACAGGCAATAGAACTTTTACTAATTTTAAAATTTTAAACGGTGATTATAATCCGATATCAATCTCAAAAGGATTTTTTTATTGTTTGAAAGACTCCACAATTATATCAAAACACTGAAAAATCCAAAAAGTACAATTTCAGCAGTACATGAATATTTGTATATCACAGTTCCTTAAATAGCGTGAGCATGGTTAGTTGAGAGCTGAAATTGAAAAAAAAAATTGTTCTAATACAAGGAAGAATGTATTGTACAGAAACTTGTTGAATTCCAAGGCAAAATAAAGAGGAAAATATAATTAAAAATTCGGGTTAAGGTAAAAACTGGTTTGAACTAGATTAAAGCAACGGAACATGATTATTTTGGAACTAAAAAAAGCTGTGAAGATTCATTTTTCATTATTTTAGCAGTTATAATAAATAATACAAGATAAATAAATATTATATCCATAATTATTTTAAAGCACATTATACTTTAAATACAGCAAATGACAAAATAAGATATTATACTATTCATGATAAAATAAGATATTATACTATTTATCGCTATTCATTATACTTGATAATGAATAGCGATTAATATTACATTAGAATTCACTTCTAATGTGTTCAAAACCTTTACAAAAATTATAAAAATCAGTTATTATTTTAATATTTTGGTTTAATGTTGTGTCAACTAAAATACAACACATATCGGTAATATTAAGACATGTTGAGACAAAAATTCAAATTCAAAATTTTAAGAAATATTTACACAATTTTGCATTTTTATTTCGAATCATCCATTTCAAATTAGATATAAGGAAAATATTTGATATTAATGGGGAATTCAAGGGATTAATTAAAAAGGAAAAGGGAATTGCCTACAAATTTGAATTTAAAGAATCCTTAATCCCTTTGTATTAGTAGAAATCGTAATGGCAAAAAATATACTCATGTGCCCAGAAATAAATGTGAAGGAAATTTGTTGATATTAATTAACAATTAATACAGATAAAATAAAATAATAGAATTAAGCACAGTAATTTGAAATTGGCAGCGTAGAATGCGGGCAAGGAAATGAAATAGAATATGTGCTACATAAAATAAATATCGTACTATAGAACAAATTTCAAATTCTGCATGAAGGAAGTATTTTTCTGTTCTAAAAACATTGTTATTAGGAATTTCTTGATAAACTGTTATGATATTCAAATTAAATATTTCTCATTTGTATCGCACTGCAAACCTTGCTTAGCACGCATAATTCCTCAATAAATCTTACTCGTAATAAGTAATACAATATTTTGTTAAAGCAAAATACTTTTTTCCCATAGGAATCTATTCAGAGGAAAAAAAATGTATAACTATTTCAAGATAATTTATAGTTGATAATGCTTCTTTCTTTCCTCTATTTTTTTTTCATAAAAATGTTGTCTAAAGACATCTCTTGTTGCATACATTTCAAAATATGATGAAAATGATGTACAACATTAAATGAATAATTTTTTTTAAATCCATCTGTAGAGTGCAAATCTACTCCTGATTGTTGTATGACTTTTTATTGTATGAAGCAAAAATTGCCTATGCTTTCAACTATCTTTCTTATTTCATTGGAAGATTGAGGATATTATCAAACCTCATCAGCAACTTTTTACTTGAATCGAATGCTTCTCCATAATCTCTTCGATAGTTCTGGTTATGTTTTTCCACCTCCTCCTCGATATCGGCATTATCTGATTCGATATCATGAATTTGGCCAGAAGCACAAATTGGTTTGTCAGAAGTTTGATCAAATCCTTCAAGGTTGCATTCGTCAACCAATTTCACCAACATTTATTTTTATCTGACAAAAAAAAATACCTTCAATATTTAGTGACATGTAAATATATTTATTTCTGACCTACGGAAATTCAAAGCAATTAGTAACTTTTATCAAATTAAATAGCATTAATTGTAAATGATGATGAGGTATTAATTTCGAAATCAAAAGTTTTTTAAGTTTAAGGAATGATTCTTACACGATTCTGCTATCAAACCATCATAGCTTAAAATCCGATATTATAATCTAAATTGTACAAAAATATTTTTTTAAAAAATTGGTCACTTTTCCTGAAATAATATAAATGTAAATGTAAATTGAAGAATCTATGCAAAATTAAATATACCTCGTCAAAAAATTCAATACAACAAAAATGTTTTAAAATATTGTAATTATTCTCATGCCCATTGATAGTTCATTAACTTCAAGTTCTGTCCTGATCTTATCACAATTTTATAATTTATGATATTAAGTTCTGTGTATTTTTGTAACAGTTGATATTAAAAAGTCTCCGTGTGCTAATATGTCAAATATAAAAGAAGGATATTGTATCTATAAAAACTTTCAAAATGATTTTTTTAAAATCGTAAACTTCCTCGGATAAAGTTAATTATATAAATTGGCAAAAGCTTTAAAGCTTTTTTAAACGTAGAAACCTAATATTCTCTCCTCGGCCAAATACATGCAGTCAAATTCTAAAATAAGAACTGTAAACAATTCTTGGACATGAACGGAAAACTCTTTACATTAATAATGAATTCATTATCTTTGAATCTTTAAAACCTTTAAGGATTTGAATATAAAAATTAGAAAACTATATGACAAAATGTTTATGAACTTTGCTTTTCTTAATGCAATTAAAGGCTTGTACGGGGACTATTTATTTAGTAAATTATAATCTAATAATTTTAATATTGAAGCGGGATCCAACTTCTTTGAGGATATTGAAAGCATATTAAAGCTCAAATATCGCTATGCCAATTATTATTGCACAACGCACACACCACTCGTAACTAATTTCTAAAATGTGAAACAGATATTCTCCCATTGCCAAAACTGTGAACAAATCTCAATAGAGCTCAGATTTTACAAATCTCATTCAGTATATTTTAATATTCACACAGGAATAGCCTGATATATGAACCTTTCGAATATGTCGGATTTTATAAAGGATATATTAAAATTTTTATTACATTCTTATCTTTTAGTTAAAAGAGTATTCATTAATCTTATAATTACTTTTCATTTTGTTTCATACCATTAAACTAAAAAAAACTACTGCTTTTTTTTTTTTTTTTTTGAAAAATGAATTTACACATAATTATCAGATTTCATCTTGCTTCACTGTGAACTACAGTAACATCTAATTTTGATTCTTAATATTAAACAAATAAAAATATTTTTTGATATCTTTTCGAACTGTTGAGCAATTTTGATATTTTTAGTTTATCATCAGTAATTTTTAATATTATCGTAATAATTTATAGGTTTTAAAAATTTCTGATCATGAAAATATTACTCGATAATATATAGTGTCTAAAACTGGCAATGATTAGGATTATCCAAAATGATTTTTTTTATATTACCAGCATTTTTATTAATTTTTTATATTTAGAGATTCATTAGATGAAAAAAAAAACAGCCACAAGAATTTAATATTTTCAACACTTTTTAATACTAATTAATGACAGTATATTCTAATGAAAAGAAAAAAAAACAACTATTTTTTATTAAAACTAAAAAAAATTAATCACAGCGTCTATTACATCATAATATAGTGCTTATTACGTTTCATTCTCCAACATATTAGACCATGACTTCTTGTCAGAAAAACGTTTTATTTTCATTATTCTTCCCACTGGATAATATACACATAGCAAAAGCATAAAAAAAAGAAATGAAACTACATAGAGCAACTTTTGTGCTACTGGTCTGAATTACATAGCTTCTTCTAAAATTATGACACAAAGAACAAAAAGGCAGCAATTCAGAATTGCAATCAAAAGATAACATTGCCAGATTTCTTTTCTTTTAGTCCTAACAAATCAAATAAAGGAAATTGTTCGGATGACAAAACAATGGATTTGTATAAAACTTTAAGCCATTTTTTATGTGTGTGTGTGTGTGGAAAGACGCTTCAAATTTAACGCTTTCAATACTAAGAAGGTCTCCCCTCAATATACAACATAGCAAATACAAAATCTGTTGTATTCATTTTTCTGGCTTTCATTTGATATCAGAATTCTTCAGTCTTATTTCTTTAAAATTACACCATTTATTATATTAAGTTGAAAATTCGCAAGATGCTCTAATAAATTAACTAATATCAACAATTTTAATTTTAAATTATAAGTTTTTAATAAACCGATCGAAAGAACTGTTATGATTAGACTTACCAAACTTCTTTTAGAAAAACTTTTGTTTGCGTTAGAGACTTGCTGTGAGCTCTGTATCTGGCTTTATTCAATAATGATTTTTGTTCCAATTTTATGGTAACTGCCACTGTATCTATTGGTTTTCTGTCAGCTTGAAGTTTAAAATTTGATTTCAATTTTATCTTTGAAAGTGCTTGCCAAAATTGCTGAAAAAAATGCGTATAGAAATATATATTGAAAAGTGTTCTGTGGAATGATTTTGGGACTTGATCATAAGAACTGATCCTAAGCATCATCAGAAGAATTCATTAATGTAAAGTTTTAAGAAACATTAGGAAAGAATTGTTACTCTTATTGGAGAAAAAATGTTCAAGAAATTTTAAGGACTTTTTTATAAAAATAAATGTCCATAAAGTTACACACTTTTATTACATAAAGGCAAATAATAAATTTAAATAAAATATTTTAATATTAGTTTTCAAACGTTTGATTACTGTCGTGCTTCCTACTCTGGGAATGTTCAATGGGGTAGCTCTAAAATTATCTATATTACTCATCTCCAACTAATAAACTAAAATTTGTAGTTCAATACAGGTCCTTTATAAATAGCCACCACGTTATTTCAGTAAATTTTAAGTACTTATTTCACTCAAATTACTTAAGATCGCTGACTTCAGAAGTACATTCACAATTTAGCTAAAAAGTAATCATTAAAAAGAAAGGAATGTGAATAATCTCTTACAGTTGACAAGTATTTCATAGAACGATGAAAGAATATAAAGGACAAATACCAAATAAGAGATCATTATTTGCATTTAAACAGATGAATTCGAATCAGAGTTCTATTAAAATATTTTAAATCACAGGTTAATTTCTAAAACTTTTGATTCTATGTAAAAAATCATTATTATTTCGGTCTTTCTAACTAGTTTGCGAGCAGATTTCTTGTTTAAAAAAAATCACCTCTTTAATTTTCAGTTTTTATTTCTTTATTTTTTTTTTATTATTATCTAGATTATCCGTGGTGCTTTCCTTTTTTCTCATGATTTTCAATATTTTAAAAATATAATCTTCGCTTGTCCATTTTTCTATGCATTTAGAGCTGATATTTTCCTGTGCATACGCGTTTTTCTTTTTTTATGTGGTTTGAAAATTTTCTACTCCACTGCATTTCTTGCGGTTCATGGAGCTTTTCTCCTAACTCATTCCTACCATTCGGAATCATTAACGTTTGCTCGATTTTGCTCACAAAATACTCACGATTTTTCAAAATTTTACGAAGAGTCTGGGAAATATTCAACTGGAACAGAACATATCGTTGACTTATTTTAGATGAACTTTCATTCCCTGTAAAGAATTTCCATTTTTTTTTTTTGAACTCAGTTATTTTTTAAATCAATTTTGCTATCGTAATTCAATCGTAAAAGACAATGATTTATGGTTGCTCAACAGATTTCAAACCAGATCTGACAGCTTAGCTTTTTGCTTAAATCAATCTAGAGGCTATAGTCTGCACACAAAAAATGTGAAGCCAGGGTAGGGGAAAGATTCCTGTCAGATGCTTCCTTAAAAAGTGAGCAGCAAATTCCATGGTTGAAATGGTTCATGAAATTCAAATGGTTAAAAATGAAAGATCGATCAGTCCGCCAGTTCAAAACTGATAGCATTTTACAAATTACGATCACATTAAACGAATGTTTTTGCGTGTATTTGAAAAAGTCTGTTTAGGACCAGAGGATTTTGATAATATAAAGTGATAAAGTGGCATTCACTGTAAGCATGTTTTATAATTGCAGGTAATAATATAGATAATATCATAATAATAATAGTAAATGTGAGAGGAGAAGAGGAAAAGGAACCAGGAAAGAAGAATAAGCTTATTTGCACACTTAAGTTTGTCAATGTGAAAAAAAATAATAAAATTATTCTAAGAATGAAAGAATATTTTTTTAATTGGACCAAGATGGTTATCATCAGAATCGAAATAAAAAAGTAGCTCCATTATTAATATACTTGTTTTTAACATTTCGCATTGAAATTATTCAACAAAGAATTCTGCAAATCGAGCATTTTTTTTAAAAAAAATCTTTTATACTATTCACAATAACATCAAAAAATGGAAAAAAATAAATGCCAACTTAAATTCTAAATTATTAATACATTTCCAAAGCAGCTCGTTCTTCTCCAAAGACTGTTTCCCTCTATGTAGTGCAGGAACCTCAGCATTCAGCTGATCTTTTTCATATGTTTATAACAAAGGACACTGAAGATAATAAATTCAACTAGTACAAGGAGGTTTTTTTTTTTTTTTTTTTTTTTTTTTTTTTTTTTTGTGAGAGACAGTGAAAGGACACTGGAGCGATATTTTTCTGACAAAGTCCTTCAGTGAATTTCTCAAAAAAAAATGCGTATGGGTAGGGAAATAAGTAACATTCAAAAGCTTATACTTCTCATTTCTAGTCTCTGAACAGAGACATGGCTTAGTAAAATGAAAAGGGAGTATGATATCACAAGTTTTATCATTGAAATAAACTCTTGCCAATTCATAAATATGTAATCTAAATCCGGAACTAACCCGAAAAAATAATTTATAAACTTTTACCAATTTCGTTTAAAAATATAATATAGAAAAGCTCTCGCCCTTCTGCATCGCCCGGAATGAACTGAATGGCGGAGTCGCCGCGAAGCCTAACATCGAGTAAATTGTCAGATACATAATAACCTCAAATAAGCAAAACTCATCCATTATTTCTCAAAAAAGGAATGATATGTAATCGGTGATTTGGTGAAGGAGCAACAACTATATTTTCAAAGACACCGGTGGTGGAAACCAACCGCTTTACCAAAAGCTTTTCTGCCCCAAATATAGAGAGCACTCTGGTAGGATTTAGAAATATTATAATTTCTTGCTACAGTGGACGCTAATGAGGATTTAAAATGTGTACATAAAATGATGCAATAGTATACAATATCAACATAAATTTTTCATTTACTATTCTACTTTTATTGAGTAACTTGTCCTTATAAAAGCAAATGTCTTCCATTAAATAAACGAATCTGGTTCAAAAAAAGTTCAGAAATAATTTAAACTTTGACGGATAAAAGCAAGACAAAAGTAAATAGTTTAAAAAAAAAAGAATGACAGATACTGGTAATTTTATCCCAACGATTGAAATATTTCAAGGCGACTTTTACCTGAATAACAATTTTAGAAGTGGTCTTTTCTAAAGAAAGATGTCTGCTTATTTGATTTTTACGAATTACGTACACGGAAATTTATAGCATCAAAACTCACAATGTCAGAAATCAAGAATTTCTTTTTAATTAATCCTCGATTTGCACATAAAACTATGAAAACAAAAGACTTATGAATATACATTAACGTATTCCTTTACAGAATTGAGAGACAGCGAAAGAATTTAAAAGTAAATCTTTTCTATGAAAACATTGTGCGTATGTAACTATTGATTCAAAGATAATTTAAATTTTATAAAAGTTATAGATAATAAGAAAGAATTTACGATTTCCTAAATGATGCTAGATAATTTTTGCTTCCTAAATGATCATGTAAATTACACACTAAAAATGCTGATCAATTTATGACAATTTTCAGAAATCAGTCACTATAATTCAAAAATAATTATAATATGAAATAAATTATATATGTGTGATGAACGAAGAACTCGTAATTCAGTTTAATTATGAATTCATTAATCAATTTTTAGTATTATTTATTGAGATTTTTGTTAGTAACATGCGCATTGGAAAATAATCAAACGTGATATTAATTATACCTCTGTGTGCATTTATTAGATTAAAAATAGCATCAGAAACTAAAAACGATGATTTAATTATAAAAATAATAATGAATCCATCTGTACAATTATTTTACAAAAAATGGGGTCTAAAACCAGAAATAGTTGATTAGATTTTAAAAAAATTCTACAAAATATAAGAAATTTATCTCAAAGAATAATTGCTGAAATTATTCTCATTTCTTTTTACTGTTTTTGTTTCTATTATTTTTTTTTCTTTCCTTTGATTAATAAATTTTTTCTTTAAGTTTTCAGAAATTTCCTTTTTTCTTGAAGTTTTGCGGACGAATGAAATTTTGAGGTAATGAACTGTGTCTCGACTGCCAAATAAATCAATAACTATTTCCACCTTATACATATTTTCTCTCTCATATATTAAAAAAAAATGGAACTATATCTTATTAATCAAATTTCTGTTGTTTAAAAATGAAACAAAACTTGACTAATTACTATGATAAAAAAGAATTTAAACATACATGTAAATTCTGATTCACATTTAACTAAATTTTGAATTCTTCTGCATCTAATAATCAAAATATATTTAAAAATTTAGTATTTCACAGTGCTTTAAAAATTCTTTGTCAAATCTGTAATTTTATCTTATATAAATAGTTTGCTTTTTTTAAATTAAAAATGCAGAATACTAAAGATTTTTGTAGGATTAAATTTTCTTAGCCATGCAATTTATGTAAAGAATAATTCAATTAATTAAGCGGCTGTAGTTTGCGGACACTTTCCTATTCAGGCGAGGGAATAATTCTGACGAAAGAATAATGTTTTTTTTTTTTTTTAATTTGTACTAAAATCTTCCTGCAAAAATATTTGTCAGACTATCAATTATTCAATTTTTTATACACATATTGAAATGTAAAGAAGGATTTATTGAAAATATTTTGACAATTAATAAATAAATAAAAAATAAGAATTAATAATCTCACAAATAGCAACGATGTTCTTACCAGTTTTAACAAATATGAAATATATCTTTCACAGAGAAGAATTTAAACAATTTTCTGATAAATTTATTATTACTGTTTAAATTACTGATACAAAGACGCTAATAGATGTGAACACATAAGTTTTCAGTAAAATAAAAAATAAAAAATGTTACAAAAGTTTTACAGTGAAACATATTTACATGTATTAATGCCAGAAATTGACATTGCGTTCAGTAAAAGATCAATCAACGTTCTTATTGTTCATTTTCTCAATAAAT
>JAPMOR010019471.1:649543-671892 GCA_026543865.1 Argiope aurantia | reverse complement strand
ATATATATAAATTGATAATTTTTTTTTTCCTTTTGACTGGAGACAATACTCGGTGTCTGTTACGGCCCTGGAAGTGTCTATCAATTTTCAACTGTTGCAAAATTATCAAGGTGAAAAGTAGGTAGTAATCCACTCTCAGCACTTCCACGGTGAAGCGGTGTTCCTACGACCTGTCCGCCTGCAGACGAAGCACGCTTTCCTATGTTTTCCCTCTCTTGTGCCTGTCTCCAGACACACACAAGTCGTTGGGACGGTCGTATCTTGAACCTGCAACTCCCCAATTCTGAAACCGAGATTAGTTAATGCTTCACTTGAATGCATATTTTTCTATGTCGACGCATATTTGAAGTTTCCGAAGAATTTTTCCTGGCCAAATGTGTTGGCGAGAAGATTTTTTTTAAATGAAAAGGTGCCATATGTGGGGGAAAAAAATAAAGAGTTGGTATAAAAGAACATCTAGTATGATGACATGCATTCATCAGTAAATTTCGCTAGTTTTTTTTCATTTCTTTAAATTTTGTACACATAATTTTGAATTACCTCGAAAATATAAATCGGTAAAGTGCATTTATTCCATTTTAATACCTGAATTTTCCTTTTTACTATAATTATAGTAATATAATATAGTATAGTACTAGTAATATTATGCATTATCGAATAGTACTATAATTATTTTAGAAAAAGTAATCTCTGCGACTATTTTTGAAAAGATTTCTAGTTTTATTTTTCGATCAAAGAAATTTAAGTGTGCAATAATAATTTCTAGTATTCTGGATTGCTTCGATCCAGATTATTGGCATACCATTATATTTAAACAGGAAAAATCATTTTTAAGAAAATTATGAACAACAAATAACATTCCACATTTTAAAATATAGGAAATATGCTTATAAATTATGTAAATGATACTCAATTTCAAAGCGGATGGCTGCCACGAAAATTCATAGTGTTCGTAGTGTTCATCAGCAATTGAAGAATATTGTATACAAATTATTGTCATCTACTGCATGTGTATATCGATTCTCTTTTGCAGAGGACATATCTTCTGGATGGATGCCTGGAGACTGTTATCAAAGGTTAATATTTCAATCATTTGTCCATTTGAATCTAACCTAATGTTTATAAAAACGAAATTGTGAGTGAGTGATCGTAAGAAGGTATTTATTGCATATAATTTGTTTTAAAACTGTATACAGGTAATACCAGATAAATAATTTTAGCTTATATCCAAGAATCTATTTATAAAATTTTGCTTAACAAGAATTCTGTAACTGACATTTGATTTTTTTTTTTTTTTACCAGTGAAAACAGAAAGACATACAGTTCTCAATGCTTTTCAGGAATTTTTTTTAAAAATTGGGGAAAGTATCTTAAGTTTTGTTTTTGACAAATGAAATGATAATTCCCCCCCCCCAGTTTATGAATTTCTACTGTAAAGCAAACAATATTTTTTCGGTCTAAAGACAAAACGCCACTATCGCTCCTGAGCTTGAAACCTTGATGGGCTCCTATCGGTTTGGATGATTGTCTACGGATAGAGTTCTTCACTAAAATAGCCAGATTCTTCTGAATTTTTCCTAGTATTCTAATAAAATCCACAAGAGAATCACACATCAATCCAACATCATGAAATGTCACTTAAAAAGTTCAATTAATGGTTTGAGAATCAAATAGTGAATTATTTCTATCATAAAAATCTGTTACCGATTTAAATTAATGTCAAATTTAAGATATCTTCAGTAATTAATTTCTTCCCTCCTTCAAGTTTGTAACAAAATCAGATTTGCAAGAAATATATAGCTCCCTTGACCACAGTCACAATAAAAGTTATATCTGTATCCTGTTTAGAGAAAAATGATTGTAACATCTCAAAAGTTTCTACGATGTATTATGCAAGACATCAGAACACCAGACTAAAGTGGAATTTTATGTGACAATTAATTAATGTCATTTTAGAATCTTATTTCAGTTGTAGGTTCTGAGCCTTTTCATCTGTTACAGCTCCAGAATACAAGCGATTTATGGTTTCTAGGAACACTACAAGAAGAAAATTACCTCATTCCAGCCTCTATCTTAACATTTTGAAACTGAAAAATAATATATGGATCTTACTGATATGTATTTTATGGCTGATAGGCTAATTACTAATTTATTTTGAAACAGAAAATAAGTAAAACTAGTTCATTTTAATAGGTCATTATTTGTTTCATTCCATAATAAAGAAAATTGGTTTATTTTAAGAATAATAAACCAAATTCCTTTGCTTTTCAGTTTCTATCCTAGTGCTAACTCATGCGATAGTCGACGGTCATGGAATCCTTCAACCAGGCATGAAAATAAAGCATATAACTATCAGCAAACAGCTCAGGTAACCAATTTTGCAGATTTCGAAGACATACTTTTTTAAAACAAATTTTTAAATAATAAATCTGTTATATAAATTATTTTGCTACCATTTTATTGAAAATGTATTATTATATCCAACATAACTTATAAAAGTTAAAACAAATGGAAATCAATTTTTCATATTTTCAAAATTAGAGGTAACTCATAAGAGTTACAATTGTCCAAAAAACTTCTTTATTACTTTAATTTATGTTATTTATACTTTAATTACTTTTAATGTATAAAATAAGTATTAACATTTTTGAGTTGCAAAATTTTAAGGTCTATTTTTCTAAGGAAAAGAGTAAAAGAAATTATAAGAAAACTATTCGGAATGCTTCATAATAATAAAATTTTTATCCCTTATTTTAAAAATGCATGTCATATATACAGGTGGTTATTAAAATAATGGAAACACCTTAGATTTATAAAGAATCCTTTATTAATATGGTGTAGGACCGTCTTTGGCATGTAATACAGCTTGGATTCGCCTAGGAATCGATTCGTAAAATAGCGTTTAGAAGAATATTGTACCATTCTTCCTGGAGATATTGTGAAAGTTCTGGGAGAGATGCCGGTGGAGGATATCGATTCCGTATTGAATGCTCTAAAATAGACCATAACGGTTCATTTATATTGAGGTCGGGTAATTGTGCGGGCCAGGGCAGATGTTTAATTTCATCCTCGTGTTCATCAAACCATGATTGGACAAGTCTCGCTGCATAGATAGGTGTATTATTACCTTGGAAAATTCCATCTCTTGCAGAAAACAAAGTTTGCATCATAGGATGAACCTAGTCAGCTAAAATTTATCTACACTTCTCCCCAGTGATCTTTCCTTTCAGGGTTACGATTGGTTCAACAGAAAACCACAGCATGGTTGCCCATATCCTGACAGATCCACTTCCACGGTTGACAGTTGGAAGGCGACAACACGATTGTGCAGATGTCCTCCAAACGTGCACCCGTCCTATTGTAGGGAAAAGTGTGAAAAACGATTAGTCAGACCATATTACTTTCTTCCACTTATCAGTTGACCAGGTTTTGTGAGTGTGACACCACTGTAGACGACGTGTACCATTAACATCTGTGACAAGTGGCTTGAGAATAGCTGTTCTGCCATAAATATTCTATTTATGAAGGTGCCTTCTAACTGTAATCACTGACACTGGAGAATCCAGATGGGGATTGAGCTCTGCTGTCACTTTTGTTGCAGTTGTTCGCTTTTTAGACATTACAATCCGCTTCAAAACCCGTTGGTCCTTTTCACTAAGCTTCTCTTTCTGCCCACTATTTTTGCTTTGCCGAGCTGTGTTCCTCTAGAAACGCCTAAAAGTTGGGATGTTTCGATCACCCTTGCTCCAGCTATAAGGGCTCCTACAGTTTGGCCTCTATGAAAACCTGAGAGGTCCGACTTTTACGCTTTTGAAAAAAATCCAAGAATTACAGAACTTTAATAAAGCTAACATATATTACCAGAATATATACAATGCTATTTATAAAAAAAACCGGTGGTTATTATTATATTTTAATACTTACGAAGAGCATTCAAAAATGCCACTTTTGTTCACACAGGTGTTTCCATTATTTTGATAACCACCTGTGTATATATATATATATATATATATATATATATATATATATATATATATATACACACTCATTCTTGTTCAAACCCTTATTTTGTCAATGAGAAATTTTTGTAACCAGCGACTCAAAATTTACACTACACTTGTAATCTATTTTCAAATGATTATTTGAGATCTGTTTCAAAGATATTTAATTTGAAACATATATTGGAAATACTCTAATGACGACTCATTTATAATTAAATTTTGGAGAATCGAAGGTATAGTCTGCCATACCTTTCTACATTGATATAACCACAAAGCAAAATCTTTTCAGTATTTATCACATCATCAATTAATGTACTCCTTTCTTTCTTTTCTTATTTTTTCAGTACTTCATCGTTAGTCAAGACGATATGGGGTCAATGCAACCTACTCAGCAATCTGGGTAAGTGTCTTTATATCGAATTATTACAATTTTACTACAATCAATAAAGCTTCATTTTACCTCGAAGAGTTGGGACAATTATCCTTAGTACATAGAAATAATTATCTTTATCTCAAATTAAATTTTAAAAATTCTATCAGCTACACACTTTCCTTGTTTCGATATCTTTGCTAACTTAAAACCCTACACAAAAATAACGAATATATCTTGAGACAAAGGTTCTCAATCTATGGTACATATAAAACTGGTGGTATATATATTATTTTTGTTGGTACAATTTTTGCACAAAAATTTAAATGAACATAAAACGGCTCTCCTTTTAACGTTTTGTTTTAATATTTATCACTCAGACACATATATTTTCCCCTATTCTTGGCATTCTCTTTAAATTGCTGCCGCATTTGCCATACGCGAAGATACTGAGCTAAATGATGTTTAAGTTTTAAAAAAATAATAAGTTTTCATATTTTTCATGAGGCAGAAATCTCATAAGGGGTTAAAAAAAGGACGACTTATATAATTTTTGATTGAAAGAAGATATGAATATACAGGGTGGCCAAAAAAATACTTTTCCAAGTTTGGCGGCATCTACAGTTTAAATAGATGAACGAAATGGAACCACATTTCATATACAGACTGGAGAAAGCATGGGAAGATGAATTTCGCAGGAAAAAAATTAGTACCAAAAGTTGCCGATAGGAGAAATACTGACGATGAGGGAGTACATTTATGATAGAATTCATGAAAATCACAGAAAATAATCTTTTATTTATCTGGAAGCCATTCAACAATTTCAGAAAGCTCCTGGAAGCCATGCAATAATTTCAGTTTGCTGGCCTCCTCTGAGTACAACATACTACATACGATGTATGACGTTCTGTCTGTAAACTGTCAGTTTCGATGCTCATAACAGCCCATCTAATGCTCCATTTCTATGCAAGTTTGGAGCTCCACCAGCGTACATTACGGATTTTAGGTATCCATAGGTTTAAAGCCCATATTAAGCACTGATCTACAGTCAATAGCAAACAACAGTCAAGAACACATCAATAGTCAAGACCGAACTGGTAATAGGTCATTTGTCCTTTTTATAAAACATGCATGGCGCTACTGTCTCGTTCGCACAAGGAATTTTACGTAACGCATGTCGAAATGCAAATTTTCTCGTTTGTGCGTGGCAGCAGCACCAATATTTCTTCTATCGGCAACTTTTTTTCCTTCTTCTGTGGAATCCATCTTTCCATGCATTCCACAGTCTGTATATGAAATGTGGTTTCATTCCGTTCATTGGTGTTAGCTGTAGATGCCGCCAAACAGGGAAAGTTATTTTATGGTATTTCAGATAAAAATTTTAATTTTTCAATAGATCATATTTTTGCGAAATTGGATTCTCAGCTACGGTGGTATTAATTAAAAATAAATATAGGACACGGTTGTAACTTGAACTTGCTTTAAGTTTGAAAATAATAAATATAATATCAAACTAGTTACCATGCTAATCCATCGCCTTAATTTTTATCTATTATAAATATCAGTAACTGCTATTGTATTTCATTATTCGCTGTTTATTACAATATATAATATATTTATATCTTATCATAATGAAAAAGTCCCATTCAATGATATAACTGAATAATGTAAATTTAGAATGTTTCATTCCTTGATAATAAACATCCCATTTAGGATGTACTAATTTTTATTTAGAAAATGCTTTTATGACAGCACACACTTTTTTATTTTTATTTATTCTGTATACAATTTAAATAAGTAGAGAACTTTTGTCTTGAGATTTAAGAGAGTGTATCACGTTTTGTTTATTATAAGTTTTTATTGTTGCAAAATTTCAGTTGTTTCAAAAATGGGATGAATGAAGAATGAAAAGGATTGGAATCAGCCACTGGGGTTTAAAGACGTTATACATTTTTTTTTTCTTCAATCCTTGCTCTTGCACTATTAATTAACAAACAACGCTTTCTCCAACGCGCCTAGGTCATATCTTCCCGCACTTTCGTTCACCTAAGCAAGGCCTGGTGGTTGTATCTTCAATCTTCAGATAGAAATCACGCACTTTTGAGCTTCAATTGAACTAAAGATGCTAAAAATCTGTCACAAATCGAGTTTTGAATTAATGAGAAAATGTATGAAACCATTTCTTAGCGTAAATGTGTAGCATTAAATGGATCATAATTGGTGGCAGGTTTATAATTAGAAGCGGCCTAGAGCCGCTAGGTTGAAAAGGAAAGTAGTCAGGATAATTAAAAAATGTGATTAACCTAGTTACTAAATACATAAATTTGCAGAAATACAAATTTTATTAATTATAAAACATTTCGACTACATTGCGAATTTATATTGAATTATTAAAATCCTTATTAAAGTTAAATAATTATTTATTCATAATATATTGAAATATAAATTATTCATTTAACTATTTATGTTATATTGATGTAATATATTTGTTTGGAGCTTTTTATATCAATAATCTCTCATAATAGTTAGCTATTATATGCAGTTTCTATAGTTTCGAAAGTTTTAATAGGGGCGGATGATCACACCAATCCCAATAACATGCATTTAATGCAACAATGTAGGTAATCCTTCTTTAAAGTAGTGAAGCTTAGAAACTTACTAAATCATAAGAACAGAAATTAAATGCTTTCCAAACTACTTGCGACAGAAAGATTCTTAAAATATATTGCCCAAATATAACTTCAGAAACTGAATTGCAATACAAAACTTCTGACAAACCTATTTCCACTTAAAAAAAACAACAACTTATGTATGGAATGAATATATAATACTAGAAATGCGCTGAATCACTATTTACTACAAATGTAATAAAATGATCAACAACTAATTTTTTTCTAGATACGATGAAGGTTATAATCGCCCCGAGGAAGCATCTACAGAGCAAAGTGGTCCATCTTCTATCATGTACACAGCTTCTGGAGCGATTTACCAAAGTTACACATTCGTTACGCATGATGCAGGAGCCCCTGACACACCTCCTCTGGCACCCGATAAAAAAGTGCACCATCATCTTACAGTACGAATGGATGGAACTTTATACTGCGATGGCTGAATTCCAAATAAATAGATTACTTTTGATTTTCAGTTTCAACTATAATGAATGCAAAACAATTAACTCAGATAGCTATTCTACATATTGCTTATTTATATTAGAAGATAACCTCACTATATAGCTTTCTTATACATTGATATTTTTCCTCAGTATTCTTAGTGTAAAAAGTTGAATTACTGAATGTAATTAATCGTGGAAAAATAAATTTAAATCATTGTTTGGTTAAAAATGATAAGTTTTCACTTCTTTCTCCAAGTGCGCCTAAAAATTTCTAAGAGCAGTAAATTTTAAGACAAAAAAAAAAAAGTGTGTTTAAGGAAGATTATGAGAAGAACAGTTCAAGATGAAGAAATATTGCTAACTTATTATAGTTTTGAGGATACTTTTACTTATATACAAAAAAAAAAAAAAAAGGTACTCTGTACATATAATTTCATTTCTGCTGTTAAGGATTTTTAATAAACTATTATGAAATCTAAACAAAGTTTATTTTATTAGTCCATCTGAAAATTTTCTTTCGGATTTCTACGTACTTTACAGGTTTCTGAAAAAAAGAAGTAAATAATCGTATTAAAAAAAAAAAAAAAAGTCTAGTAAAAGTAATTTTTTTTTTATCAATTAGAAATTAACTTCTTAAAGCTCATTAATGCTACAATATATTTTTATGAATAAACATTTTCAGTTTTAAATCCCATTTTAATTATTATCCCCTTGACAAAACATTTACATAATGATGTCGTATAACCATGTATTGACATGTTTATGGAGTTACTCTTAAAGCATCCAGCATGTTCTTTTTTAACCCACGTTTTTAAGCTAGCCAGGGAGAAAAAAATGGGAATAATCATTGCATAGAATCTTCAAAGGACAGAATAATAAAATATTATTTCTTAGAGATTGGATGACATTATTGATTTATAGATCAACATACTCAGAATTCTATAGACAAAAATAAAAGAAAAAAACAAATAGTCGAAGATTTTCTACACGATTAATTACAGCATTCACCTGTAATAAAAAGAAGTAATTTATTCCTGATACCGTAATTATGAATGCAGAATAAGCACAACAAACATTATTTTGTTTTATTTTCGTTCAAAATGAAATACTTTAAGAGCATTTTATAGTTTTCATAAACACCGTCCTTTGCTTGTAACGTATTATGTTAATAGTCACTGTAAACAATAATGGGCATTTTATTATGTTACTTTTTTCTCTTTGAATATAATTAAACTGCGGACGTGAATTGCAGAATCAATGGGGTGACACGAATTAATGAATCTCATAACTTTAAAATGAGCGATTCTTGTGTGTATGTATTAGGGTGGAACGAAAAAATCAATTTTGTGGTGGAATGTAGATTATGATCCGTGTAGGAAGCAACAAGACGTATGTTTTCGGGAACATTTCTTTTAATAATCACATTCACACTAAATAAACACAAAGACAAGACATTCACGCGCGCAGCTTAATAGAACAGCATATCATCTCATTTTTATTGCCATCGCAATGAACTATGGGATGGCCTAATCAGGCATCGCCATCTAGTATCCAAAAGAGAAGATAAAGAGTAATGCAACTGCTACAATTTTTGATTTTTAATTTATAATAGCGTGGGTAAGTTGCCTTTTGGTGTAGATAAAATAAATTATAAATAGGAAAAATATTTGAGTAGGTCTTGAGGTGCCGCAAGGACGTTAAAGTTTCATAAAATCATACTTTTTAAAACTTTTTAAGGATTTTTGCGTGCTTCGATTATGAAATAAAAAGCTTTCATTAGGCATTGCCATATGAATAAAAGTATAAAAACAGTTTTACTATTGCACTGAGTCGTCGTCGGAGCTGTCGTTATTGAGGTAAGGCGGAGATTTGTCTGCGTCCGGTGACAAGGACAGAGCTGGTTCAAATCAGTAGCTTAGCCGAGTTCAGTTGAGTTGGCGTCTCCCCTCCGTCTAATGTGTAACTGATTTGTTTAGTTTGTGCTTGTGTGCTTTGCTGTGAGCAAAAATGACTCAGTCTAAATTAGTGAAGACAAAACAAACATCGGAGTGTTCTATTTTTGGGAAATTTAATGATTTGCTAGAAGTTGAACACACTACTCACGAATCTAGTGCTACGGTTATATAAGACATAACCACAAAATCGCTTCAGAGAAGGATCCTTCTGTAAGCGAAATATTAGTTCCCATAATAGAGCAAAGATGGTCAAGAGCTTCTATTCCCGTTGCTTCCAGCAAAAGAATTTCATAGATAATAAAGACTTATGCTAAATACAGGAAATTATTAAAATCTAAAAGCAGAAAATGTTAAGATAAGTTTAATTCCAACCTTACAGAATTTAGATAAGAAGCTAGATGTCTGTTTGATATTGTTGGCTTGTATAAAAGAAAAAAGTGCCAGTTATGGGAAAAAAAAAAAAAAAAAAGGTTTTAAACGATCATTGCTCTAACAGGAAAATGATTATAGGCAATATTGATATTGCTACCATAAGCGCTTTGAGGAAGAAAGAAGCAAGAAAGATTAAGGAATTACAGAGAATAGTTAAGTTTAATCAAGAACGGGCAAAAAATACTAGTGCATCAGAAACGATTACTGGCGACAATGACAACGCTGAAGATCAACAGTGTTCTTTACAAAAAGAGGCAATCCAACCAGATCCATCAAATAGACAAGAAGCGATAAAACTACCAAGTGCCTGTGCGGTTTAATATTACGTTAAAACTTTATACAAAAGGCATCTGAAGCTGAACTAAGTAGTCAAGGGGACTGGGTTATCGACTTTCCTCGGTTTCCTTGTCACATGCAAGCAATGGAAAGAGCTGTGAGAACTGGTGGCGGAATCGGCTCAAAATGTCTGTGGTTAATGGCAAGAGAAGTATACATACGAGCAAAAACTGACTCACGTGTGAATATGCCAAAATTTAATTTCAAAAAACAGTTTAATGTGACAATGAAGTAGAAACAAACATTTTGCAACTGTAACATTTGTAATCATTAAGGATACAGAAGTAAAAAACGAAAACTTTACGTAAAAAATATTTTTTAATTATACTTTGTAATTAATAATTTTTTCCAATTGTAATGCTTATATATGTGCTTAAAATCAGCATTTTGTAACATTATATTAAAGAAAAATTCGTAAAAATATTTTATTATTGTTCTTAATTTTTCAGTCTTTTTACAAACTTTAAGCTCTTTGTGGCACCTCGAAATATTGTTGTATTGCAATCAGAATTTTTAAAAAATTCTTTTTGAACTTAAAAGCTAACTTTTCACTAATATTGTCAAACTAAAATCTAAGAAAAATTTTAAAGGCCCCTTTTAAAAATTCCCTGTTTTTTTTTTTTTTTCAATATTTTAAAAAATTGCTAGCTCTTTGCAGCACCTCAAGATAATGTAATAGTGCAACCAACTTTTTAAATATTGTTTTTGAACCTAATATTTATATTTAGATAAAATTTTGCTTTTTAAGCTTATCTATATAGGTGTTTTTCCTGAAAAAATGCGATTTTGCACAAAAAAAAAAAAAAAAATTATAACTGTTAAAGCCCTTTTCTATCTGCTCTCATGCTGACAATGTCATATAGCGCCATCTCGGATCCGATTTCACCAGGGTAAAATTGAGTGTGAATTCAAAAAAATAAATAATATAAACTATCCGTTTGGTATAAAACGGCATGAAGAATAACCTTACTCGATGCAGAAACAAAGCATTTTTTTTCTTCAAGTACTGTGCAAAATGGTGGTTATAAAATTTGCAAAAAATGCTTCGAAATAATTTTGAAAAGCAGGTTATCGTAATATATTATCGTATATAATATATAAGATATTCGATCATTATCATTAAGAATGTATTAGTAAGTTTAAAATGTATTACTTCTGAATAAAGTAAGACAAAACAAGATACCAAGGCCACATGCAATTTGTTCTTTCTTATACAATGCAGTATTAGTGTAATAGTGGAATGTTCAATCCATTTATTAATTCACCTCTTTCTTCACTTGAGAAAGAGGTGAATTAATGCCATTGTGTTTTCAGCTTCTTGACAGATAATAAGGTAAGGGTTTGGGCACAAATTCTATAACAAATTTAGTTTAAATTTCTAATTTAATTTTTCTTTATAAAACTAATTGTTAAGAAGTTTTGAAGGTAAAAAAAAAATAGTAGAAAAGATAAAATATTTGACGTTACTTTAACACTAAGTAAGGCGAATTTATTGCGGGAACTTGGATTTCAGAAAACAAATCCAACGCTAACGACAAATCAAAACTTCCCGGCCTTTTGCATCTCAAAATGTCCCATTTTACGGGCCTAATATTCCGTTTATTTCTAATTCTGTACCGAATTGTACTGATTACTTTGTAACTTCAAACTGATCAAGTTCCTTTTCAGAGGATTTCTTTTGATTTTGAAATTCTATTGATTATATCATGTGAACAAAAAAGTTCTGTAGTTTTTGTGAAACTACAAAGTTTAAAGAACGTTACACGCAAAACACAACAGATGGCACTAAAATTGCAGCAATATGTTAATCACAATTTAATGCAGGCTCATCTTATATAAAACATTATAAAAATTGACCTGAAGATGAATACTCCAAACTCTATAATACGTGCTTGAATGTTGTATAAGTTTAAACTCGGAACAAATGCTGTGGAAACGACTCAAAAAATAAGCTCAGGCTTTCGGAGAAGGTTCTGTCAGCAAAGGTTGCACCACCCAAAGGAATTTTCTTCCCGCGATGCGTGGCTTAAAAATGCGCCAGGAGAAGGGCGGCCATATGTCATTAATGATGATGAATTACAAGCTGCAATCGAAGAAGATTCCACTCAAATTAGTCAGATGTTAGCACAATGGTTCTCCATAAGTGATGAAATGGTCCGTTTACATTTGCATAATCTTGGGAAAGTTTACAAGCTCAGCAAATGGATACCTCATCAATTGACACCTGCCACTAAGCTACAGCGCATGAACATTTATTTGTTTAGGACTGCTTCAACGCCATCATTTTTTAAACGTTTATTAATTTGTCATGAGAAGCGGCTCTTCTACAGCAATCCCAAAAGATCGCATCACTGGTTTTCATCCACTGATGCTGTGTGCCACAGTCCAGCAAAATTAATATCCATCAGCGAAGTGTGCGTATGTTTGACTGAAAATGGAATTGTTCACCATAAGCTTTTCCCATCTGGCCAGGCTATTACTGCTAACGTCTACAGTGACCAACTCCGTAGAGTTCATCAATCACTTTTGAAAAAACAGCCAGCTTTAGTAAATCGTAAAGGCATTCTTTTCCTACATGATAATGCTAGGTCTCATGTCGCGCGTGTGACTTCTTGACACAAATCAGACCCTTGCGTGCAGACTTCTTTTGCACCCTCCTCCGAACATAAGCCCTTCTGATTATCCCCTACTTTTAAGCCTCGATAATTATCTGCGAAATCGACAGTTCAGAAATAGAGGGGCTATGGAAACGGACTTAGAGAACTTTTGCTAATCTAATGATCACGACTTTTATAAATATGGAATTTATAAGCTCGTTTCTCGTTGAGAAAAAGCTATTGAATATGAGAGTGGTTATTTTGATGAATAAATTATTTCCGATACATTTTTATGTTTGTTTTCTTTTAGCAAAAAACGACAGAACTTTTTAAAAAAAACTTTAAACCATTAAAGATAATTTTGCAATATAAAATCTTAGGTTTATCAATAAACGTTATTACTTTCGGTCATTGCTCTGATAGAAACACAAGAAAAGGAGAAACTCGACTACGAATATCATGAGATTTGGGGTTAATTGTCACTTTCATGCAAAACTTTAATTATCTCCTTTAACAGAAAGCATCAAATTAGATTCTTCGTAATAATGGGTAAATATGGATTGATAAATAGTACTAATCTGTCAGTTACATGCAATTCAAATTCATAGAACGTAGCAAACATCATTTTAAAAAGTATAAAAATTTTCTAATAAAAATTTATATTATATATATATATTTACAATCACATATTTTGCGCAAAAATATATACAATTAAATAGAGAAATTCTAAACTAAATGTGCAATATTAGCTTACCTTTCCTCAGACCATTGAGCATAAATATTTTTTTTAATAAATGCATGCTTCAGACTTTTGCAAATAACAAAGAACAATTTCAATGTCTAGTTGACAATTTCAATGCTACTTGCATTTGCTCTCATTAATTCACATTCACTCTGATTTGTTATATTTGGTATTATTGTTTTGGAGCAGCAGTAATAGCACAATGAGATGGTAAGGATAGTAGAACAATTGTTGTTTTACATAGCAATTACATTTATCTTTAGAACTTCTGTACCACATCAGATCAAAAACTTTTGTCACAGGTTTAACAGATCTAAAGTAAAATCTAAAATGAAACCCTGCCTTCTAATTACAAGGATAGAATTCTGAAGTATCTTATATTTTTTATGTGATGAGTAAATTAGAAATAGATAATGAATAATAACTTTATTCTTAAATAGAAAATTTTAGGAATGTTATCCACAACAGAATCTACAAAAAATTTCCTAAAACCTGTATAAACTTATTTAATAAAATTCATCTAGTTAAAAAAATTACAACAAACAGGTAATGAATAACAATTTTATTTTTGCGTAGAAAACTTTAGGAATGTTATCCAACACAGTTCCTTAGACAGGAGCACAAGCCACAAGAAGTTTTCTAAAGTCTACATAAAATTATTAAAAAAAAAATTAGGTATCTGAAAAATTACCATCTAGACAACACAAATTTTTCGAATAAGTCAAACTAGGGCGGGGGGGGGGGGGGTGATGAACGTCATGAATTCTGGATTTAATAACACATGTATGTATGGATGCAAATGAAATTAATAGCCTAAATATACTTAAACAGAAAAAATAATTCTATAAGTCCAGAATAAATATTTCACATACCGTTTCAAATTCATTCAATATAAAAAAACTCCACTGCATAAGAAGTTAGGATATTTGATAGTATCTAAAATTCTGTGAACAAACTTTGCTAATTTTTTATAAGCACTGCATCATTCCATGCTAAACTTTTATGATGCATTTAAAAAGAGCAGTAGAAAGCACAATCAAGGATCACAGAAGCAAAAAGTAAGTAGTGAAGGCACAACAGACTGCATGTATAATCAAATGTTTCAAGTCAGTAAACAAAAACTGAACTGCAGTCCAACATTTAAAATAAATCTTTAAACCGAAGGCGAAGAAAAAAAAATATTCAACCTTCTTCTATTCTTAAGAAACGTATTATTGCCATCAGTATAAGGGAAAGAAGGAGACTCAAGATAAATAAGGAAACTAAATTATATAATGTGATCCTTGATTTGAAAGTTAAGTCAGAATAACTCTGTTTCAAAATAAATTTTGAAATGCAAATCAGCAAATACTCCATTTCTAACTACTTGTTGCAAATACAAACTTAATTCATAATCATTGAAATAAACTAAAATCATTTTAATACATCGACAGCTAAAAATACCAAAATAAACTACAGTAAATTTAAGCTAGTAGGCAAAAATATTAATTAGCATGAATTATATATGTGTCACATAAAAAGAATATGTAACATACGCAAGCTTCTATCACAGTTAAAATTCCAAATCTTGAACATTTAATTGATATTTGCACATTGAATGATACATAAAACAATTTACAAGCTCCATCATTGATGCAAATATCTATACTAAAATTAGAGAGAATATTAATAAAGTAGTTAATTTATTAGAAAGGTATTACAACCAACATTTAATTGATTTAAAGTAGATTAGCGTTTAAGATTTTGAAGTAAAATACAGATTCACTCGAGAAACAAATCGCAAGTTAATTACTTCCATCCAACTTTAAAAAGAGCATGGTAATAATGTACAGACAGAATTAGAATTACTAGGTAAGAAGTATTACTTTTGGGAACTAAGCAATGGAATAATTTTCCAATATAATGATGAACCTAAAATATAATATACATTGAAATATATATAAAAAAATTATTATAGATATTGAATACCAAAGGTACGTTAATATATTATAAAAGATTATTTATGCAAAATATTTCTTTACAAAAGCCACATTTCAATGAATTTTAAACAACTGGAATGTAAATCTTAAATGGAAACAAATATCTATCAATTCAATGATTCTTCACATTTAATAAATATTTTCAAATTAAAAATATTCATTGCAAGCTTTTTCAATGACATTGTTTAAAAAATATATTTCCCTCCCAACACAAGATGGATTTACATATAAGAAAATAGATTGTTACTAAGAAAATTTTCAAATACAGAAATACTCTGAAGTTGCTCAGTAAGTGAGAATTATGAATAGCAAGTATGTTAAGAACTTTGCAAATAAATACATGTGAATTTTAATTAATTACAGGCAAGGGTTAAGGAAAACTAGTTTGGAAGAAAAATATGTAATAAAGTATATAGTTTTCATATATGTCAATACAAAATAGCACATGTTTAACGGGGGGGGGGGAGTGCTACAGAAAAGAGTTATTTCATTGCCGATGCCTTCACAAAACCTAGCACATTCATTTAATGGTTCAGCAATAAAAAGCTAAATATTTATCCTGGTAAATATTTACTATAAAGCCCTTAAAATCATCAAGAGAAATAGAAAAGTCTATGCAAATGCAACTCTGCCAATTCTAACCTATTTTGATTTATATTGAGTAACTTAATGAGTTTCCGATACTGCTTCTGGATCATTTTTGAAACAAAATGAATGAACGTTTGGTTATTCTCTTTATTTCTCGCTTTTGTTTTTGAAATATATTCTTAAATAGGAAATGTTTGAAAAAGAAAATAGAACAAAGCATCACTTTAAGAATGTATCATATATTGAGAATGTATATGAACATAAATCATAAACATGCAGTAATAAAAATTTTAGCATGTTAAAATAACCGATTTAATAATACATTGAATGTTCATTTCTGAAAACCTGATATAACATAATTTAATTTCAATGCAGGAAAATTTGGTTAGGATTAAACAAAAGGGAGCGTCGAATTTCCTATAGGTACATAAAGTTTATATGAAATGATTTTAGGTTGTTAAAAGAAAACATCAGAATAAATTCTGATCAAGAACATGCATAAAATATTTTTTAAAGCTTTAGAAACGCTTGTTAGAGAACAATTTTATAAAGATGCTTTTCGTTTACACACAAACATTAGTTCACATGACAAGGATAAGAAACATTTTAATGCAATATATAATAAAGTTAGAAATGTAATTTTCCTAAAATTCAAACAAGTTATGAAGTATTTTGAAATATCTAGATTTAAAAAAATATATTTAAATGCTTATCCCTAAAACATTCTTTTAAAAAACACAGAGAATCTTAACATAATCAAATACAACCGCCTCTCCTCTCTTCAAACTTGCATTCTATGGAATTACCTAAGAACTTGCATTCAACAAAGAATTTTCTCTTAAATTGAAATTTTTATTTTCACTCGATGACTAATTCTTCTTTTAAGAATAGGACACAAATTAAAGAATTTTCCATAACTACCCATGAATGTCATTTTTTATGCTTCCAAAACAGTCTATTAATATGAAAGAACTTGTCATGCTGTATTTATAACTAAAAGAAATTTTGGAAAATGTATAATCAGAATTTAGACTATGTACTCAAATTATTAATTTTAATCTCTCATCATTTTAGAAACTAAAAGCACAAAAATTTATCTTCACAGCATATAAATGTAACAGAATTTTAAATAAAACAAATCTTTGAGTAGTCGCAAATTTTTAAATGTCATAATTTAAATTGCATTTAAGAAAATTATCAACTTAATCTTTTTGTAATGAACGTCTTTTAACAAAAAAAAACAAAACAAATTGCATACATATTAAATAGACTGTGCCTGAGAAATATAAAAATAGAACAGAAATCATAAAAATATAGATAAAGAAATGCAACCGCCCCCCCCCCCCCCCCAAAATAGTGTCGGATATGAGGAAACAGTTGGCTAAGAGCCAAACATAGGCACCAAAAATGGTAGGCGAAACTTGTGCCCTCCAATCTATCAGTGCAATTTGTAGACATTGGTAGTGCTGCAAAAGATATCTATCAAGAGAGTAAGATTTTTTTTAAAAAGTCACTGAACTTATAAGTAAAAATGATTATTAATTTCAAATGATGTATTTCAAAAATATTAAATAGTCAATAAAGATTTCAAATTTTCTCGTATTTTTTTAAAACAGAATATTATGTGAATAATGAAAAGATGATTCAGCAGATAGAAGTATCAGAATCTCTTTCCCCCATACTTCTATCTTCGCCTAGCCAGCTGGATAATGTTAATCCAAAAATGTTTAATGGTACAAAGACTACTATTTGAATACGATATGCCGAAATTCCAAAAATGAATATTAAATACGATACGCAAAAAATGCTCTGTAACATTCACCGTTTTTTATATTTAATACTAATAATAATTGGTACCTCTTTTTAAAAATTTTAATCTTAAGAGCAATTTAGAAAATTATCCCATTTTTTTCCTCTCTTTGGAGAGCAAATAGATATCCAAAAAAAATCAAATGTGGTCCAGGTAAAAAGAATCGAAACCAAAATTTAAAATGTAGTCAATGATAGAATGGGAAAAAACTGAGTACAAAGGCAAACTTCGAATGGGAGTTAAAAAAGAGAAAGAATCCGACTACTGCACTTCAAGCTAGGAATAATCTGATGGCAGCTCTAGTGCTTTTAAGCTGAGAAGGAGTAAGGGTTGCTTCCAAATCAATCAGTTGCGTGCGCAGTGGGCTTTCAAGGACTGCTCGCCGAAAGCCTCGGGCTAATTTTTTAAAAATTATTTCAGTTTCAGCCTTTTTTCCATGTTTTTATAGCTTACCTCCTCAGTTTCCTTGATCATTTATTTCTTAGAGTGGAAAAGCAACCAAATTAGATAGAAAACCAAATCGCAACTTCAAAAAAAAAAAAATTCGAAGTGTGCTGAAGGCTTAATGGACAAGTGCCCACTATTTTTAATTAAAAATTGTGCATGAGTAATGCAATATTATACTTCTTAAAGCAAATTTAAATTCTGCAATACAGTATTCATTTAAAATTGCCATTTTGTAACCCTTTATTAACTGCTTTAAAAAAAATTGTATTGCTATATTTTCCATAAAAATCTTATCCACCATTCTGCTAAACCAAAGATATGCAAATGGGTCATTGGTAAATTAAAAACCATTCTCTGAAACAATAAAATTAACAATTTTGTGAATGTTCAAATGCTAAACATAATATAAAATGAGACATCTTATTATAAATGTACAAGAATATTTATAAGATTTGTAACAAGTACATAAACAATTACATTCAACAAGGCAATCTTTACATGTAGTGTTACAAAGAGAAAACTTTAAATAAAGAATTAACACAATGCAGATATCAAGACATTATTACGTTGTTTGGTATGTTGCATGCTAATTAATATGCAATACTTCGCACTCTTAATTGCAGAAAACTGACAGTAAACAAATGAAAATTAGAAGCACAACCCATTCAATAAAAGTAAAGTTTACAATTACAATCAATATTACAAAAATATATAAATCTTTATGTGCGTACAAAGTAACTGGTGGAGAGCTGAACTGTGCACAATAAAACAACCACATTTAAAATTAATACTTCAAAATTTGTTCTGAAAAGTTGGAAAAATATTTAAAAAATAATTTTTCAATTAAGTATTGGATGTCTTTTTATTTCAGAATAGCTGAAATGTATGAAGTAAAACTGCATATTATCTTTGGATTATTCATATAGAAATTTTCAAAACAAATTTAAATTATTCTATATTCTTTAAAGATTATTTGTGCAATGTAAAAACAATAACTACTAATTTAATGTTTATTTAGATCAATTTTGAAGAATTTTATTTTAACCATCAGTAAAATAGAGCGGCAGGTTTTAAATGCAGCAATGACATCATGACTTTTAGTCGAAAAAAATGTGGGGAACATTAAAAATTTAAAACTTAATTTAAAATAAAAATGAATCCAATTAAATAAAGTTCAATACTAAATAATTTAATTACTAAATCAAAAAAGAATTCAAATTTTAAAAAAGTTGGAGGGAAATTTACATTTAATACTGAGCCTATACAAACGAAATGGCAATTTTTTACATTTTCAACAAACTTTACAAGAAATGAAATTTAAATCATTTTAAATATATAGTAAACTATATCAGAAATTCCAAAAAATAATTAAAATTGTTCACTACTAAACAGATAACAGTATTGACTTTCTTTTACTGGAGGGAAATATTTTAAAAGATAGATAAGAAATTTTCCTCGCATACAATATTAATGCAATTCTGCATTAAAAATTACAAATTCCACTGGATGCTAAAGCCAGAATTCAATTAATGCTAGCTGTTGGATGGGACAATGAGTACTATCAATTTGTGAGTTTTTATACACGTCAGCAAATCAGATGAATTTTAAAAGTTAAAAATAACAAATTCTGTGTGAACCTGTATATGCAATATTTTACAGATTAAAACTTAGAAAGCATCGAAAGAAATTCCTTAAATAAATGCATAATACATGTATGACTGCAAATATTATAATATAAACAATAGAAAATAAAAGGTGCGTTTATATAAGTACACATAAAGTCTGGCACTTTTAATGTACAGCATGGTCCGCATCTAAATTTACAAATGATTTCTGGTAACTCTTCAGTAAAGGGTTACTTAAAACTTTTCGTTGTATACCAAAATTCCTAAGTTACTCTTAAATACTCTTGCAACTTCCCCAAAATGACTTAATATTACTTTATTAAAAATTACAATATTCAGGCTTTATGATTATTCTAAAGAGCCTTGGCATAAATGAAAACACAATAATTAAAGTTTGAAAATGTTTGTATTTTTTAAAATATTCTTTTATGGTTACAACTGATAAATAGAATACTGGTGGCACATATTTTCCACAGAGTACATTACTCTTTTTTCCTGTTATGACATGATAAAAAACAGATTACCTATTAAGAGTTTTTATTTAGTACATTTTATATATGGATTAAAGAGGGTAGTTATCGAGTGTGCTATAGTATGAAAATACATTCTTAGAATTTTCTAATCTTTTTAAAAAAAAAAATGAAAAATCTTGGGTATAATGTATCACATTTTTTGTAGAAATGCCAGACATTTGATTTCTGTGAAGTTTTTATAAACAATTTTTGAAAAATTTCTATCAACTTCCAGAGACATACAGTACAACATCAAAAATATATTTGAATTACTTCATACATTTTAACATATTTCAAATATATAATTGAGAATAATTTTCATAGATTTTTTTTTCATAGTTCTGTATGCTGGTGCACTTGGTGGGTATCTCCAGGTAAATGACATGATGCTGGAGTGCTAAATTCAAACACATATTCACAACGATTTGGTTCAGAAGAAGACAACAATTTATTTTCTACTCCACAATGTAAATTTACCTGAAATAAAAACTCATATCTAGTATCTCTGCATAAAATTTAGTCACTAAATTCTTAAGAAAAGAAAATTTCTTACCGTAACAGATCTTGCTGGTCCATTCCAGCACAACTGACCATTTTCATATCTCATTTTTGAATACTTATTATCTTCGGGTCCAGCCCAAGTTCCCCAACGACTAATAAAACAATACGTAATAAAATGTAATAATAAGCAAGAACACAACTTTTATATACGTTTATAATTGTGTGATAAATTAAGCTTACCCTAAGTTAACATCTGATCCCCCAGATTTAGCTATCTGACTTGCTTTATCAAAAGGACAAAATCGGTATGTATATTCACGATCCTCATAATCAAAGCATTGGCCTTTCAGTACAGCAAATTGCTCTCCACTTCCAAAATCAGATTCGATAAAAATCTCAAGTTGCCTAAGGATTTCAGTATAAACAGATGGCAATTAATTTTGAATATTACCTTAAATAAGTAAGGCAAAACATTTCAATCCAAAAAACAATATAACTTATTTTTAGAAACATACTTTATATCCTCCTTTACTTTTTCTAATCTTTCAACAACAGACTTATGTTCCTTTCTTGCTTCATTAGCAGCTACATAAAGAACAAAATGTATTAAAAAATAATAAACAAAACACAAAAGAAATATTTTATATTTTACGATATTAAAATAGTACCATCTACAATCTTCTGCGTTTCTTCATCGTATTCAGGCTCTTCCGGTTTAACACTTTCAGATTCTTCTTTAGGAGTAAATATAGGTGGTTTGTCTGAATCTTCCTCGTCATCATCTTCATCTGATAAATCATCCAAAGGAACCTCATCCTTCACATTAGAAACAAAAGAGTAACTAAATTCAGTATAGAAAAGAGATTTACAGGATACAGGCTCTGTACAGTTCATTTCTTACATCGTTTCAATTAGCTAAAGAAACTTAAAAGATACATAAGATTTATAAGCCCAAAGAACTTATAAAAATTGACCAGGACTATTTTGGAGGAAAAAAATATTATACTACGTAAATTATATGTTTTCAAATGCAGCCTTGTCGTATTTATCCAAAGAATTTAAGTTTACAGTTAAAAAATTTTACATTTTTAATGAGATGCACAAATGTACAGAATAAAATATTAGCAAACCATTTTCTCATCACCAAAATAACGAGAAAAAAAATGGTTAAGAAAAATTGTAATGTTAAATTAAATAAAAGAACAAGAAGCACAAACTTGGAAATACAAATTCTTGTATCCACACAACATAAATATTATGTTTGCCTATATATTTGAACCAAATATAGAAATTAATACTTTACCCATTTCTTCCAACATACCCATTATTACTTTACCCATTT
>JAPMOR010019471.1:578892-649533 GCA_026543865.1 Argiope aurantia | reverse complement strand
TACTTTACCCATTTCTTCCAACATACCCATTATTACTTTACCCATTTCTTCCAAGTTCCATTTCCATGTGGCTTGGGATGGAAAAAAATACTTAAAAATAGGCCTTTTTTTTTTCTTTTTTTTCTTCTGAATTATTAAATTTAAAAACCACAATGATCTTCATTGTTAGTATATTAGACATATATTTATCAGCCAATATATAATACATATTGCCTATATATTTTATTTACAATTTTTTTTTGGTAGAGATAATATAAAATAATGAGAATACATTAAATAATTTTTTTCCTCTTAACTTAGTCCCAGGTGACACTATAATTTCTATCTCTAAATATAAAGTTGCCTTTCATTGAAAATTAAAACAGCAATGTAAATATGTATTTTACACAGCACATTAGAAGAAAAAGAGGTGGATTACCAATAAAGATTTTGAGTTTAGAACTAAGCTTAAAATAATTACCGAAGACTTAAATTCTTTAAAAACTTAATTCATTGCACTAAACGTATTTTTAAGCATAGCTATGAAAAGGAGCGAAAAACAGGCATATTTACTTTTATGTTAATAATTTTACTTCAAGTAACTATAATACTTTTTAAAAATAAATTAACAGATTTTCTCGCTTTAAGATGAAATCACCATGATGATACATAAAAAGGAATATCGTAAAAACCTTCAACTGTTTAGAGAAATATGCCACAGTTCCAAGTTGTATGTACAAAAATGACTTTTAGTCCAAATGGCGAAACAAATTAAAAATTTTTAGATAAATTATTACTGAAATTTTTTGCCAAGAAGGTCTTGTTATATGGATCTCCCTAAATTCACCAAACTTAGTTCAAGCTTTTAAACAGAAGAAAAGAGATCTTGGCCCAAAATTCCCTGAAACAGGACAAAAAGACTAAGAACTCTTTTGAAAATTTTATCGTTAAAGCCTTAATAGAATAATTTTAATAAAAATAATTACTTACATATGAGGTGTTTTTTCTCACCTTTCGTCTCAAATAAAACCTTTCATTTCATTGAGAAAGAAAATTTTTCCAAAGGAGAAAAATTCTGCATTTTGAAATATTGTTTTACTTGTCTTTTCTCTAAAAACATAATTTTTCCATTACTCTTATTACTGCATGTAAGACAGTGTTGGCTATTTTCATTTTTAATTATCAAGCAAATTTCTTCCATTTCAAAACTCATTGGACTTGAAAAATCATGATATTTGAAAAACTATTTTTCTAAAATTGCACGAAGAAAAAGGCAATCCTAAAATGCATACATTTTTACAACCATTTTAAATTATTGGGGGGGGGGGACTCAAGTTAAAGGAAATGATAAAACTCAAAATACTGAGCAATATAAAAAACGTTGAACAATTTTTATCAGAGAAAAATGTAATAGTTATTTGAAATATACTGTTTCTCATTGTCAGTGGTTTAAACAATAATGTCAATCCCACATATAAAATTTTAACTACCTCTGGATTATAAGTTTCATCATCACTTTCTTCTTCATTCACAAGGTCAGAAGTTTCATGTGTTTCTTTTTCAGTCTCAGTTGCTGCAGGCGGTTCTGTAAAAGGCTCCTGTAAAGGAAGAAACTTTTGGGATAAATTTCTCACATCAACAAGCTGAAACACAAATACATCAATAAATAAACAAAATATGAAAGACAAAGTACTTTATCCATTAAATATATGGGTTTCATGATCATCCAGCCAGTAGTCACAAATTCTTCAAGTGCCATTGAATCTTTCATGTGCAAGAAAAACTAAAATAATAATAATATCATTTCACAAAACAAAACAAAATACTAATTAAAAAGAATGACCTTTTTAAATATATGTATATAAAAAGTGGCAACTAGTACAAATAATATAATGTTTTACTCTGCTGCATTTAAGAATCAAGTGAAGTATTAAGAAACCTTCTCCATGAAATATATTTGTATAACATCACTACGCCTTCTAACTTCCAATTTCATACATCTATTGGCTAAATATCTTCATAAGCAATTTTAATTATATTTACTTTTAAATAAGAATTATTTTTTAACCACTGGCTTCATTGTGAAAAAACATGCAATAGGTGAACCACTTCTGCATATTTTCTGAATGACGTGTAAATTCATAACCAAGAAATATATATTTCAGTGACATCCAGAACAGACACATAAAACAAATACCACCTATTACTGAACCACATTAGATGAACTTCTTGAGCTATGTAATAAAGAAATGCAAGGATACCATAGTAACACACACAAACAAAAATTTTATCCAAAAGTGAGATTATTCAAAATGAATACCTTAAGTTTGAATAGCTGTAAAAATTCACCTGAATGGATATTAAGGTCTTAAACTTTAAATTAACTAATAGCATGAAAATTTTAATGATAAATACTTCACAACAAAAATCCAAATAAAATATTATTTATTGAAATTGGAATCTATACTTTTGCTTCGTCATCTGAAACATGTCCATCATTATTGCTATCAAATTTTGAAAACTGCTGAATTTCTTGATATGTTAACCTGAAAGAAAATAAGATTCAATTACTCATCTTCACTCAAAATAACTACCAAGAAAACAATGACAGCATGGAACTGAGGTTGAAAGATAAAGTTGGATATCACTAGTCAGTAAACTGAGAGAAACAATATTCACTCAATGGAAATGTTAAAATGTTTAAAGTCCTTGAGCCGAGATTAAACCAAACATAATACATGAGCTGCTAACTAGAAATGCAGAGCTCTAAGCAGCAGCAAAACTAGTTACAAATAATTAAGAAGTTTAATGTATGCATCAAGCGCAATATTGATTTACAAAATCAAATATCCTATGTGTCAAAAAATGAGAATTGCTTAATGCATGGTTTCACAGAAAATAAATTTTTAACATGCAAAATGCAGTGGGTGACTCGACCATTCGAACTGTAGTATTAACTTTAAAATTTGAATTTTAGTTTTTTTTTATATAATTCTTTACTTTTCTACATATAGAGCTCGATGCTCTTGGCTTACTCTTTTTTTCCGAGAGTTTGATAATCAACGAAAAGAGGAAAAAAGCAATCAAAACTTGAAAAGAAAACAGAAAATGAAATAACAAGCAAGAAGAATGAGTCGGAACTGTAGTGAATAGCCCATGAAAGCCTATCGCTCAATCGACCAGCTGATTTGTTAACTGAAAGCATCTCTTTCCCCCATTGAATTTTGAAACACTAGAGCTGCAGTCAGACTAGCCCAGGTTTGGCATGCAAGCAAGTTTACTGCCTCCCCCCATTCTATCAAAAGTTTGTCCTCATTCTCTTCCCTTACCCTCCCCTCATAGCCCACTAATGAATTTGAATTCAATTCTTGATATACCCTCCAACAATGGTTATCCAGTCATCAGCAGTACTTCTTACTGATATATGGCATTATCGACAAATTATTGAAGAATAGACACTTCCAAAGATTTCTAATTAGTAAAAAAACATTATTCAAAATTATTTAACAGATATAATTAAATATAATTACATTTATAAGTGAATTTTTTTTTAAATTACACAGCATGATTTTGTTGATCAAATAAATTAACACTATTTGTTAGGCATTTACAATTTTGTTTCATTCAATTCAGTTTTGCTTTTCTTAAGTCATCACTGTGCAGTTTAACATCATAACAAACTCCAATATTCATTTTTGTTATGAAGGGCGACTCTAGTGTTTTTGAATTATTCATACGGAAATAAGATTTTAGGATCCCCCCCCTTCTCCCATCCATGTTAAAAACACTTTCATTATCAGTATCGCTGTCCGAGGAGATTCAGGAAAGGGGTATTTTCAACATATTTTTAAAGAATTCCGTATATATAATAGGCCCTTTCGTAGTTTCTTCAGTATATAAATCTGCTATTTGGCAGTTTTTCATTATAGATCCGTAATTCCGTAGTTTTCATCTAATTCCCGTAGCAACAACGGAAATTCCAAAGCTGTTGAGGATATGTTTTGATGTCTGCACAGAAACACATTTGGTTTATTGGATATTCATTTTCTTTAGAAGTCTTTTTTCGAAAAAATGTATGTAGATAATCTTCTAAAATGTTTTACAGACGAAAATTTTTATCGGAAGGTATCAATTACTATAAATTAGTACAAGTACAAAAAGATGAACGTTGTAAATCATATATTGCATTCCTTATTTAAAAATAATTTTTGGATGAAAATTATTAAATTAAGCAAGTGAATCTAAAAGAGAATGCATATGTGTGGGAGAGTTAATTTCTTTAATTCTGCTGAATAATCATTCACATTGTGAGTTTGCATAGCTAAAAAGCTTATGTTTTCATGTGAAGCTAAAAGAATATTTATGAAATAGGATTTTTTTAAAAGAATAAAACCTTACATGCCATCCTGATTTAAATCCAACTCTCGAAAAGCAGCCTCAGCATTTTTCTTTTCAGCTTCTTGATGCTGAAGCATTTCTAATTCTTCTTGTTTCTTTAATTGTTCTAAACAGAATATGAGCATGATATGATTTTGAACTTTCCATAAACAAACATCTTAGTTAAAAATTATTTAACATTAACAACTAGCAGAATTTAAAATAACACCATTAAATATTTCAAAGAAGCAAAGTATAATAACAAATTTTATAATTAAATAAAATTATTTAAATGAACTATAAAAAAATTGAACGAAAATAAGAACATTATTTTTCTATCGAAAAATATAGATTAAAACACCAGAAAAAATAACAAAATAGGTTGAATTTCAGGTACATAGTAGAATATTTCTTACAGAATGTTATTAGGTAGCAAGAAAGGACTCGATTAATTGCTTTTTCTACTATAACAAAATTCTAGTCAATAGTCAAGATTAAAATGGTATAAAGTTGACATTTGTATTCAAGCTGAAAATAATTATTCGAATTAACTGAAATTTTTTACACTTAATTTTGTTTATTTTCCAGTCTTTCTAAAAAAAAAAAAAAAACTATGGAATACATTAAGATGTTTAAAGAATCACCCTAACAATTAAGAAGTTTGTCATTAAAGAACAAATTACCACTATTAAAAAATTAATTTTATTGCATTCACAAGTTAAGAAATTCTAAGAAAATGTTCAAGTTTATTATGTTCAAGGATAAATAGCATAAGAAATGCATACTGATATCTTCCTTTAATAAGTTTAAAATTTTAATTCTTAAAGGGTATATATTTTTATGTATAATAATTTACATATGATAATTTCTCCTCATTGTGTTTACTCCATTTCAAAGAAGAAATTGTTTTTAAAGTCATTATATTCGATTCATTACTATGAAAATGAGCCTAAGGAGTAAGTGAAGGACAGAACAGAAAGAATAATTAAATTGGCTGGTTATTACAATCAATAAAAAGTAAATATTTAACGATTAGTGATTAACTAAGAGCTAATTCTATTACACAACATAATTTAATTTAAATCGCCAAAATATTTATCATATAATATGCTAATATAATATGCAAAAAATAAATTGGTTATTTACCTTCCTTAACTGATTTATATGCAGACAAAACAGCTTTTTCTTTATCTTCGGCTTCATTTTTCATTGCTGCCATATAAAATAAATTAATAAGAAATTTTTAAATCAGACTGTAAATCTTAAGAAAACTACATCCCTTTTAAAGATTTTTAAGAGTCCTAAAATCCACCCTTTGTACATCTACCTGAAAACTACCAAGTTCAAGAAATTTTAGGAATAACGCCATTCTCATTTCTTACTTTTTAGAAAAGAGCATCAGTCATCAGACCTTGAATAAGAGAATTACAAATGATAATAGTAAAATACTAACAATTTCATTTCTGCTCAATTCAGTTTCACGTCCAAATGCTTTTAATGCATATAAACAAATAAAGAGTACTTAAACATCTTTGTTTTAAGAAAGTACACTTAAAGATAAAACAAAATATATTTTTTATTCAATAACTCTCAACAATAATTAAATTTTTTGCTAATTCTTTTATCTAAAAATTTTTTGCTCATTTTTATTAGAAACTATAACATTAATTATATTTCATGCTTAGTCCATTATTTGAACAACAATTCTGTAAGCCTTTCTGCAAAAAATTATGCTAACCTTCATAGGAAGAAGAAAACTTGAAGGGTTAGGAGATATAATAAAAATAGGTACTTTAAGTATAATTTTTACAAAAAGTTATTGTTTACTTCACCTTAGATATATTTATTTTATTACAGAATCACTAACCAGACAATCTCCTTAAATGAATATATGTAGTGAGGTGCAATAACTACTCCTCATTTAATCTTTATAAAAACAACATGGAAAAAACCTTTTTGTCGGATAAAAACAAACATATACACGCAAATGAAATGCCAGTGTGAAAACCATACACTTCATAATTAAAATGAAAAAGTATTTCTTATAAATGACAATTCTCTTCAACTCGCCAATTTTTCAAATAAATGTCTTTATTTTAAAATATGTTAAAGAGAAGCTATTTAGTTATTACTTTCAAATATTTAATTTATCGATTTATCTCTTAGTTTGCACCACTTTACCACAACCCCCGATAGACAAGGCCTGAATACTTACGTCACAGAAAGTAATGACGTCGCCCCGAGAGGTTACACGAGTGGGTGCGAATTGGGGGACTGAGGGAGGAATTTCACCCTCTTCATGTTTACTGATAAGAAAGGAACTCTTTTCCTCCCATGCCATGTTTTAGCCAGTGGCCCTCCTGTGTTTGAGTAAACAGGAAGCGCCATTTCTTATTTGCAAGAAAAATCATTTGGATTACTAAAAATAAGGAATAGAAATGCCTTTGATCTGTTGTGTTCCAAACTGTAATGGAAATTAGAGGAATGGCCCAAGAGTAAGTGCTTTTGCCTTTCCTAAAAATAAAGAGCTTAAAAAGAAATGATTAAGTGCCATACATCGTGAAGGATTTTATTCGATGCAGCATAGTAGGGTAAGCTTATTTAATTATTTTAAACTAATGCTTAATGTTTCTAAATGAAAAATAATTTACTCTCACATTAGAAATTTAACAGCTCAGTAATATCCATTATTCGTGATTTTAATCAAGTGCATTATGAAAAGAATTATTTCATAAAATGCTGTAATGTAGGCAGTATTATTGTCAATAATAATTATAATATTTGCTGTAATTATGTTTACATGCTTTGTTTACCATTATATCTATAATTACGTTTATGTACTTAAATTTTATTATATAACATAACGATAAAAGCATGAGAGTAAACAATAATAATTATAAATTTAATATGTTGTATATTTGTTACTGTATTTAAATTAAACATTAAAGGAAGTCAATATTTATGAATAATTTCCTTTACTGTAGGTCTGTGAATTACATTTAAAAAAAATGATATTAAAAGAGAAACTAGTCTCTTTGATTCGAAGTCAGGAATAATATTAAGTGCTCCTCTTAAATATCCGAGACTAGTGACTGGAGCAATTCCATCTCAGATGCCAAATTGTGTCTCTTACATGTCATCTTCAACATTTCATAGGGAAAATCCAGAAATATAAAAGGTGAAATGGGAGCAACAATATATAGAGAAAGCTCTCTAGGAAAGCATAACAGAAAAAAAAGAAATACGATGAGACAAGAGAATTTAAAAATTTGGAAGAACTAAAGCAGCACATTTCTTAAGTAAATTTGAAAAATTTCTGGTATATCATTCATAAAGAAAACAAAATTTTATTCATGAATATTGAATTAAGTTCTGGTCCTGAAATTGCATTGTTTGTTGTAATAAATGATTTATTAGAGGTGTCAGCTTTTGTTGGAGAAACAAGCTTGTCAAATATTCCAAACATTCTTCTTTACCTATAAAAATCAATAACATCAACACTTTAAATGAAATATTAGAGCATCAGCCAGAAATGAAGACAAATAATTCATTGCTGAATTCTGATATTGTTTCCCAGATTCATAGTTTCATGGATAATTTAAATATAACCCAAGAAAATTTAACCAATGTTATAGCATTTATTAAAGAGCAATCTGCCTTGATTATTCAAAATGAGCACAGTAAAAGGCACTCCACTGAAATGATGATATTCCGCTCATTATTTTATTCAATGGCTCCGCATTTTTCTGAAGTAATTAAAAGAAAAAACAAATTCATTTAACAAATATACACGCAACAGCATTATATATAATGTTTTTATTTTTTTTATTTTTTACTTTACAAAAAAATTTGCGGCTCCAAATGGTTTTTTGCACCCAATCTCCTTTATAGAGAAGGCCGGCTCTGATTATAATTCAGAACTTATGTACCATATGTGAAGAAGAAATTTTGAAATTTTCTAATCAAACATATTTCGCAACAGATATAATTTTTAATGATGTAGTGAATGAAGGAAAAGTACATGATTATGGCAAAAGGCATATCAGGACATAAACCGGAAAATGTTTATAGACTGGTAATCTGGTCTGCAGTCAATGTATTATTGAATAATTACATAACAGTTTGAAAAGCTCTTCTAAAACCGGAAAGGAAAGAAAATTTGATAAATTTAGTAAAGATATTTCTAACAAAGTAATAATAAAATATATAGTTAAATAAGAAAGCTCTTCTAATGTTTCAAAGATTTATTGGATATTTTTTTCAATAGAATACTATTTCGTGAAATATTGTTTTTATTGCTTTCTTGGAGTGGACGCCACGGCAAATATTCATAAAACCATTATTGTATGGAATTGTTTTGAATGTAATTAACAAAAGCATTGCAAGTGTATTTTTTATATTATAATTTAAAAATTTATGTACCATATATGAAGAAGAAATTTTGAAATTTTCTAATCAAAAATATTTCGCAACAGATATAATTTTTAATGATGTAGTGAATGAAGAACAAGTATATGATTATGGCAAAGGCATTTTTAATGATGTAGTGAATGAAGATAATAGTTTTAAATCTAGGGGAGATACACCTACTGGGAAATCTGCCCTGCACATAATGCATACCAAGCACCGTACCTCCAGGGTGATGTGAAAAGCGGCTGCATTTTAATTATTAATGTATTCTACAATATATGTGTGTTGAATTGCATGATATGGAAGTATATGAAATGATATTATCAAGTGAAAAGTAATTTCTCTTCACTCTCTAGCGCGCAGAGACTTGACGTTAAGGGAATGAAGTGTACCGTCTCGCTGTGACGTCACGGAAAGCCGCAGAGGCCTTGTCTATCGGGGGTTGTGACTTTACTCAGCCTATTGGTGCTTTACAAATCTTAAATTTTTAAAATAGCACTTTTCAATCAAATGAAATTTTGATCACTTATTATTTTTCAACACATTCATATGTATTATAAAAACTTAAGTTTGGAGCTTTCTCTGGAAACAGCAATTATTAAAATAAGCTATAAATCAGGATCCGCCACTTATAAGATAACTCAGATTTAAATAAGTCAGTGTGAAATCTTCAAAGAAAATATAATTAGTCCAGAATTTATGATCTACACTCCCAATACAACTCAGTAATACCTTCAACAATGAAAATTTAAAAACGTGCAGAGATAAATTAGCAATTGGAGCTACAGAGCAATCTATGAGCAAAGTATGAAATAAGCCAGAAACTGCAAAATAAATATCTAACCAATTCCAAGGTTAACTATAAGAATTTCATGTCTAAAAAAAATTTATCTTATATTTTACAAACCTATTTATTCAAAAATATGACAATATTAACATGTCGATTGCTTCGCTGAATTTCTTACAATGCAATTTATATGGGTCCACCGGTCATCTATGACTCCCATGGCAGTCAAGGTGTTAAAAAATGCAAAAAGAATAAATAGTGCTGATCAAATTCCACACCACTGATTGACAATAAAACTTCTTCAAACATAGAATCAAAATAGTTCACATAAAATAAAGTACCTTCTTTTTCTGAAACCAATTTTTCTTCCTCAATTTCAACTTTTTTCAGGTTTTCAAGTTGAACCTGTAAAACATATATGGCCATTTAAAACACCTTTTTACTGAATCATGCTTTCAGATTAAGCACGCTTGCAAGAACCAAAAGGAGCACGCTTCTTTTCTGAATATAAAATTGTTTTTAATCAAGAAACTACACAAAGGGAATTTAAATTTTCTTTTCACAATAATCATTTTACATCAAAGAATTTTACTAGAACAATAACTTCATATTTCTGTAAAAAAAAAAAAAGTACTAACTTTATTATTTTCTTTTATTTGCTTTCCTTGAGCTGAATATTGTTGCCATAAGCCATATCCAATTTCATAAAGCTCTTGCTGCTTCTGCAGTTCTTCTCTGGCTTGCTGACCAAGTTCTCTGCACAATATAAAGTTTAATATATCAATAACTTCCCAAATTAGAAGTTCCTGAATTCATAGAAAATGTTTGCAGAAAAAATTTCTAATGCAATTTCCTAACTTATATGACTTAAGAAATTAGTGTATTAAAGCTTTTTTTAAATAACATTTTGTTAAAAACTTTTCAGCAAATCTATGTTCTTGACTAAAAAAAAAAAAGTTTTTCAGTCAAAAGATGTAAACGAAGAATTTTTTTAAAAATATCTGATCCGTTTAATGCTTCAAAAAATACATAAATAAAATCTCATTTACACATAAATTCCTATTTGAATAAATGATATGCAATTTGCAAAGATGGAAATCGCACAAAATACTCACAGGCATGTGTTCACACAATCAGCAGTACTATTATATTCGTCGCCACCATCACAACAATCTAAATAAAGAAAGCAAAAATAAAGTCAGAAAAAAAATTAAATAAAAATCGATCATCTATATTTTTATTTACTGGATTAATATTGATTTGAATAAGTATTATAAATAAAATAATTCCAATCTAAAACAGATACTAAATTTGTACATTTAATATAAATAAAACTTCCATTTCATTTATTATATTATCTGAATGCCAAAGATCCTCGATTCATGAATCATATCAGTATCTACATTTTTTTTTTTCAGTTATAACACATACCAACTGCTGACATTTTCTACTTCCTTTGTCAACATTTCAATCACATTAACAGCTATCAAGAAAAGATGGACATGAGTAAACTAACTCTAGTTCACAACAAATATGAAAAAATTGAATTAACTTAGACTTTTCAAGCCTTACTGATACAAACAACAATTTCTTCAATATATCAAAATAAAATCACGATTTTTCATTAAGTGAAGTTTTACTTCTGATATTCTAGTTTTTCTAAGATTTCAAAACTGCTAGAAAAAATATATATAACATTTGTTGGCACAATAAGAAAAATAAAGATATTCTTAAAAAAACTCTTAGATCAAGGGTTATAAAGTCTCTTATCTTCGGATTTTTAAAAAAGATCTTTAATTTCTTATGTGAAGACACCAAGAAAAATCTAAATATATTGATCCCCTACCATATTGATTACAAAACTGATGAGGCAACAGCTGAAATACATAACTTTGAAACAATTACATTTTACTACTAATCAGTCAAAGAAAAGGTCCTCACAGCAAATAATATTTATTGAAATTTTTTAAAACACAAAAATGCTGCTACTGATTCAGAATTTCATCTTGGTTAAGCGTATCTTTCAGACACCTGATCAAGAATAAAAAAATTTTAAAGCTTTTGTTATTGCTCTAATAAAAGACACTTTAAATCTAGCAATGAGAATATACACTAGGTGATCAAAAGTATCTGAGAACTTTCAGATTTTTGCACTTTCCCAAATTTCTTAAGAAGGGCTGCAAAAACTTGTCTTTGAACCTCAGCCATGTAAAAAATATACTTACACTGATAATTTGCAGTGCAGTAAATATTTTTTTACAAGGGAATTTAGGAGACCAACCAGAAATGGTTGAAGAACAGGATTTTGGCCTACTCCATTTTACAAATTGCAGATAATGCTCTAAAACTTCCCATAATGGCTATATTTGCAGTGTGAAATACAAAGGTATTTCAAAAATTTTTAATTTTCTACATTTTTTTTGTTTATAGCACACAGTTTCTAATCAAATTATATAAGATTTATAGAATGCATAACAATATGTCAGCAAAACATTATTTTAAAATTTGAATATTCAGAAGAAGTATGAGTAATTTCATAAATAAATTTTAACTGCACATGCCTGAAATACAGCATAATTTTCCTTTCATAATATCAAAATCTGATACATAGGATAACTTATATAAAAATTACAGTAATATGCCATTAGGATTCAGAAAGATATTGGCATTGTAGGAGATGAGTTTCAGTTACTCTGTAAGGAAAGTCAAATGATCAAGAGGGTTTCCATAAATTTATATTCTTTAAACATGAGTCAAATACTTATACTGAATTCTATAAAAGATTAGAAACACACTAAATATCTTTAATGCTTATAAATTAAGCACATAGCATAAATTACAGTAAATTAGGCAGCTTAATAAAGGAAACATTTTATCATCTAAATTACACAAAAAGCAGACTTCTAACATTACATAACTTGATTCATTATATAAATTAAAAACAGCCAAACACATTTATGCTTTGTTCAGCAGAAGATTAAATTATAAATATGAAGTGGTGCAATTTCTTACTACAGTCATAGTTACTACATTATGAGGAAGGTTAGACATTAGTTTTTTTCTTTCTTTTTGTAGGAATTGCATGCTTTTCTTATAAAAAACTAGAAAGTACTTTCACTAATGTAGAGTATTATGGTCTAAATCGAATTTGAATTTCCAATTCATTCCACAAGCATTGAGATATTTGATTGACCTGTTAAAAGGCTGGATCTCAATAAGTATCCAGCACATTCCAAAAGGTAGTGGATAGCCTACTTCACGGTGTCGCAGACACCATTCCACTGCAAAAATTGGCACAAAAAATCATATCAGCAATTGATACATCTGCAAGACAAATAAAGTATAAAGATTTTTAGGTGCTTTTAATTATATTGTGAATCAAGTTACATAATGTTAGATGTCTGATGTTTTTGCACATAATAATAAATAACAAAATAAAACTTATTTATAATGCCTAATTTACTGTAATTTATGTTACACACTTAATTTATATATATGAAAAGGTATACAGTATATTTCTAACCTTTTATAATATTCAGTATTATTTTCTGATGACTCAAATTTAAAGAATATCAATCTGTGGAAAATACCTCATCATTTCACTTCTCTTTGAGAGCAATTGAAATTTAGCTCATTGTAATGCCAATATCTTTCAGAATTGTAATGCTACTTAATTGGAATTTTTTATATAAATTGCCATATATATATATATATATACATTTTCTTAATTTGAAATTATGAAGGAAAAATATATTTCGTGCATCTACAGTTAAATCACTAAAGTATCCATATTTCCACAAAATTAACAGAATTCGCTTTAGATTTTAATATAATGTTTTAATAATACTTTGTTACATATTCTGTAAGTTTTGTGTGATTTGATTGAAAAATCTTAATTTCGCAAGCAAAAAGAGGAAAATTTGAGATTTTTGAAATATAAATTTGTATATTTTCCTGTATTTATGCGCTAGTTTTACGAAAATAAAAAAAATCATTACTGAAAGTTTAAAATTATTATCTGCTTTCACTAAAACAAAACAAAATACTTTTGTTCGTCATCAATTTCAAGTCAATCTCTTAAATGCCAAAGTAATCAATGTTCAAGGTCAAATGAAGCTTAGATATATTTTTTTTGATCACGGAAATTCATAAGCTCTTCTGGAGAAATTCGGAAAAAAGCATAAATCCAGAAGTGACCATATACTTTTGATCACGGTGTACGATCGGCTATTAGAGAAAAGATCAACAGAATGGTTTTCAGAGTTTTAGCAAAGAAATTTTTTTAAAAATAAGCAATAAAACTGTTATGAACAGAATCCCAGAAAATTTGAAAAACGAAAAACAGTTTTTAATGCAAACAATGAAAAAAAAAACTATGTATATCTATTTCCTAATTATATCCTTCATATGTTTAGTAAGAATAAACAGACCCAATATTGAATGAAAACAAAAGTATGTATTGTATATATCTTAAAAGAGGATAAACAGGGTATGTAGAGATTATACCTTTCATAAAAATTGCTTAAATGAAAATTTGTAGTAAATTATTAGTTGCCCACTTTTATGCAAAATTGGATTACTTTCTGCAAATGCAACATACAAATTTCGGGTACTCAGAATAAAAGCAATACGTACTGTGAGGGGAGAAGATGCAATTCGAAATATTTTTGTTGTTGCTTTCTAAAGCTAAATCACTGTCAAGGGGGGGGAGGACAGAAAATTTTTGTTTAAGTGCATGTACAATGTTATAAATTTCTTATGAACAGAATACATAGACAAATTTTATCTTTAAAAAAATGAAACAACCTTAAAGTAATATTTTTAATTATGGGACAATGAGTTCATTAATATAAATTAAACAAGTGTCCAATTTCATATGAAAATAAACATAAAATGCCAGTAATTATTGAATATTTCCCATAAAATATTGGAACTAAGTTAGTAAAAATGTTTTTTAATGCAAATTTCATTTAAAAAAATTTTATTAAAGGACTTTAATTAAATAATTTAAAATATCCAATGACACAGTAACATTGTAAAAAAAATAGTTATATCGCTACTTCATTAACATTAAAATATAATGAAAAAAAGTGAAAAATCAGTAAACAACTCTAGAATATAAAAATCATGCTAATTTCATTAAATATGCATATAAAAATTTGTTTCTTTTTAGAGATTTTTTTTCAAACTATTTCAATTCACACACATTTCTCACTAATGATTTTTTCATTAGATTTTGTTAGAAGTGAAAATTTTCTAGCTTCTGCAAAAAGTGCATTAACTTTATATTCAATTTCAGAAATTTCCTTTTCTAAGAGAAATTTCTTGTTTTTTAAAGAGATCAAGAAATCGGAGTCTAACTTTCTCCATCCCACTGGTACCTATTTCTTTCAGCATCTGCTCCACACAAAATAGGCGATATTTTGAATGACTTGATGTATCTAACATTTTCAATTCTTTAGCAACGTTTACCGAGTAGATTATACCAGACTGTTTTATGTGGTCATAGACAAAATGTTATGAAATATTTTTTATTCAAATCTCCCATTTTATTATATTTTATTAATTTTGAATCCTTTTTTGACAAGTGCTTGTTCATGAGAAGAAAAAAAAAAAAAAATGAAAATGAAAATTTTCAAAACTATCCACAATTTAAATTTATAGTCTTCAAATAAAGGGCAAATAAACTTTCAACCAATCTCATTTCCCTGATATTAAATTTCTCCAAATCAAGTAAAGATGATTTGACTAAGAAATCTATAAACTCCATGAGAAGAGCATCTTTATCTTTTTAATCCTGTCTGATGAAAGTACAAAACAGACCATTATTGTTTTTTTTTTCTTTCCACACTTACCTGTTCGTTGCCAGTAATTTACCACATTTCTTACTGATGCATAATTTATAAGAAGTCTGTTCTTTATACACCCCAAAGTTTTTAAAACACGGTACTGACAATAATTTTTATCAAATATTTCTTTTGCGGAAAGTAAGACATACAATAATTAGTTCCCACTTATACTTGCATTCACTTTTTCAAATTGCAGAATATGTGCATTATTAGAAAGCTTAAACTCACACTAGCAATTTACTGAAGAAACATTTTCAACTGTGTTAATTTTTTCTCAAAACTTTTAAAGAAAATACAATCAAGCAAAATCAAAGCATTTTTGTTAGCTTGTTCACAGAAAATTCAAAAATATGTTTTTCAGAGTTTTAAATTGTGAAGATTGGGCAAAAATTTGAAGTTTTGGCAATTACAATTCTTTATATACAAGAATGTAAAAAAAAAAAAATAACTTTATTGGTGATATTTTAGATTGGTATGTTTTGGCAAGAGTAACTTTTTCAAGTAACTTTGTAGCATCAAACATTTTGCTTCATTTTATTTTTGGAAGCCTTGTTTGGAAGCATTTTATTCAGTGAATCACTTTTGAAAGTTTACAGTGAATTAAATACACATTTTCCAGAACAGATTTATAAAGAGTTCTGAACTTTTTTTTTAACACTTGAAGTAAAAATAATTGATCTAAAATAATTGAAATAATAATTGAATTAATAAAATTGAATAAAAATAATTCCTTAAATGATGTTGAAATATAATTAGCAAATGCTCTATAAAAAAGTAATCACAAGCGGAAAAGCAATGATCAGTTGAAGTTACTGCTAAAAACTAACTTGTGTGGTTCTTCGTTAATAGACAAAATCATTCCTAAAAAGAAGAGTAACAATAAAAAGGTGAATAAAGAGTAAAATAAAGAGATATATTTTCTTCATACTATCAGTATTTCCCCAAACTGAGATTAAATCTTTTTCCACTGACCTCCGAATTTATTAAGATCCAAAAAGCATTGAAAGATCAGATACTGCAAGAGTAGGTAAGTAGGTATTTAAATTTTAATGGCGTAAGAGCCAGATATGGCTACACTGCACCAAACATATAATGTTAAAACTATATATAAAAATAAAAATTTCTTTAAGAGTTTCAATATGAAGTACAATTAAAAATTCAAGCTAAAAGAGCTTTCTGCATAGTTAAAAGCATATAAATCGATAAAAGATCTTTCCACAAATTTTGCAAGAATTAAAAAAATTCAAGATAAATTTTGATGAAAAAATACTAAGAGTGAAAAAACAAAAGTGCCAAACTAAAGAAAAATTATTGCAAATGTGTAACAACAAGGTATTTCAAATGTTTTTTTATATATATATACACACAGAAGTACTCAAAGTGCTATTTGTTTGTTTATTTATTTTAAATCAACCCTACTCCAAAGGGGTCCTGTTTGAGTCTTTGCCTCATAGCTGTCCTATCCGGGCGAGTAAATGTGGTAGATTGTTACGACTGTTGTTCGACAACAGCAGGCATTTCTTCAATTGCTTCATGAGGATCATCATCAAAGGTATCATCAACTTCCAGTAATTTTGACTCTTTGTCTGTATTGCTGGAGACATGATGGTCATTTGGCATGGCTTCCATATTTGAGTACAGAGAAACAGAATCATTAGGAGCTGTATAAGTATTTTTTGCTTGAACAGAAAGAGAGTCACCAACCTGCATAGTAGAGTTTAAAACTTGTTGGAGTGAAGTCCTTCAAAATTTAGAGTGTTAATCAACATGCATTTCAATTTTGTCTTCTGTCTTTATATCAGACTGATTTTTAGACATTCTTCTTTTTCACTAATTTTTTGAAATTGGTAAATTTCTATCTGCTTGGATGTCCCAGAATCAGTTTCACAAATAAGAACATTATTTAGCACTAAATTTTTAGAGTTTATGATGAGTAAACATTCGATAGCTTTAATAGCTAAATCCGAAGAAATATTCAAAAAATTTCCTTGGTCTGAAATCGTCACAACATTTTTTTTTTTTTTTTTTTTGTTACAGCTGGGACGCAATTAAGGTTCAGATATGACATCTGAGATTTAACCAGTTTCCCAAGCTTCTGGAAACGATGTATGCTTTTTTTTTTTTTTTTTGTATGTCTATAGGCTCTTTTTGAAGTCGCCCTGCTCCTGCAAGTCTCCACATTCATGTTGACAATACATAAAAACTGTCCTTTCACTTTATCAGCAGCATCTGCTGGATGTAAATTTTGATCTTTATTAGCTCTGTGTGATTGCATTGCAATTGATATCTAGTATGATATATTAACTAGATTATTCTACATAGCATATCATTGAAGAAGGCGAAGTTTTTTTTTCTATATCACCGCATATATAAGATGGTTCTTCCGAGAATGTAAGTCTACAAGCTGATGAGAATCTCTGATAAGTATTTCCCCCCCCCCCCTTTCTTCTTACGTTCAGGTTACGAATTGTTAACCCCAATATAATAAAAACTCAAGTTATTTTGTAATTGTCACTGTGTGGACTTCTTTCTTCTTAGATAGACTGAATTTATCAATTTAGATTAATTTTATCTCAAGAACAGATTATTGGCCAGAGTCCCACAATGACGATCGGATTTTAAACTTGATTGAGCAAAACCACCCTTGCAAATTTCTTTTTAAGAACATTGTATTTATTCTCTGAAGAACTCCTAAGTCGTGGGGGGGGGCACAATGAATAATGAACATATAGCTCCAATTGACTTCCGATAATTATCCAATCTGGAAACAGGCCATGATAGTTATTTTGTAGAATGGTAATGTGTATGACAGTTTTAGGAAAATAAATTCCTCCCGAAGAAGATGTAACCGAAAAGGAGGAATCGCATTATAAAAAACGCTGTAACAAAGCTTCCTCAAGTATCTATCTGAATGCATCCAAGGATATTCGGCCTTTGATAACTGACACAACAGAAGGGAAGATAGCATGGGAAATAATTCAGAAATATTTCCACCCAGAAAGTAGGACCCTTATGATAGGTTTATTTGATCAGTTCTTTTCGGGCAGGACCAATGTTAATGAGTGAATTCGACTTTACACAGCCAGACTTGGGAAGATCGTAGCTTTGTGTTATGTCGAGACGATCGTATTTTAAGAGGCGGACACATTATTTTCTGTGGCAGTACAACGACCTCGAGTCGAACTGCCAATCAAAAATCAGCAGGAAACTGAATTCATCAGCATATGTGAAGTATCAAAGGTGCTAACATGTCTAGAAAATGTCCTTGAAGAATGTCGGCTATTATTAACCCTTCCGTTGTGTAATTCTTTTATCAAAATAGATTCAAAAATTGCGAAACGTTTCCTGCCAGACATCTTTGAGATTTGAAAAGAGCCTACAAAATGCTGCAAAACATGCTTGTATATTTCGCAGAACCATGGACAACTAACGCAATCTGTTACTCAGATCTGAATGTAAAAAAAAGAAGATATTAGAGTGAGGATTTTCTCCCACAATATCGTTCAGAGATAAATTCGTTGTATTTAAAAAGGATTGACGTTGAAAGTTAAAAACTGGGCATTCGATTAAAATATGCACAACTGAATAGTGTTTTTGGCATGCACCACAAATAGGTGCGGGTTCACCAAAAAGTATATGTGTAAAATGCGTATGCCCAATTCGAAGACGTGTCAAAATAACGTCCTTTCTCCTAATTGAGGCACTAGACCATTTGCCAAGCGTGGGTTTTAACGAATGCAATTTATTTTCCTGCAAATCCCATTGTTGCTGACATATTTTGTAAATTTCTTTATGTAGCATTTAACATCAGCCAAAGGGACTAATCTGTTAAGTGGGGTTGATGCAGATTTCGCGGCAGAATCTGCCAACTCATTACCTTTAATGCTCACGTGACTGGGTACCCAACAAAACATTGTCAAATCCTTTGCTTCTCAGATCCACCAAAAGAAGAAAAATATCACAAATAATCGGATTATTACAGGAATCAGTTTGTTGTAACTGCTGCAAAACACTCATACTGTCAGTGTATATGCAGAAGCAACAGGTGTTTTCGCTCGATATGCGTTGTAAAGCACAAAAGATTGCTATTGTCTCAGCAGTAAATACAGAGAAGGCATCATTAAGCTTATAAGCAAACACGGTATCTTCAAAAGCAATACCATATCCGACAGAGTTAGTTGATTTTGAGCCATTTGTAAATATAGGGGCATACTGCGAATACAGACTTCAATGAAACTTAAAAATTTTGTTGTTACTTTTCAATAATCTCAGCGTGGTTCTTGGAGACAGCACATTTATTAGACAAAGAAAACGAAAAGAAAAGAATACAGGTATTGACAATTACGCACACAGCATCTTGTTCGCGGGAGGAATGGTGCCGGAACGAAGCGCCAGAAGCGTAGTCACACAGATAATACTACGCGAGAAAAATAGTCCGCTCGCTTCATCCCAACACACCACTCCTGCGAGTGACATTTTTCGAGCATTTATAATACACATAAAATTAAATACAAACAACAATACAAAAAATTATATGTACATACAAAAATTAAGAAATTAACAAAATATTTTTCACAGAATATTTTAGCTTTTCTTCACCTACAGCTTTTGTAAGAAAATCTGCAATTAAACATTCTGTTTGAACATATTCTAATTTAATTACATTATCTTCCAACAAATCTTTCACAAAATGAAAACGAAAATTCATGTCTTGATTTATTTGAAGACCTGGTGTACTTAATCCACTGAATTGCTGCTTGAATATCCAAGTTTAAGGTTATAGTATTATTAATAAATTGTTTACAGTTTAACTCAGTTAATAAGTTTACAGTCCAAATAATGTCTTTACATATTTCAGAAATAGCAAATAACTCAGCTTCACATGTTGACAGACTGACACTTTTTTGTTTATGACATTTCCATGAAATTAATGAATTACCTAATTTAATTACACCACCAGAAAATGATTTGCCATTTTCTGCATTCCCCCACCTGCTAGGTGCTATCAGAACTGATGCTATCAGAACTTCCATTAAGAAAACCAAACTTACTATCATAAAATAATTTTTTATCTTTTGAACCCTTTAAGCATCTTAGAACTCTTTTAGCCAAATTATAATGCCTTTTTTTCTGGTTTATGATTAAATTGTGACAAATATGTTGTTACAAATGATAAATCAGGCCGAGTTCTATTAGTTAAATATAAAAGTTCACCAATTAATTCTTGATACATCGTGATGTCAACCAGTTCATTTGTGGAAGAGAAACTCTTATCTTCTCCTTTTACAATTGGAGTTTTAACACTTTTACATTTTTCTAGATTATGTTTCACCAATAATGATTCAATATATTCAGATTGACACAGACCAATACCATTTTCATGTTTAACAATTTCTATGCCTAAAAACTTACCGTTTTTGTTCTAATGCAATTCAAATATGCTTTTGATGCTATTTACAATCTCTTGATACATTTCATCATTATTAGAAAAAATTGCTAAATCATCTACATACATACATAATATAAAAATATTTTTACCAACAGTTTTAATGAATACACAATTATCAGAGGCCAGTTGCATTAATCCTAATTTTTCTAATTCACAATTTTATAGTCGTATACCAATTTCTACCAGATTGTGGTAAGCCATAGATACTCTTTTGCAACTTACAAACTTTTTAATCTCCAATTAATTTTTCATAACCAGGTGGAGGTAACATGTAAACAATTTCTTCAATATCACTATATAAATATGCAGTTTTAACATCAAAGAACTTAAATTTAATTTAGATGCAAGTGCCATTAACATTCTGAAAGATTTGATGTTCACAACGGGTGAATAAGACTCGGAATAATCTTTATTTTTTATTTGATTAAAACCTGCTGCTACAAGTCTCGCTTTATATTTTGTTTCACCAGAGTTATCTTGTTTTAAAGAATATACCCATTTACTTTTTATTAATTTTGTTTTCGCAGGCTTATTTACTATTTCCCAAACTTCATGTTTATTTAAAGAAATCCAATTCATTTTTCATTGCTCTTTCCCAGTTCTTCCAATCAGCACTATTTTTTGCCTCCAAGTATGTATTCGGAATGTTATAAACTGCATTAGCTGACATTTGTTTAGAATTGAGCCTTTTCGAACGTCTCACTGGAATCTGATTTACGATATTATATCACTACTTGATTCAACATCTGATGTTTCGTTTTCATCCCCCATAGCGGCGTCTGTCTCATCCTCTGCCGATTCATCAGGAATTTCTAAACTAGATATTTCACTTTTTGTTTTTTGATTTATCTTGCATGCCGTTGGAGAAGTTTCAAGCAGTGGATTAATATCCCAAGTTTCAGCTTTCGTTTTCCCTAAATAAGTACTACCTTTTAAAGATTCATTGAATTTAACTAATCTCTCTTCTATTATTTTTCGGCTTTTAATGTCGTAAATTCGATAACCCTTTCTTTCTCTAGAGTATCCTAGTATTATACCACGTTTTCCTGGAACTTCAAATTTATTTCTCATTACTTTCGGAACGTGAAAATAAGCCACATAGCCGAATTTTTTAAGATAATTTAATTTTGGTTTTCTACATGTCCAAATTTCAAGGGGTATTTTTTCTTTTCCTTTACGTGGGGTTACATTAGACACTTGGGTGCTACAATTAATGGCTTCGGCCCAAAATTTTAATGGAAGTTCACTTTCATATAACAAAGATCTAGCCCTTTCTAAAAGAATGCGGTTCATTCTTTCAGCTTTACCGTTACTTTCACTATTGTATGGAATAGTTTCTTCATGAAATATTCCTGAATTAGCAAGATAAGTATCAAGTTGTTCATTTACAAATTCTAGGCCATTGTCAGTTCTTAATTTTTTAATTCTTTTATCGGTTAAATTTTCATATTTGGCTTTCAATTGTGAAAATATATTAAAAACTTCATTTTTATTTTTTAAGAAATAAGTAAAATACATGCCAGAAAAATCATCCACCAATATCATGAAATATTTTGCGCCACCAAATGATTCAGGTTGAATAGGACCACACAGATCAGCATGAATCAACTGAAAAATTTCAGAACTTTGATTTACGGCAATATTAGGATGAGTTTTTCTGGTTATCTTACTTATATCACAAGTTTCACATCTAAAATCATTTATATCATTAATATCAACATAATCTTTCATTTTAGGCATATATTTAGGATTTAAATGACATAATCTGTAATGCTAAATCTCATAATTACTAGTGGATTGCTTAGAAAAATAACACTCTGAATTATACAATGGTTCCAAATACAATTCTAATCTATTGTTATTTTTAAATGCTTTAGTAACTAAATTATTATCTTTATCAAAAATCAGCATACAATTATTATTCGATTTAATTTTACAATCTTGATCCATCAAACAAGTTACTGACAATAAATTATATCTTAGTTCAGGAACATAGCTAACAGTAATTGTTCAATTTGTAGGATTATTACTTACAGTTTTTCTTTTAACTGTTCCAACTCCCTCACACAAAATTTTAGAGTCTACCTACCAGCTAAATAAATATCCCAAACCACATACTGTCTTTGGCCATATGACAAGAAGCTCAACTGTCCAGCAACCATATTTTATCACTTGGGCTTTCTTCTTGATGAGAAGTAGTTAACACATTATCACTAACACTTCGTCGTTTTGTTGACTGGTTGGCACGATGATATGTATTTCGCCTTTGATTATTTTCATTACATGGAGCACTTCGACTAGCATTTTTATTCCTGTAAAAACACTCCTTGGCGATATGATTTGGACGTCTGTAGATGTAACAGAGCCCTACACCAGAACTTTTGTTTTTTCTAGAATAAAACACTTTCACATTGATTCCTTCAGCGCGAGTACTCGTCGGCGAATAACAGGTATTTTTTTTTCTTCACGTAAAATTTCTAATATTTCGTCCATTTACTTGTCACGTTGGGTTTTGAGAATTTCTCGCACTTTAAGAAATATCCTTTCAGTCCGCGCACTGTATAGTAAACGAGCTCCCTAGGTGTGACATCCAGTCCTAAAGAATGACACTGCGTAGTAATTCCTCTTGCTCTGGCAACATAATCATTTGCCGATTCATTACTTTTCATTTGAAAATTTTTCAATTCATTGCCGGCATCTATTTAGCGATCTTCTGCTTGACAAGTAAATGTTGACTTTATTTTATTCCAAAGAATTTTTGCATTTTTCTCTGCTGCGAACTGTAGGGCCTGTTTGTCTGACAATGATAACTTAATATAAGCAACGGCGTCAGAATTTTTTTGGTTCCATTCTGCTGCATCTTTTTCACTTAGACTATGTGGTTTCACCGCGGATATAACAGAGTCCAATCTTTTTAAACTCAGTGCTGCCTGTATTTTCAATGCCCAAATAAAATAATTAGTTTCATTCAGCTCAGGGACATTTAATTTATCCATGCTGGAAATTTCGTTTTTGATAGTTTCGTTTTAGTCACACAGTTCACTTAGAAATTTTAACGAAACATTTACCACGAACCAGAACCACGCTTTGCTACCAATTTGTTGTTACTTTTCAATAATCTCAGCATGGTTCTTGAAGACAGCACATTTATTAGACAAAGAAAACGAAAAGAAAAGAATACAGGTATTGACAATTACGCACACAGCATCTTGTTCGCGGCAGGAATAGTGCCGGAACGAAGCGCTAGAAGCGTAGTCACACAGATATTACTACGCGAGAAAAATAGTCCGCTCGCTTCATCCCAACAAATTTGATGATAAACAATCGGCGCAGTGGAAATTTTAAGAAACGATGGAAATGGATTAGTATATTTAATGGATGGAACATTCCAAGGTGAAAAATTAAAAAAGTTACATTTTTCTACTTGCAGACTAGTCAATGTCGTTTGTTCGACGAATGATTTTGTTCTGTTCATAAATGGATGAATGGGGCGGGCACGATAAAGTCTCGCAAGGTAAGAATTAAGAAATGTATTCTGCAGTGGATGACTTGGCAACTTTGAAATAATAATTAGCAGATAACTGCTTACGTCGCAAGTTAAGAGAGGTTTGATAGCAATCAACATATAAACTCTGGACAGGTGATGTCCGGAATGCACCAGAACAAATGCGTAGAGCAGAGTGGTGAACAGTGGCAAATTTCCGTAATACAGAGTCACGAGCAGATCCGTACACTACTCATCCGTAGTCAATGCGAGATAAGATGACTGCCTGATACACTCAGAGTAAAGAAGTTCTATCAGCTCCCCAAGAGGTATTGGACAAAACCTTCAGGATATTTAAAGCTTTCTCACATTTCTTCCTCAAATATAAGATGTGGATGGAAGGTGATTTTTTTTTTATCAAAAATGACTCCGAGGAATGTAACTTCATTTACTACAGGTATAATTTAATTATTAATATAAAGTGTTGGATCGGGATGAGGGCTTCGCTTCCTACAGAAATGAACACAATTACTTTTACAAGCTGAGATAGTATGACCGTTCTGTTCACACCAAACCATAATATTATCAGTCGCAGATTGAAGTTGTCGTTGTATATAGTTCATATCGCTGCCCTGACAAGAAATTCGCAAGTCCTCAAAATAAATAGTACCAGTGATCGGTGATTGAAGCGATGAAAGAATGCTAGAAATGTGAGTAATAAATAAAGTCACACTGAGTATACTTCCCTGGGGAACTCCTTCGGACTGAATAAATGTGTCAGAGAGAGTCGTTCTAATCCGGATTTGAAATTGGTGAAAAGATAAAAACTGTTGAATGAAAGTGGGCAAACTTCCACGGAATCCAAAATTAAACAAGGCTCGTAAAATACCATATCGCCAGGTGCGATCGTAAGCTTTCTCAAGGCCAAAGAATATGGAAACCAAATGATTTCTTTTAACAAAAGCGTTGCGTATTTGCGATTCTAGGAAAGTCACGTTGTCAATAGTTGACCTTCCCTTTCGGAAGCCACTTTGATAAAAGGATATACAGCCTTTTACTTCTAGTTCGTATACTAGACGGGCATTTATCATGCGTTCTAAGAGTTTGCAGAAACAACTCGTTAGAGCAATGGGACGATAATTTAATGAGTTGCTAGGATCCTTACCAGGTTTAAGGATTGGAATGACAATTGCTTCCCTCCATTTTGCAGGGAAAAGAGAATTCTCCCAAATACAGTTCAATAATTTTAAGACGTTACATAAGGAATAATCACTCAAATGACGAAACATACAATATGTTAATCTATCCGGTCCAGGACTGGTATTCCGGGATTGGAAAATTGCCTTCTTCAGTTCAAACATCCGAAAAGGGCAGTTATATGGAAGACTGTCTTCTGTCCTAAAACTGATAGTTGTGCTTTCCTCCCGATTCTTAATCAAAAGAAATGTAGGGCTGAAGGAATCTGAGCTGGAAATACTTGCAAAGCAACTACCAATAACATGTCCAGCAATGTCTTGAGGTGAAGAGAACATAGCAGTATCGGTCTTCAAAACCGGAAAAATAAACTCCCGATAAAGACCATTAGCTGATTTCACCTTCTTCCACAGTTCTTTGCTGGTTGTTGATGTGGTAATGGAAGAAACGTATCGAATCCAGAAATATCTCTGACTGCGTCGCCTTATTTTGCGTGCAAGAGCTCTAGCTTTTTTAAAGGCTATGAGATTTTCTGTCGTTGGGCGTCAACGGAAAATACCCCACTTTTTTTCTTTTTTTTTTTTCTTACAAGCATTGCTACATTCTTCATTCCACCAAGGTTTTCGTTGCCTGTGTGGACGAGTTGAACTTTGAGGGATTGCAGCATTAGCAGCACATAAAATTGTTTCAGTGACATGGCGGACAGCTTCATCAATATCCAAAGTATCAACCATAATTTCAGTGATTATAGCCAATCTTGCAAAAGTATTCCAATCTGCACGGTTGAAGAGGTATTAGGTTTAGAACGGTGAAGAGGTATTATTACATTAACTCCATCAGCATGGGTGACGAAAACAGGGAAATGATCGCTATTATGAAGATCATCCTAAAGTCATAATCATCATAAAGTCAAAAAAAACCTGCATGAGCGATGGAGAGCATATAGCCAAAACAAGCGAGCGGAATTTGCGAGAAGGCAAGTATAGATAAATTTTCTCATCATTGTTTAACAGACAGAGACAATGGTCTGAAATCATTTGTTCAATTTGCCGACCTCGAAGGTTGGTGTCATCGTTTCCCCACAAGGTGCTATGTCCATTCATGTCACCCAGGAGAAGAAAAGGCACCGGTAGCTGATCCACTAAAATGTTAAGGTCTTCTTGACATATATTAGCATGCGATGGAAGGTACAGACAACAAACTGTAATCAATGCCAGCGCGTGCACTTGCACGGCTTGTAAATTAGTCTGCAACCTGTATCCCAGCATTACTGTGAAAAGGAACAGTAATGCTGGGATACAGGTTGGAAGTCAGAATGCAAACTCCATCTGAAGGAGCGGATGTTCCATTGTCAAAATCTTTTCGCACACAGTTGTACCCACGCACTTTAGAAGAAATTACAGGGGTTAAAAATGTCTCTTGAAGAGCAAAACAAACCAGATGAGAGTCATTGATAATTGATTTAATATCGTCAATTTTTGTTCTGAAACCACGACAGTTCCAAGAGGCGAAATTAATCATTGAATATTTGGGTGGCTTTCTGAATTCCCGTGTGTGATAGTAGTACTCTCTACCCTTGCTAAACTCCTCCGAGTTGGAGGAGCTTCCATATCCACGTCAGAAAAATTAGAAGCCGAAATAGTTAATGACAAAGCAGTATCGCTATGAGGAGAAGAATGATGATGTTTTACATCAATGGATTTCAATTTCTTTGTCAATTTGTCCCCTTTCTTTAGGTTTTTATTTTCCTTTTTCTTTTTAACAGGTTTAGGAATAGTTGTTTGCTTGGACTGATGCAATGATTCATTTGGAGAGGGAAGATTTCACATTGAAGACGGGATGTTCTTTTTGGATTTTTCCTTTTCATTACATGCACCCATGATTGTAGGAAGGACAATGGGTGTTTCCCCTTGAATGAAATTAATTCTAGAAAAGAGAAAATACAGGTCAAAAATTTTCAGGTCTGTTTGGACAGATGATGCATCGAATGATTTCCTAACTGCGGATGCAAAGCTATTTCCAGATGTTGGAGTCCTAGCTTTAACAATTCTTCTTGCTTCAGAGTATCTCACCTGTTCTTTTACCTTAACAGAAATTACCTCTTTTTCAGGCTTGTGTGAGCTCCTTTACAATTTACGCATTGTTCAGGTGCATTACATTGAGAACTTTCATGACCAGTCTGAGCACAACGGGCGCATGTAAGTGTCCCGCGGCATGCAGTTTTCGAATGGCCATATCTTTGACATTGGAAGCATCTGAGGGGGTTGGGAATATAGGGTCTAACTGGACACCTAATATAACCTGCCATTACGTATTCAGGTAATTTTGGAAAGTGAAATGTTAGTACGAAGTGTTTCGTGTCAAGGAGTTGCCCGTCTCTTCGTATTTGAATCCTACGAACATGAGTCACGCGTTGATTTTTCAATTCATGTTACATGTTCTATGATGTCATTAAACAGTTCTCCACATGTTATAACCCCTTTTGAAGAGTTAAAAGTAGAGTGAGGGCAGACAGTTACAGGAATGGTACTTAGTGACTTTATTTTCAAAATCTGTTGAGATTGCTTTCGATTTGAAACCTCTACTAACAAATCTCCAGAACGAAGTTTCTTAATAGAAGTTACTTCAAAAAGTGTTGCAGAAAATGCTTTTTGTACTAAGAATGGAGAAACGGTGTCAAAAGTTTCATTTTGTGCGGAAATGCGTTTCACGATAAAAAATGTGTCAAAACATTGATCAATAGTTTTATTTGGAACAAAATTATGCCCACCGAAGGGAGCCGGTTTGGATTTACCCATATGATATTTGAAAAGATTCAGGTTCGACGGCACCGCTCACCACGGAGCCCAACAAGGGAAGGCAGCCATCGGCTCTGTACATCCCCACGGCCAACACGTGGGGGTATTTGCTGCCCATGAGAAGCAGGAAACAAACAGAGCGGCGACAGCTTGTCATGGAGAGCTCCCTCGCCTACCCTCCAGGGAACGAAGAAAGAAAGATAAAAAAAAAAAAAAGGACGAAGGGGAGAGTTAACATGAAGGGAGTAAAGATCCCTGGGAACCTCGGGATTGGGACACCCGTACTCACCTATAGTAGGTGAGTCCCTGAGGGGTTGGAGGTGTTGAATGTCAAAATTAAGAGCTTGTTGTTAAGCAGCTGACCATCTCTTCATATTGTAATATGTCTGGCATGCATTACCCTTTGATCACGGAAATCTGAAGTAATTTGGTGTATTGTTTCATTCCATAATTCTCTTATAGAAATGACTCCTTTAGAAGAGCTGAGACTGCTATGAGGACTGACTGATACTGGAATAATATACAGAGTTACGAGTTTTGGCAGTTTTTGTCCTTGTTTCTCGATTGCAAATTCAAGCAATAAGTAGTTTCCTGGGCTTTTTTTTTTTTTTTTTTACGGATGTCATCTTACCCACACAACTGATTAAAACTTTTTCCACACACACACACACACAAAAAAAAAAAAAAAAAAAAAGGAGTGACTGAGGGAAAGGTTTGAAGGTGTCTTGATTTGTAGCCTGCTGAAGGTAGAATGCTTTTTTAGGTCCATACAACATCGAATGGTATTCAGGCCACTCACCATGGAGCTTAACAAAGGACGGCAACCACTGACACTGGACATAGCCTCAGCGTTTACCTTAGTGCAAGCCAAAACCTATACACTTAGAATTATCCCCAGGGACAGTGACCATCCTTAATGCCAAGGCCAAGAAGTAACCTTTTTCAATCCTTAGGAGACTAATCACTCATATGGCTAGCTACCAGCCGATTGATACACTGGGGATTGCAGTGCACTATCCGTCTAATGGGCTACCACTTACAGCCAACACGTGGGGTTTTGGCTGTCCATAAGAGGCAAACTGAACAGCAACAAGTTCTCATGGAGAGCTCTCTTGCTTGCTGTTGAGGGAAGGAAGGCCAGATCATTAGGTGACTCCAGGGTCGTGAATTCTGTCACACATGAAGATGTGCCCCTGAATGGCAGATAATGCAAAGAAAATAGTTATATAATTGAGCTGATCTAGTGTGGTTCTATAGCATGATGAAGCATCCCCCCCCCAACAGAAAGAAAAGAAATAACAAAAATGGAACAAAATAATTATTTTTAAGGCCCTTACATTATGGTCAGCAAAAATTAGCAATTTTTAAGAACTTTTAATAATGCTATGCACCTGTTGAATCTTGGGTTGTAGCTTCCTATATTTGTGCATTAAAATCTGAAATGTAGGAATGTACTTAAATACACTAAGCAATTAAACATAACTGAGATTTTGATGTTAAGCACAAAAAAAAAAAAATGCCTTTTTTGATTACAACAAATCAAAAGAAAAAAAACCCTCATGTCAAAAATGCTAGACTAGAAATCTGCAATAATGAAATTTTTGACTTAATTACTAAAAATGAAATGTTAAAAAAATCCAGATAATGAAAAATTCAGAATAACCTGAATTGGAATTTTTTTAAAAAAATTAACATTATATATACTAACCACAAATGTTATCATTAACTCTTGATGATGGAATGTTTATTGATATGTGTCCTGAGTTAACACAATGGAAAAATGCATTTGAGCAAGCAGATGTTCCTATAAACAAAAAAAAAAAAAAAAACAATATATATATATATATAAATTTCACATTATACAAACAAGAAACATCAATTTAAACTAAAAATTATTTTCAACACTTCAAATGTAGAAATTATAAAAATTTATAAAAATCTCTTATTCAAAATGTAGTAATAAAAGCCATGTAATTATCTGTTCCAGTTAAATGTCCTTTTCTAAACAGAACTTTTTAATCTTTTCTATTCAGAATAGATTAAACCAAGAATAAATTTTATTTTGCAAATTTTTATCATAAGATTAACAACCAAAAAACATTTGGTATATGATTTGTTTTTGTTCAAGAGTAATTTATGTGGTAACATTGAGAAAATGCACATCTTTCCTGGATGAAGAAATGTATTTAAATATCAGAATAATTTGGCTTGTCAATTTTTCTTTCATTTCAAAGTTTTATGAAGATTCATCAATTAATTTTCTTAATTTTGTCTTGTCTCTTTCCTTCATATCTACTAAGATAATTTCAAGATAAATGGGTTTATTTTTCCACCTCCATAAAAGAAATAGGAACATTTGAAAGAAATTTGCAAATAAAAATCTTTAGATGAATTATAAATATTAATATATAACAATTGCATATATTAATTGGCTGACAAAAAAAAAAAAAAACTATTTTTCCCAGTTAGCTTTAACAACCTTCAATTCTCTAACTAATATCTATTTATATGGGAATAGGAGGTAGGGAAAATACATAATTTGCAGAAGGGATGAGAAAATATTTTCCTTAGTCTCTACTAATAGTAAATGTGAAAATACTAATAGTAATAGTAGTTGTTCTATTTGCAGATCTCTGACAACATAGACCACTGGACCAAGAGCAACCAAATTTAGCAAAAGTATACACTGAAAGATGCAAATGTACACCTGGAAGCCTTTTTTTTTAAAGCAATTTAAATTAGAATTTTAAATCATTGGAAATTAAGCAAAATTTTATTTTTGTGTGATAATTTTGAAAAATATTACTACAAAAATTATTTTCACACTATCTTAAATTTAAAAAAATATATATATATAAATAAAAAATCAACAATTTAGTTACGTAATTTTTTCCTTAATTCTAACATTTCTTTTCAAATTGTTAACTATTATTGCAACAATGTCTTTCATTGCAACAATGAAAATTCAACCCATTTCATTGTTTCATCACATGTATTTTCTTCAGCTAAGAATATAACAAAAATTCTTAGTTTTTACATAGATTTTTAAAAATTATGTTTTAAATTACATCATTTTAATGCTATATTTTGTCTTTAATTTTTAATAAATTCATTCTTTAATATAATTTATAACATCATATTTTGCAATAGTAAAATACAACGAAGAACAAATTGAATTAGTTTTTTAATCCAATTCCCAGTTTTTATTTGAAACGAAAGCATGGGATCTTAATTGACTTTATATATTTACTTATTCATTTGCACTTTATAAAAAAGCAATTTCAAAATCTCATTTTTTATTAGTTTTGATAGACTGACTTTCAGCCTAAGATCATCAAACCTGTCTCTTGAACTATAGCCATTCTATTCTAAATTATATTATCAGTTATCTTTATAATTAGTCAAAATATAATTTATAAATATAAACTAAATAAAATATTATTATTATAACTTAAAACAGAATTATGTAAATATACCAAAAAAAAAACCTCTTCACAAACCCTTATGTTTTTTAAAGAGTTATCCCACCTATTCTTTTTTAACAGTTGAATGTAAGGGTCTAAAAAAAGATGTTTCCAGTCTTTTCTAAACCACCACTCCCTTTTATAATATTTTTTAAAAAATTAATATCATCTCTTCCATAATAGTTAACTATCCAAATATTAAAACAGGTTGCTTCTGGACCTATTATCCCCCCTCCCCCACATAGAAGACTCCATCATTCAATGCAGTGTAATACCACTCCATTTGGAACCTATGGTCTAATTCATTAACTTTATTAGATGTAAAATACTCAGCACATATTTATTCCATTAAAATTTGGATCGAATATTAATATATTTCTAGTGTTTCCTCCTATATGTCCTCTAGAGTATTTATTTATAGCTTTTTTCCCCTCCAAATTTATTTCTCCATCTTTCATGGCAATTAATATTTTCAGTTTACCACAAATTAAATTCAAACAAATTTTGAAGTTTGCTGAAATATCTAAAAGATTTATATTAATATGATGGCATATGTTTAAACATTTCAATCAATTTTCAAATTTAATCCTCCAAGCGCCGGACACGTGTTTTTCTGCAAAGCAATTCCGTTTCCAGACGGGCGAAAACGTGTTATTTTGATCTCTTCGGTTGTCTTCAAGATTGGCGGAAACAGTTTTTTTCTACTTTCGATTTTGCCTTCAAAATCGGAAAAGACGTTTTTTCGCCATTGTTGTCCCCCTCCTTTAATGACTACTTTGGCAGTGAAGGATTGGAAAGACAGCAGGTAGTCCGGATGGAACTAATTTGCTCTGACTAATGAGTTTCTTATCTTATAAACGATTTAAATAGAAAAGGATGCTTTTGGAAAGAAAGAAAATCTTTCTTAAATTATTATTATGGATGCAAAATTTTATAAGTACTTTTTTCAAAAATAAAACAAAATGTTTTTGAATATCTTATAAAAATTGTGATTAAACATTCATAAATTATATCAACTGGCATTAAGGTAATAACAACAACAAATTTCTTTTTCTTTTTTTTTTTATATACTTAAAAAACCCTAATTTGCACAAAGTTTAACTATAGCATAAATACTTGGGGGGGGGGGAATCTCATTGCTCAAAATAGAAATTTGCATCTGTTAATATCTGGAGAAGGTTTTGTCACATTTATATTTTGACATAAAAGTTGCAAGAATTTCTCTACTTTTTTTTCTTTTCAAATATTGAAAGAAATTTCCTTTTTCATTAATTAAAAAATGGGGTTTTATTTCATATTTAAAATTTATTAAAATATCAAAGCGTTTCAAAATTGAATTTGAGAAAAAATTTATTTTCAATAAAATTTTTAAAATATCTTTTTTTTCTCTGTAGTGCTTTTATTTTATGAAGAACAAATATTAAATGCTCAATGTGTTTTTTAATAATACTTATGGTGCAGTAATTCAGCCTGAAATACTCAGGGAAAAAATTAAAAGCAATTTAAATGAATCCGATTTTAAGGAAATAGGGATCCACAACTAGTTATAATCACTGACAGATTATTTGCAATTCCATTTGAAAAAAATAACCATTTATAAGCTTTTGAATGAAATAAAGCAATTGAAATGGTAAGTGAACTTGTATAATATACTTGTATTGCTTACAAACATCTCTTAATTAACTTTCGCAATCATCTGGCACTCTTTTTCGCGTATTACAAAAAAGTAGAAGAGTTAGTTGAAGAAAAATTTGTTTAGAATGCTTGAGGTAAATATTTTAATGCTTTTAAGTCGATATATTTTCCGTGAATCCATGAATTTAAATTGACATATTTTCCGTGAAAAGACTCAAAAGTCAGTGAAATAAAAGAATTAAACCTAATGTTGCCAAATTTGATTTGCACTTGCTATTTACACAACAAATGTTCAAAAAGAAAGAAAAAAATCAAAACTGAAAATTTTATTTAAGTAGAAAATATTAAAGTTTTGATCCGTCGAAAATTTCCCATTTTCTTTCTTTTTATTTTTTTCCTCATAATGATATAAATCGAACCGAAAAAGTTGCAAAAGTTTTAATAGAAAATATTAAATCCATTACATCAAAAAATAATTTTCAAAGTTATTTGAAAAATGTGATAGCTGACATAATTAAATACGAAATTTATTAAAATTAAATTCCCATTTCAATGAGGAAGGTTGGACGAGGGTATGAATATTCAAAAGTAGAACATGAAATTGATTTTATAAATTTTAATGCTGTTTCATTAAAATTTATTAAAAAATTTAATGTATATTTGGTGATTTATTGTCACATTGGTTAAAATAGCTAAAGCAGAAATTTGATCAAAATCAAGTAATTTTATATGTAGTATCATTCATGTATTATTATATTCGGGATATTTTTAGAACATTACAGAATTTTCCATTTTTTTTAACATATAAGTTGGATCAACCTAGCGTTCAATGAAAGTCATGTTGAAAATTTGTATAAATGCATCTACAATAGAGTATCTGATAGCAAAGAGGCATTTGTCAGAACGGCCTTACAAAAAATGTCTTATTTTATATACACTATCAATATTCTTCCCTTGTGTAATGTAGCGTTGAATAATTTACGAGGTAAGGGTGGGGAGATGGTTGCAGAACACATGGTTCAAGCAGGTAAGCTGTACAGCAAATGGTTTTCTTTGATAAAAGAATGTTAATTGATGTCTTTGTTGAAGATTGCAATGAAACGGAGAATCATGGTGGTGGTAGTAGTAGAGTGAACATGTGCTATTCATACTAATACTTGAAGATGAAATTCATTCAAAGTAAATTTAAAGCAATTTAATAAAATGGGATTGAATTTTACCATTTTATTACAGGTAACATTTCAGAAAAAGAACCGTGAGGAAATCGGGTTAAGATATTAAACAAAAAATTGTTCACAAAAATTGCTTGTAAAAAGATATTCTTCTCAAAATGACAGCCTAAAATATATATATTTAAAAAATTTGGAGTTTTTTCAAATATTAGCATTACAAAAATTATTAATAGTGTTAATCATATTTAAAAATAGTAAAAAAAGTTTTTTTCCTTAAAAAATAGAAATTAAATTCTTTTTAAACTTTTGCAATTTAAATAGTCCAATTGAATTCTACTTTTCCCTAGGAAAAAATACGTAACAACCATTTTATTCTTTTAAGCTGTTGACCAATTTGTACAAAACTGGCCTCTGAATTTTACCCTGAGTGTTAGAAGATGATATTAAATTTTCGAGTTTAAATGAAACACTATTAAACTTTGAGGAAAAATATATAACAGTTCTTTAAAATGAATCTATATTATAAAGTCCCATAAACTGAGCTACAAAATGTAATGAGATCAGGAGCAAATTTGAAATAAATTAAAATTTGGAAAAAGCATATTTTTCATATGAGCTAAATTTTTGAAATTCCATTCAAGTGCATGTTATATGGAAGGAAATAACTGGTTTAAGACAAATATTTGCATTATTTTTTGAACATTCGACTCCACTGGGAATAAATTCAAGGGTATCCAAAATTGGCTATAAATACTTTTTAATCAATAGAGAGAGAGAAAAGAAAAAAACAATTGACCCTAAAAAATTTTCTACAATTTCAAGTGGTATCATAGTAATAGTTTCAAAAATTTGTGAAAATGAAATTTGAAAACAAAAATTAAAAAGTTCTATATTTAAGTGATTGATTCTCAAGAAAATGAGAAATTAGGGATCGTGAGAGTAATGATAGTAGTAAAATTAATACCCTCTTGATAATTGAAACAAAATGTTAAAGGCAAATTAAATTTTCACCACTTTTTTTAAATTTAACTTCAAATTTATACTGGATTCTATTTTGAAAGTGATTAATAATACACACAAATAAACTGCAGATTTTTGTACAGAAAATTAATTAAACAAATCATATCTAAATATAAGGGAATTATCCTAAAATAGATACTTTAATTTCTTCTAGATAGGATTCTTTGAATTAGGAAACGATTAAAAAAATTGTATAAAGAATCAGCGCAAACATTTTAGGTGAAAATTAGTAAACCAAATTTGAAGGTTGCTAAATTGATACAAACATATGCATCTTATCATCCCCTATAGCATTAACTTCGGTTTATATTCTGTTTTGCCTTGGTTTCATTGAGAAATACGGCAAGCATGAAACCATTTAATTTGGAACATTTGATTCTTACACTTTCTATCACTCATAATTTTTTTTTAAAAGCACCTATCTGTAAATTCTGATATTTACAAAAGATAGACTCTAAGATAGAATGTTTTGAAGCACTGAAAAGTGTTTTCTTGCCATAAGTGATTTTTTATTCAAAACAGACAAAGATATGAAGACAAAATCTTAAAAAAAAAAATAAAAAAAAAAAGCAGACAATTTATTATAGCAAAAGCATTTTGCCTTATTTCCTGGCAATATTTAGATGACTTAGTCCCATAAATATAAATAACTAAAACTGCTGTGGGTGAAATACAGTTAATATCGCTTCATATCTCATTAAAAATTCATTCTATCAATTTGAAATTTTAAAAAATGTAGTGAAAAATTACTTTCCTTTTTCCTTTCAATTATCTTTGAAAAAAATCCTTTCAATTTTGAGCTCAAAATTAAAAGATTCTACAGTTATTAAATGTAGGAACACCCTTAAAATGATATTTTCAAGCTTTTATATAGATGTTTTTATTCCAAAAGCTTGGATATACAGCTTTAAAAAGTTTGTCAAAGAATGATCGAGGTATATACTCCTCTATAAAATGAAAACAACATCAATTGGTGAGGCTTCATAATTACGATGTAAAATTTTCATCATTCAGTGTAAAAGATATCTTAAATTAAGTCTAGAAAAAAACAAAGTGTAAGAGACACAGATTTTGAAAATTAATATGCATTCAAAAAAATATTTATTTGCATTAAATATTACTTATATAATTTTCAAAAAAAGTGTAAATGTGTAACACGATTTTAACAAATTTATATTTCTAAATGCTTTTCGTTTTTATATAATATTTTTAATGAAAAGACAACTTGTAGTGTGGTTTCTTTTGTAAAAATGTCAGAATAAAGAAATATATGTAATAATCAATTTAATTACAAAAATATTTGTTTAAAAATTTAAGACCTTTAATGGAAAATATGTTTTCCCTTTCCAAGATTTGGTAGTTTTTTAAAAAACGAATTTGGATCACAGTTAGTTTGAAAGTCACTACATATTACTAATAAGGAGAAAAAAAAAAGAAAAAAAAAAGAAAGAAAGAAAGAAAAAAAGGGCTGTGAAAAGCAGGGGGGGGGTCAGTCAGTAAGATAAGATAGCCACATAGATTACAATCCAATCTCCCCACTGGGGAAATTGAAATTCCGCAGCTGGGAAGGAAGGGGAATAAAAAAAATACTCTTTTTTTTTTTTTTTCAAACCCTTTCTTGTGTGAAACTCATATTTTTTTTAAGTAATCTTTTGATGAACAGAGATAAATTTTTGAGAAGCCATGCTCTGAATAATTAGCCGCTTCGAGGGTTAACAAATGTAAGCTAGGAGTAAATACAACTCCCAAATTTAAATTAACAGATAAAAATACTATAGAATAATTCAATATCTGTTTTGATTCCAGGAATTTAGTTAACTTTTAGTCAAACTAACATTCCATTTTAATGCTGTATAAGAGCCCCATTAGGACAAACTTTGTAATTTTGAATGAAGGCCAATTCCCAAATGATCTATTTATCTACCAAAATTTTTTTCAAGTATTTTTATGCTATTGGTATGCTAATTGTATGTGTTTTTACGCCTACAGCCTTTAAACAATATTAGTATTTTTATTAAATTTTCAATAAAAGCTTTATTTGAAACATTATTTATTTCCTTCATAGCTTAGTTAATGAATATACACAAAAATGTATCAATAAAATTACATTAAAATGTAAATTTTACGTCTTAAGGAAAAATCTTATGTATCTTTCTCCAGGTACAACTTTTTTCTTTAAAATATCAGTACATGGTCTGTTTAAGCGGAGGAGGCAAATTATAAACAATTTAAAGCAATATTTAAAAAAAAAATTCAGATAAAGCATTAAGCAGTTCCTTAATTCTAACTATTGCACGAATGCACACTAGATTTAAAAGTAGTACTATATGCTAAAATACGTAAAAATAAATTTAAATATGAGAATAAAATCAGCAATATTATTACACAGTATTTAATCAAAAAGTACCTGGTTCATCTGATCCATCTTCACAATCACAATAATCATCATTCACAAAGCTAAATGGAATAGTATTGGAACCATCAATACAACTAAAATCTTGATCAGGAACATAAAAGACTTTTTCTGAAAGTGAACAAAAAATCATTTTGAAAACATATTTGTATATTAAATTTAACAAATAATTAAAAAGTTATTAATCCTTTAGTTCATATTTTTACACAAATACAACACAAGATCCATAAATCAAGAAAAATTTTCATAATTCAAAATTTAATAATGATACGGAGATGCATTCAACAGAAATTTTTTAAAAAATTAAATATGATATTTTATTAAATAATCAAACTTTTGAAGGATATTTATATTTCCAGCAAAAACATGACATTTTTCTAGTTTCACTTTATATAGGGGAAAAAGCATGATTAACTATCAACTTAAAGTCTTTAATCAATAGCACTGCTGTCAAAGAAGGCATGATACTGTTCACACCATTAGATGCAACATTTCTTTCAATATGGAAGACTCATGTTGCTAGATAGCCTCTTTAAATGCTGACAGTGATACAAGTTGATTATGGAACATTTTTGACAACAAATTCCCTGACAACTTAGAGTCATAAGATATCAGATTGGAAGATCTAGGAAGACATGCAAACGAAAAAGGAAAACTGATAACATGATTCAAAACAAATATTGAGCATGGTATTTGTTGCAGAGGTGCAACAATGTGGTGTGCTCAATCTGATATAAAGATGACTTCATGCAGTTATGGAATAATACCTTTCCAAAGTGACAGAAATTAGCTTGAAGGGGGAAGGGTGAGTAGGCTTCATCTCATACCAAACAATGGAGAGAAAAATTAGAAAGGAAATCAGATTGCAAAAATTCAAAAGAGAATTTAAAAATTCCTAAAAGCCAAAAGTAAATAATGTAACTTAAAAGAGTTTTATTACAAAAACTTTTAATAGTTCTTCAATAAATTTTTCTTAACCATTCTGTTCCTTATTTTCAATTTATCTTGATTTGATTTAGGTGGAAAATGCACGATGCTATATTACAAACTTATAATGAATAGTGTAGTAATAGATTTGCAAATTTCCAACATAATAAGATTCCTTAAAATTCCAAAGCATATTTCCACTAATAAAATATAATATTTTATAGTAGTCCAAACAATAATACAATTTTTCTTATTTCAAAATTATTCAGTTTTTCATAGTTTTTTTGTTTGTTTTTGCCACCTATTTTAATAGCAGATTAAATTTCTATTAGAACTCAGCACACTCAATAAAATTCATCAACCCAGATTTTTATAAAATTTGGCACAGTCATACCATTTATAAATATGCAGAAAAATGCCAAATTTCATCCAGATATAGGTATCTCTGCTTTTGAAGAGCAGTTATGTGGCATGTGGTTATATTTCTTGGATATTCAAATAAAATATTATATTGATGAAAATAACTTTTCAAGAGCAATTATGATTTAGCCTCTAGGCCAAAGTCTAAGTAATATTTTCAATTGCACTTTCAAAAAGTTGTTAAGGGGTTTTTAATTCTACTTTCATGTGATTCCCTATTCTGTCATAAGACCCTTTTCTATGCTGTAGGCTGAAAAGTACCATTCCCCTTTTACATTAAAATCTTCTTTTTGAAAATATTATTTCAAGAGTTTCTCTTATTTTTACATTGGGTGGCAGACTCACTTCAAAAATAAAGAATCTGGTTTGGTGGTTTTTCATATTTGGATGCCAGAAATACTGTTGTATCAGCACTATATATATGTACTTTCCAAAGGCCACATTTATTTGAAATAATATTTTTAATTCTTAGTATTTTTATTTTATGAACTTTTATAAAATATATTAAAAAATACAAAGTGTGAAATATTTATCTGAAAGTTTTTAAAGAATGATTCAATAAGTATTGCCAGCAGATTGCAAGTCTTCCAGTTAAAGCATTCATATTTATTTCCAGGGACGTATAAATATAAGTCTTTTATATTAATTAGCTGAAAACAATGAATTAATGAAAAAGAAACCTCAGTTTTAAACTATTTTAATAATTAACAAATCATTACAAGTTTATATTTTTCCAGGCAATTTACAACATTACTAACTATACAAGGTATTAATCTAAAAAATTTTATAAAATGCATATTTAAAATTCTTTTTTAGATAATGGAAAAATATTTTGTATATTAGATGATAATATATTATCATATAAGTAATATACTAATAATAATCATTAAAAAGATTTTTACTAAGTAATATACTAATAATATTCATTAACCGTATGATAAATGCTATAAAATGATACTCTCCCAGCTCTATATTTCAATTAAGAGTATTCTTAAAGCAATTATAAAAAAATTCCCTTAATAGTTTTTGAACAATTTTTTTAAAATTCAACATAGCTTTATTTCAAAAATAATTTGGCATATATCAATAAAATTTTGCATTTTTCAGAATCTGTATGAATATTATACATGTGTAAAATTGGTACTTATATAGTAATGCCACCGCAGCTACAGATTTGGCAGTTTTTGCGTTAATGCGTCAATAAAAAGTTTAATCTGTAGTTGAGGTGGCATTGAATTTTGAAAGTGATTAGTGGCAATTAAAAACCACCAAATCTGTAGCTGCGATGACGTTAATACGCAAGTACAGTAAAATTTCATGAAAATCTAAGACGATAAGGTAAATTTTTGATTTCTAATTGTGTTAATACAACCTAGAATGACCCTAGTATTTAGTTTCTATTCATAGAGACAGAGATAAAGATTGTTCTTACATGTGTTATTGATACATGATTGATATAGATATTTTCAGCATTCATATAATTTAAAGATGATACAAATCAGGTAAAAAACCATCTTTTTTTATACATATCCTGCTTAGTGAAATGTCTCATATTTAAATGCCATGAGATTAAAAAAAAAATATCAGAGATAAAATTCTAATTCCATTTAAAATCACAAGGTGGAAAAAATTAACCAAGCATCTACTTACAGAATATAGCATCAATATAGAAATAAAAACAGTCAAGATTATTTTCTAAAAATAATGTATAGCTGATTGTATTTCTGAAATTTTTGAATACATATATAATTGTGTGATTTCTTTTACGTTTAAGTGGGACATATTCTGAAAAAATACATCTTTAAACTTCAAAACAACAAATAATGAACTCGCGTCTCGTCGGTAGTAAGAATAATACATCAAGTAATGTGCAATACATCAAATAATTAATTCCATTTTACTATTAAATATTAAAACATACATAATAACAAATCAGAAAATCACACATATGCCTATATAAATTTAACATGCTGGCAACATTTATGGTGAGGAATATAATAAAAGTCAGCATTTCTAATTTCAAATTGCAATGACGTGTAATAACTGATCAACGGCTGGCATTATAATGATAACTCATTTTCTGAAATTACTTTATGCATTTAAAAAATTTTCTTGAAACAAAATCCAGAAAAAGAAATCTAAAAAAGAAATATCAATAAAGCAAAGCAAAAACTTACTGGATAAATCTACTCCTCTAGGTCTTAAAACTTCAACCGAGGCATTGCAAAATAAGACGACAAAAATATCTAGAATTAAAAACTTATATAATACACTTTTCATGATAACTTTAATTAGACTAGAAAGATAATTATTAGAGATATTTGGAACACAGTTTGTTCATTAAAAAAAAATTGCGAAATTATTCAATTAATACACCGCGACCGCCGCCGATTTCCAAAACAGACCCAAAAGGTCACAGTCACAGTAATTGTAAAGAGTACTGCGAAGTTTCGAAATAGACAAAGGATAGATCTTATAAAATAAAGTTTTCTATTTTGTATTCATAAAACCATTTTCCGTAAGGATATGCACATAATGGATATGATTTAAGGACACAATAACTCAGTGGCAAATTAATTTAAATTAATTGAAATATACATTTTCACTTTCAAATTGTAAAATTCTCGTTTCTATGACGACGATATATCCTCAGAATTTTAGTGTCAACAAGACTGAAAGAATTTGCTGTTTCAGATTTATTTTAATGACGATTATCAGAAAACACTGTGAAAATAATTCCCTGAAATTTGAAATCACAGCAATGTTTTTCAATGAGTTATTTCTGATGGGATGACGTGGTATATTTCTGCTGACTTATCGTATGTTTATTTTCCAACATTAAATACCCATCAATATACTTCTTAAAATATAATGAAATTTATATAATATAATGAAAGCATAATTGCTGCATAAGAGTTAGGTTTCTTTTAAAGTATCATTTTTCTTTTTTTACTGTAGCTGTGCTGAATCTTTTTAGGATTGTTGTGTGAAACCTTTTGTGGTTTTAATATAGAACTGACGACATCAGTTATTTATTGATAAAATATATTCAAAACTATATCATCAAATTTTACTATCAAGCCTTTGTCTTAAGCAATGTTTGCGTCGATTTGTTGCTAGACGCATTCCAAGTCATTTTATTGTGAAGTTGATAATGCCTCCTTCCATTGAAACTTCACAATATGTAATGAGCCTATCTTTTAATCAAGAACCAAATAAATATCTAATAAAAAAGATCATAATAATAAATTGCAAAAAAAAATCTTATTTTTTTTTCTAAGATTTGAACCTAATTTCAAAAATATGCGAAGTATTTCTCATCTACGTTTCTTCATCAGTGAAATTTACAAGTTGCAACATTTTTATTTACAATGTGGCAGCATTTATTGTTGATATTCTTATTTGATTTTTAATTATGTTTCATATTTAGGCCAAAAAGCAAGAAAAATGTTTGATTGTGGCGCTAAGAATTGTTTACATTCCCGTCGATATTGACGGAATTTACTTCTTTTTTGATAAACATATTTTAATGTTTTAAAACAGTTTTAAAAATATAAGGAAATGTCATCAGCAATAAATAATTATGTGTGTATTATTAAAAGTAAAAATAAAACATTTCGTATTTAAAAAATTGACGCGAGGAAAGAAAAAATAAACTGTTTGGAAATGCGAATCAAGTAGAATTAGGAAAGTTTTTCATTTTCCAAGTAATTTAATTTTAATTGACTCCTGAAACTGTTTCATGAAATCACTTTCACGGAAAAGCTTATGTTCCTTAATATTTCTGATTCGGACATGCATCAAAAAGTCATTTTATTTGGACAATTATTTATATCACCCCTGCACGGGAAAAAGAGAAATTTAACATGAAAGTGATGAGAGGAATCTTGCAATTACAGGTAATTTGTTCATTTTGTAAAGTGTTTTTATTTTGAAGTTGTAATTAAAATTGTAAAGTTTGCTCTATTTTATATAGTGAAAATTTCGTTAGAAATTTAAAGCCTTATTATATATTTATTAATAAATAATGGCAATATGATAATTTGATACAAAATTTTTAAGTGGTGTTTTTGAAAATAATTATAACTATCAATTATTTTTTCTATTATGATTTAAACTTCTCTAAAATTATTCTTTATTCACAATGCCCGTTACATTTATTTAAAAATCGTATTTACTTGTTTATTTCTTAACATTTGCCTCTTTTTCCTTGCTCATAGTCAAATAATAACAAATTAATATTAAATCATGTGTTAGTTATATCCTGTTATTGCTATGAAGCTTTGAAATCTTTTTGTAACTTCATAAGTCATCTCTGCTAGTAGAAATTAAAGGTATAAGGTTTTGCAGGGAATAGCATAAAATTTTAATAAAAATGCAATGTATTGAAAATGTATTTTATTCCATTCCTGCCCATAGAAAAACTGCTTATTTATGGTCTCTCCCCCCTCCCCATCTTTCCAACTGAAATTTTTTTCTTGGTTTTATTTTTTATTTCAAATTTATATATAAATGAATTATGGTTCAGAGTTCAATTTGAAATTAATGTTCTTGTATCTTCACATCTAATTGTCTTTTTTATATTTTCTATTCGTATGAAGAAATTTATTGAAATTAAATTCATGGGCAAAACTTCAACCTAATTAAAAAAATTATTTTTATTAAAATAATTTGAAATGATTAAATATTAACAATGCATATTTTTTAAATATTGTAATTATGTAATATAAAAATTAATTTAAAAAAAACATGGAAGATAAGAAAAATATGTAAATTTTTCAGAATAGCACATACTATATTTTACTTCAGTATTTTACTGAATGGAACAATTATAACTTTTTTTCTCTGATTATCAATTAATCATTCAGATAAATTGTTTTACATAGTAGGAGAAATTAAAGCTATTTTATGGTGTTTTTTATTAATTCTTCAGCATTAATTGGGAATGAGGTTGGTATTTTATATGTATTTGTAATTTGCCTATTGACTCACTTAAATATATTTTTAAAAGATAAAGTTTGATTTGACAGGTGCAGAGTGTTATGTTTTTTTAAAGATAAATCAGATTATTAATGGACAAATTATTAAAATTGAAATATGTATAAAACTGTGCTTATAAAATTATTCATTTTGTTATTTCTATCATATGTTATATCATGCCTCATAAATAATTGATCACTGCAAAAACTTTTCTTTTTAATTTCTGGAGTTTGGAAATAAAAGATTATGTAATATTAGGCTTCATAAATTGTCAGATTAAATTTATTGAAATACATGTGTAGAAACCATGAATCTCTTTCTTCATAAATTTAGAATTTTAAGAAACTAATATTTAAATGTTGTTTCAAAGTATTTATGTATTATTGAATTAAATAACTTTTATGGGTTTTTTATTATATTATTATTTTAACAAAAATAATATAGTGTAGAAAAGTTTTTGGTAAAAAAAGCTGTCTAAAACTGAGTAAGATGTATTTGTTATAAATTATTTCTTTTAAAGTCTGTGATAATCTGTTTAAAGTTTCATTTCTTTTCTATAATATTTTAATAATTTGGCTACATTTGCTTGAAGGATTACATAGGCAAGTAATTCTGAAGTCTTTATTGAATGAATGAGTATACCTGCCTTTTTTCCCCTTATAGTGTGCCTGTATACCCTGTTATTATTATCATCATTCTATTTTGTATAACCACAAGCTTATAATATTGTCATCTCATTCATAACTATTTAAATATAAATTTTGTTTCTTTCAATCACAACGTAGTAATGAGATACATCTTAGTGGATTCTTGAAATCTGGCACAAATAAATACTATTTTAACAAAATCTATGAATGTAAAGTCGGGCATGTTGGCATTGTAAGGACAAATTTTAACTATGTATTTAAAATGATAAATTTCTTTAAATGATGCTACTTAACTACATGACCAAGTGGAAATGGACAATTTGAAAATCTCATATTTTTTTCCTCTATCAATGTATGATATATTTATGAATATTTTGTATATGAGTAATAAATCCTTACACAACAAATGCAAATTAAGTCATTTCATATTTTTTCTTTCTGTCCAGTTTGATTTTTACCTTTGCTACAAATAATTATGTTATTAATTAGCTTATATAAAAATTTTTAAATTCTTTTATTTATTTTTTTAATCTTTTTCTAGAAAACCTCCATTTTAATTATGGCTATATGGATGTTTGTTTTTGATAAGCACATTGTCAGTCAAATTCTAACCAAATTTTTTAAAATGCTAATTTTATTAAACTGATTTACTGTATTTTGGTTTGGAACAATAATTTGTAAAAGGATACTTCTATAAAGTATTACACATCTGTAACCTAGAACTCTTGCTTAATATTTTCTTTAATTCATAATGTACTTGCTCAGTTTCAAAGAAGATAACAGTAGCTTCCCAAGAATCTTTGATATATATTGAATCTTTGATACTTTAAAAACTGGTTTATCAATTATTATCTTCTAGATAATTTTTAAATTTAGAAAAGAAATCATGAAAGCTAAATGTTAATGAATAAATGCGTGTGAATAATTAAATAGCTTAATAATATTTTTCCTGTATAATTTTTTCTCTCATCAAAATAACATCTTGAGGGAAGAGAAAATTTGTATTGCAAATAAGTGATGTTTATGAATAAATAATATGAATATAATATAATTTCATATTATAAATAATATGAAATAAAGGCTTTATGATTCATTAAGTTATATTTTTAATTTATAGATTGATTTGTTTATATATATATATATATATAAAATGTATAAACAGAAAATGGAAAAACTTTTAGTGTGAAATGTTGGATATAAGAAGGATATATTTTGCATATATATTAGAACCTCTTTATATCCACTGATGATCCCATTTCAGTTTTAAAAAAGTTCTGCTAAACCATCTGATAATCCCCCTTCTTCTTTCCACGAGTAGGAAAGCGAAGCATTCAGTAATGTTAAGCATAAAAAAGAATTTTATTAAGAATGTATGTATGTGAAATTTAGCTATCAGAGTAGTTTTCTGTGCTGATTTTGCTGTCTAATGTTTAAAAAAATCAGAAAGAAAACGTCTTTTTATTATTTTTAAACTTTGGGTTGTGATGAATACTTTAAGAAACCTAGATATACGTTAATATGGAAAGCATACATGATGGGTAATGGTTAATTATTGGGTAAGAAGGTTAATGAAATAAAATGGAAATTTTATTTGTTTTTGTCCAGTAATAGAAATGATTTGCCTATGTTCAATCTATATCTCATTTTTCAAACCAAATGAATATTATCTTAGGGCTGGTGTCATGCTATTGAAACATGATTAAATTACCAGGATGGTACGTAAGCTAGAATCATACTGTGATGTGTCTTAATATATAAAGATGTATATTTTTACTTTTTCTAAAATTTAATTTCTTTCGTGTGCGTGCTTTGAAATTTGTTACTAATTTTTCACTCATTTTCTGACATGCTACAATTCCTGGTTGTATCTACCCAATGATTAAGCAATATTTTTATAACTTAAGTACCAGTAAATCAATCAATTCTATACATGCAGGATCCTCTAGCTGTGAATTTGAGAAAAATTTGTTTTGAAATGTATTAAAGAATTAAAAAGTGTAAAACAATCAAAGTATAAAAGCCTTTTTATATGTTTTTGTTAGAATACTAAAAAGTAGGAAATAATTTGTTTATCAAAGTTCAAAGCAATCCTCTTCCTCCTACTAAAAGTGATGTAACAAAGAAATTAAGCTACAAGGAGTGTCATAAAATGAAAAACTTCAAAGCGTTCATTGAAAAATTTTAAAATTCTTATTTACTTAAAAAATTTCTATCATTTTTGTTTTGACTTCCAGATTTTTTTATTACATTTTTGAACATATTTTACTTAAATATTTTTATTGATATTTATTTTATGTTCAACAAGAATTTGTTTTAGAATTTCATGTTAAACTTTCAAAAATTCGTATGCGGGGATGTCAACCACAGTGCTACAAAACATGTTGTTCATCCATTCCCCCTCCCACCTTTTGTGAAGCGTTATTATTTCCATATTCATGGGTGGCGAATTGGATGTGTTAATCGACCCGAACTATTACTTTATCACTACTCTCTCACCGAACTTAAATTCTTTGATTTTCTTTTTGAAATATCTTAAATTTTTTGCTTATGAGATGCGTATGAAAACAGGGAGTATCTCATATTACTGATCTTTGTCACTATGCAAGAACATTGCTAGCACAACTAATATATTGGAGTGAGCCCAACGTTAGTTCCCCCTTCACAGTTGGTTGTGCAATGATTTTTGCGATTCAACTGCAACACCCTGCAATCATAGTTTTTTATCTACTGCCTTTCATAGAATGTTGTTTCACATGCTATCTTGTAATATTCTGTGAAATATTTTTTTATTATTATTGTCCTTTTTTGTGTGTGTGTTGAACAGATTTTTGTACTTCCTGTTATGCATCACTGGTTTTGTTGTAATCATGCTGTGAAATAAATATTTTTGATTTTTGTGGTTATTATTGTTTTTTGTACAACCTGTATTAGTATTTTTGTTCCCCTTGATGTCTGCTTTCACTTTGTGAGTTTATTGCTTCAAGGAAACCTAATGTATGATGAAGATGACCTGGCATTTTACCGAAATAGAATCAATCGATTTTTCAACTCTCTCTTATATTACAGGGTGTCCATTCTTATTTTGGCTCAATAACTGATTTCTAATGTATTCGATATAGATATATAGTTCTAGGTAGAAAATTCTTTAAATGACGGGAAGAATTATATTTTATATTGTTTGCATCATTAAATATTATTTCTGAAAAGTTAAGAAATTATATTGTTGATACTTTAAAACATATGATAACAAAGCATTTTATTATGAATAAAATTAACCGAGTTATACCTGTTTAACATATTTGAGAATCGTATACAAATATATTTTAATTAACAATTCGAAAAATTAATAAAACAGTGCATGATTTCAATTTACAAACGATCCCTTAAGATGTCTCTCAAAACCGTGAATTTAGCAGTAAAATTCGTTGTTTTCAACATTTCATAACTCGATCAGTTTTAGTGGCAAAAGATTGCTTTTTAACTTTCCAGTTTCAAGAAACTTTTACTAACAAGGGAAAGGCACGAGTTGGAAAATTGAATTTGGAATGAAATTTAAGTGTAATTCTAATTTACCTACGGATGTTCATTCATTAAAATTGTAAAGCGCAATAGCCTGCCAATTCTGAGAAAATGGCCCTCAAATTCTCAGCGTAGCTTGTATACTAGCATTCTGCGAGTGTCGTGATGGCATACTGGCTTTCCAATTGCTTTGCATCCGCGAGACCCTGATTGTTCTCGGCTTCTTTTTTCTTGTAATTTTCTATTCAAATTAAAATATTTACAAATAATTTTAACTAATGTTTTTAATTAGAAGAAGAGAGAATTAATTAAGAAAAATACTTATAAACATAGATACATTTTTTAATAAAAAATATTTAAATTCGTTAGCAACTTACAGGTAATTTCAATTAATATGTTACACCTTTTTTAATCAAAAATAAATGTTCATTCACCTAAAACCTAAATTATAATTTATTTTTTAAGCAGAAAAATAATGAAAAAAATATAACTTAGATGGTGATAAATATTAATTATAATTGTTGGTACCATAAAATTTTATTCAGTATTTTTAGAAGTTTATTCGACATTCATTAACTTTCAATGACATAAAAGAACCAGAATGATAATTACCATAGAAACATTGGTAACAAAATGCATTTTAACATCTTGTAGAATTGTTAAATAGTGATTATTCGTAAGGGCAACATTTAATAGACCTACTGGAAAGCAAGCTTCATTTGCAGTGAAAATATTTGAATGTAAATTAAAATCGGGTAGCGTATCAAACGTACCGTGTAATATTGAAAATTTTAGAACATCTGCCTATACATTCAATAACTTAACATCTGCCTATAACTTCAATAACTTATAAATATCGGGAATGTTTGATGAGATATTTAATAAATTGTCAGTTGCTCTCGTTAATTTCCGATATAAATGCAATTTCTTTGAGTCAGAATAAACAGTTTGACAATATTAAAATCTAAAAACTTTAAACTTTTGATATTTTAAAATAGTGGTTATTTAAATTGTTTATCATCTTTAAAGTTATATTTCTAAATATTTTAATGTTTAAAATTTAAATAATATAATTATCGTTTAAGTGCCATGCGAATAAACATGATTTTGCATTTAAAAAAATTGTAATATATTTATTAAAATTTATGTGAGTTGCTGATTTAATTTAAATAATTACAAAAAATTTAAAACGCATCTAAATTTATAATTATTTTTCTTTTAAATATTCAATTATAAATCAAGAATTAGGAAAATAAACATTTTTTGCGTAAAAAATATTTTAAAAACATTAATTATAACTATTTGCAAGATATTAATGTAAATAAATTTGAAGAGAAGTTAAAAAAGGGGGGGGGCAAGTCCAGGACAGAACTTAGGTCTCACGAAAATGAAGCCAATGTTCTATCGAATGTGCTGTCAAGACGCTCATCGACACTCGCAAATTACGAATATAAAGGCTATGCTGAAAGTTTGAGGGTCATTTTCTCGGAATTGGCTGGCTTTAAAATTAATGAACGAGCATCTTGAAGGTGTACTATCATTATATTACATCTCATCCCAAACTCAATTTTTTAATCCTTGCTCTCGCCTTGAAAATATGTTTGATAACACCAAGGATTTGTATAAAAAGTTAATTTCGTGTTTTTTTTTTTTTTTCTTTCTTTCCAGATGTATAGTTATTCACTTAAAGATAAAATATAATTCTTCCATTACTTAAAGCATTTTTTCCCCCAATTGATACTATATGTCAGTCTCTAACTGTTTAAAAATTAACTATTAGGCCGTTATAAGTACTGGTACCTTGTGTGTGTGTGTGTGTGTGTGTGTGTGTAATATATATATATATATATATATATATATATATATATATAGATTGTTACAAATCTGTAATTTTGCTACCCGGCACGAATAATGTCATCGTGGGAAAAACCGTTGTAAGATCTGTCCTGTGCGTGCTGAGCTTGGCGACTAAATGGATAATACTGGAAAGTTCGAGAACTTTCACGATCCATCCACTAAGACCCGAGATACAGCCAGGTACGCCCTGAATGGTCTGGAATATTCTAGCACCGCCTCCCGGAACTATAAAAGACAGGCACTCTAAAGCTGCAGGGAAGTACAACAGGAACCAAAAGATCATATGCTGAGACCCTCAGAAAAAGAATTCCAGAAAGTAATCCCGAAATAACCCAACCTAAGTTTACATCCCAACAGTGGCCCAGGAACCAAAGGAAACCATCTGAATTCAACCCAACAACAGCAGCCCATACCCCCCTCCCGGATGTCTCAGAAATACATAGCATAATTGAAGCATTCAAAGAAATAAAAAAACTATTAATAGAATTCCCAGGCCTACTGACAATAGCAGCCAAACTAAAAGAATCAAAGTCCAAAGAAGAACGAAAACTGATCCTCCTCAATGCTCCCCTTGAATACACTCACGCCCTCCTGTACTTTGCAAGCTCCTGATTCGCTGAACTCGAACAATTGATAATCCACCACCTGACCCTCGGTACCCGGAAAATCCAGACAACCTCACCCACTCCTACTTCACAGACTTGCTGCTTTCCCATTGGTCAAGAGAACCCTCCCGCTCCCAGACTCTGAACCCCGGTCACTATGATGAACCATTTCGATCTCAGTTTGTTAACAGTCCATGGCATCCCTAGACGCAAGGTCTAAACCGTTGCAAGGAAGGAGATAGCCTGGCTACGCCAGGCGGGTGCTCCCAAAATCGCCAAATCTCGCTGCAGGGAAGTGGTGTATGAGAGTAGACGGAGTCGCCGAAAAGTAAAGGAATTAGAGGATTAGACAGCAAGCAAGCTGTTGAACTAGCGATTAAATACGCTGCATTATTACAATTGATTGGCGGTATTTGTAGAACAAATTTTGTAACAATATGGAGACTACTGTATATCCGTTTAATGAATTTCCATTTAACAAAATTTTCCACAGAATCTTGATTTGGAATGTTATTTACTCCTTGTGTTACGAAATTCGTATATTACGAAGTCTTATCGAATAAAATTTTTTCCCCTTACCAAATTTTAGATTATTATTAATATTTTTTTTTCCTGCAATGTTTGGTGCTTCTTCGTTTGTCGAATTCTCAATTAAATAAACTAAATTGGCTCAGTGAAAAATTGCAACATTGAAAAGTTATGGACGATATTAAAGAAGGTATACAATAAGATAAGTCGCCAGATACATTTTTTTGCCATGTTTGCTGTGCCGCAAAAAATTGACAATTGGTGACAAACAAGATAAGGGTATAAATTTGATATCTTTCACATGGTGCTTAAAAATAATAAAATGTGGCAAAAATCGACTGTTTTTCATTAATTTTTTTTTATTTATTCTCATTATAGCATTAACACATCTCCTTAAGAGTTATAAAATTAATTTTATCAAAATCGGTACATAACTTCCGGTTATACATTCTATCTACAATAAACAATTAAAACCTCAACAAACCATCCACAATAAGCAAAAAATAACAGCCGCAAAGTCACTTCAATATGTGATTCCTAATCATCAGTGTTTTTATGCATAATATTATCAATGAATAGCAATAATTCGAAGTATATGCATAGCCAAAAGTTATTTAGGTCTAAAAAATTGATTTGATTTATCTTTGCTTATGGTAACATATTGCAAATTAAGCTCCATTCCGTTTAAGCTAAGAATGCTATTTGTTAACAAGGAACTAATGGCAAGAATGCGGAAAATAATTTTCAGACCTTTAAAAATAATACCAGCTAAAAATGCCATTTATTCGCAAAAAACGAATGACAAGAATGTAAAAAATAAAAAAAATTTTAAAAAATACTTCAGTTAAAAAATTTTTTTAAAAAAATGTTCATGTGTTTTAATTTTTAATGGTGTTGTACTCTTTATATTTCACTAGATGGTACAAACTCGGACAGTGCGAGCAGCAGCTTCTTTTCTGGACTCGGTTCCACAAACTGTTCGTTATATTACGAATCAGCGATGCTATTTGGATTTTGAGGTGCTGGGTATAAATATGTTCTGAAGCCTCCCACCTCCTCTTAAACAATTTTTGTTTATTGCTGTGTTTGTATGATTTTTTCATGAAGTAAAAACTGATATTCAGTGCTTGAATATGCCTTCGGTTAAACAGAACTATATATTAAGCTTACATTAAGAATCGGGTATAGTTCTTGTTAAAAGATAAAAATGAATAAGTTCAACGTTATTCGCAACATTTTTCTGTTATTGAATTCTAACTAATAAAAAAGTTCTTGCATTCATTTTCGACAACCCTGTTTTTTTTTCAGCGGCTTTCTTTCTTTCTTTCTTTTTTTATCAAAAAATAATTCATGTATTGATCTGAAAATGTTACCATTTATTCTCCTCTATATTACATCCTTAAGAAAAATTTCGCTGAATTTTTTTTAAAAAATGGAAAATATTTTTTTTAAATTAGCATTGAAAAAAATTTACTAGACATATTTAATAGGCATATAAATGAGCTATTACATTTTATAATTTTTATATGTCTTATTAAAAGAATTATAAAATGGATAAAAAATTAAAGATATATTAAAATTATAATATCTATAAATTTAATTTACACTTTTCTCTCAGATAAATAGCTTTTGTTTAAACGCGAAAAACCATTTCCACCGCCCCTTATCCGATAATATACTCGTATCCTAATGCAAAGTTAAAGTTTTGTTGTGGATAGCCATCTCAACAGATTAAACCAGTAAAACTGCTGTTATGTATTTTTTTTTTTCAATAAGAAGTGCAATTTGACTGAACTATCTCTATATATAAAACGCTTACGTGGTCGCAAAATCAGGCCGGATTTGTTAATCGCCGTTTGGCAACACTTCGGCCTCGACCGGGAACATCAACATTTGGTTTCATAAGATTTCAAGCAAGCGCTATTCTTGCATCGGTTTGAAAAAATTTTAAACAAAAAAATTAAACGGTCAAAAAACGGACAAAATTTTTTACGATGAGTTTAAGTCGTGCCGTATCGATTTTAAAACGAAATCATCGGAAAAGAGAAGGCAGGTCGAATGAAAATGCTTAAGAATCGTTCATAAGATCCAGTCGTAATGAACAAGAATGGGTTAAACGTTTATGTGTACGGAGCGAAGTTTCCGAACTCCAGGAACATAGTTGTAGGACTAAGTCAGGACTCGGTTCTTTTTGCCAGGCACGTTATTGGGAAAAAGAAGTAAATTCAGGTGGCAAATACACGAATTGTTGTCATGTTTTTTTTAATTTGTTACTTTGATGGATGTATATAGTTATTTAAATGAAAGGTTATTTGTGTTTACAAAAAACTTTGATGCAGGTGATTTTTGCGAATGTACTTTTGCTTTACATATTTTATTTCTTTAAATGTTTTATCATATTTTGGAATAAATTGAATCTGAATATATCTGTTTCTAGACTAAAGTGGTTTAGTAGTTGGCGGGCGAGCGAAGAGATCAGAGAGGAACTGCATTAGCAGTTTCTGGGGGGTTGGCGAGTATAAGCGGAGCCCCCTAGTTTTATTTAATATTTAAATAATTTTGCGATGGGCGATTTCAAAATAGTTTTAGTAGTAGTAGCAGCACCATCTGAGTATTTGGTGTTCTACTGTTAATTATTTAAAATGTGACATTTTGTCAAGACCGTGGATAGCCAATTCCTCAGTATATTTTATCGATTTTGTGGCAATTGAAATATTAAGATTTTTTTAAAAAAAATCCTTATGGAGTACTTTTGTGAGCATCAGGGTTAGTCTGCAATGCCCAAGTTCTCCATAAATTGGATTTCAAAGTATCCATCTGATTAGACGAAAAAGTAAAACGTCATGCAGAAATATAAAATGTATTAAATAAACACTTCAGCTATTGAAAATTTTTTGATTTTTCTTACTTTATGTATTCTTACCATTCGTTTTTTGATAACAAGCGATATTGTAGTTTAGCTTTGGAGCTTCACTTTCTTCGGTTAATGTGTTACTATTCACAAAGAAAATAAATGAAGTTAATATTTTTAAAGACTTAAATACCCTTTTCTATGCATATATGTCAAACCATAGTAATTCATCGACAAAAGGATGCATGAAGGTTATAGCACTGATTAAGAATTAAAAATTCACAATGAAGTCATTTCACGCATTTTTTATTTATTTATTTTATTTTGGAAAGGAAATTATGGGCCGACTTTGAGTTTAGAAAATATTGCTTTATAAAGTTGAGATTTAACATCTAATCTATACTTATAATAAAGCTCAATGTGTGTGTGTGTGTGTGTGTGTGTGTGTTGGCTCTCTACAGGCCAGACCATTCAACCTACAGCTACCAAATTTGGCACGTGTATACCTTGGAGGCCGGGAATGTGCACCTGGGGGTTATTTTTTCGAATTTTTAACTAGAATTTTATTTGTTTAAAAATTAAGCGAAATTTTGACGTGTTTCTGCTATAACTGCCGAAAATATTACCGCACAAAATAGATTTTTACATGAAGTTAAAGATAAAAAAATTTATCTTTTAAATGATACCAATGTTTTAATCTTAAAATTAAATTTCTATTTTTAATAAATATTTTAACTATGTTTTTCAATAATTTTTTTCGTCAAAAATAAAAATTAAGATTAAGCACGTTTCGCATTCATGGGAAAAAAATAGCTTTTTTCAAAGTGTTGCCATCACATTGATTAAAGCTCTAACTGAAAATAAATTAAATCTTTTTGGAAATGAAATCTGCGAAAATATAATTTTCGGCACGTGTCTGTAGGAAATGAAACAAATATGAAATATTATTTTTTCTAAAAAATAAATTCAAGAAAAATTATTTTATGATCTTTTAGACTCTCTATACAGGGTGTTTATTCAGTCCCGGATCCATTTTGATATTTAATGACTCATAAAATAATGAAGATGTAAACAAACTTATGGCATTTATTGATGGAATAACTCATATATTTTCCTTTTCAGGTTTGAATATTTTTACTTTTGTAAATATCGTCAGCGCGTGTTTTTAATTTCAGATAATTTCATTTTCCAGTCTAAATATCTGTACATTTCTAAATATCGTCTGCTTATTCATTGCATTTTTCTCTCTTTTGTTTTTGGCAACTATTGAAATGTTATGTTTACTTTTGATGCGTTTGTTCTATGTAGTACTTTTGTATGTGATGTTTCATTCGAGCGGATATTAAGGAGAATGCATACACCGCAAGAGAAAGCACAGATTTTATGGTGGTCATAGAGTTAATTTCCAATCAACTAAATCACTGACTTTTAAGAGTTAATTTCCAATCACTTAAACTGACTGATTTATGAAAATTTGAATATCACTATTCAATAAAAAAAGGATAATTTTAGATTTTCCATCGATCGCTTCAAAGAAAATACGCCAATCAGCGCGCAGGTTTCTCAAGATTAATTGGCCTAAGATTATAAAAATGGTGAGTTTTTCTAAATTTTTAACATTTAAAACTTCGTAAATAAGTCTTAGTTGATCGTGGGAAATAGAAACATTCATTCATTTATTTAAAATTTGGTGTGTCCAGAATATTTCTCAGAATATATCTTACTGCATTAAATTTAGACTTCATAATTTTCGAAATATATTTATAGGCCGGAACAAAATATTATTATTGATTTCATTTCAATCCTTTTGAAAGCAAAACTAAAAACTGAATTTTATGCTGAATCTGAGAAATTTTTGTTGAATTAGTGTTTTAGATATTACATAAACTATGAAAAATATTTTGTAGTTAGCATAAGACTTAAATACCGAGCGATTCTGTTTGCAATACTCATATTCAATAATAATAATAATTAATAAATAACAATAAAGATGATAAATAAAATAAAACGCTTGGTTTTATTAAAAAATATCTTAATATTAACTGCAATTTCGTCATTTACATTTTAAATTAAAGTTGAAGTTTTACCGCAACAAAGTAGCAAAATATATATAGTAAATTGAACGAAACGATCTAAACAGTATAAGTTTAGTATGACTATCAAAATTTGAAGATTAAAAATGTTTTGTTTGAGAATCCTTTAAGAGAACAGTTACTTAAAATTTTTAATTGAAAATTGTAGCGAGCGGTAATACTGGCGAACCGGCTGGTCGCCAAAGGCGGCTAGTGTAGAATAAAAAGATAGAGATAATTTTTTTTTTAAATTAAGGAAAAACATTCGATTTTTACTTCTTATTAGGATCGATTTTTACTTCTTCTTATTATCTTCCACTCCTGCATGATCGTTAAGCATCATGCAGGAGTGGAAGATATTAATCAATTTTAGTAATTTTTTCTTCGCTATTATGTTTCCCATGAATTGCCTTTTCCTTCGTATAGCGACTTGAGGTGGGGAAATATGATGTTTCCCCCCTTTTCCTAATCTATAGCTGTCTAATTTTCTGCACGTTGATGAAGACATTGTGATTTCTGAATAATCTGTGAAGCATGGTATTTTGGGAAATGTTACGAAATATGATGTGGTATACAGTGAGTGCTGAAGATAAATGAAGAAGTTATTAGAAAAATCTTTCTAAGAAGAAATCTCTACAATATTTGATATAATATGAAGATCATTACATTTTCAAGAAATTGATACAGATGTTTCAATCTCTCTAAAGGTGTGAGAATTTTCATGAAAAACGTGTTCTTTATTACAGCCTGTACAAAGCAGGATTATTTACTCATGTAAGACATTTTTACTGTTTAGGATATGTGTTAAAATCAATATAGTTAATAGTAAAGCTTGTCTTTCGTTTTTGTAACATACTTTTCATAGGATGTCCACTCTAAACATGATCCAATGGCCAATTTTTAATCCGTTTGAGATACATGTATGTTTCCAATTGGAGAAATGCTTTAATTGGCGTAAAAAGAATTATATTTTATGTTGATTGAATCAATAAATATAGTAATGAAAAAAAAATGCGGAATCTAGATTTTTTTACTGTCTTGGAACCTATTAGTGATAACATCTTTATTACAACATCTTTAGTACAATGTTCTCATTACACTACTGTGTTAAGCAAAAAAGTTCCATTTTCTTCAATTAATGGAATTATGAAGATTTGAATATCACTGTTTTAGACCATTTCAACGACTGCCTCGAGGGAGATCCATCAATCAACGAATGACATGACGTTTTTTCAAAGTGCCGGTTGAATTGGTCTAAATTTTGAAATTCATTCATTCGTTATTGTTCATCAGAAATCTTGGCCAACTATATCTCAAAAATTCTGAACATAATGATGTAGGATACTTCTCTATTAAACATACTCTTAACGATACTCCCATGAATCGTGTACGAATTTATGATCATTTATCAGGTTTCCTCCCCATGCATTCTTGCACAGGAATCTTGTTAAATGTAATTTATTGATTACCATGCTCCGGTTTTAATGAAATGAACTGACAATAGCTATAAATTGGTAGGGTGAATCTTGACTATGTATTCATAGTCATTTTCGTTTTGAAAACAGCGTTGATATCACAAACGAAACCGAACGTAACAATGAGAGAAAGTCCCATTATGACCCCCTGTCATTTTTGCCAAATCGTCATATATAATTTGGCCTGATAAATTTCGCCTAGTAGCTCATGCAAATAAAAGACGCCCTGTTTCTCTTTCTCATTATTTGCAATATCATCCCATCATTGTCAGTTATAAATCTCGTATGACTTTGGACACTGGATATGCAGCTAGTCCTACGGAGTTGCTGTCGTAATCGTGACACCATCCGTAATCGTATTTCATCTTCCCCACCGCATGCGCACTCTGATTGCACCTTAGACCGACCTTTTAGAACATAATTTTTGAAAGAAAATAAAAGCAATAGACTACATTGTGGTACTTATAAATAAAATTTAATTGGTTTAGTAATTTTATTTAGATTTTAGCATCCTCTAAAATAGAATGCAGCATATGCTTTTCAGATAAAAGGAAAGTCATGTTACAGTGTTAAATTCTGTGCCATAAAATTACAGGCAACAGTAAAATATAACTGAGGGGGAAAAAAGTGTTTGTGCTTCACTGTACCATTTATCATTCGTTCATATGGGCCTAATTAATGAATATCAAATTTTTTCATGAATTAAACGTCCTCTCCTTAAAGCCGGTGAAAATTTATAGAAAAGGCATTCAGATTATCGTCGAACCGTGCTTTAAAATTTAAAAATTCGATCCCAGTTCTTATGGTGCTTTTTTGAATTGATTGTAAATCAGCGATGTAGTTTCTACAGAGTTATTTCAAGTTCTTAAAGCAGCTCCATTCGAATTTCTGCCGCAAATTGACAGTGACTTGTAATAAACCAAACTCGAAATAGATTAAGTCTATTCAAAAAGCACTTCTCGTGTAACTTATATGCTCCCTCATTTGTAAAATCTCCAGTTTGAGAGATATGTGCTGGAAAATCAGAAAACTCTTAAAATTCCTAGTTTAGAAGCAACTGAATTTACTTTCATACAGAAATTTTGATATATCATCGTAATTCATTATAGTAATATCCCGCAGTTATGTGATAGGCGGGATCAACGAAAAACGCGTAATTCGAGGTCTAGCGTACCGTATTGATACATGCGAATTTTAATTCCGAAGAGTTAAGGAATAAGAAAGCAGCTATTTGGGAGAAAATTGTCCTATAAACTATTACATTTTTATACATATCAATACAGAAAAGTACATATTAAAATAGAATTATTTCGATGACATCATAAAACCTAATACACACGCACGCACATTTTTAGACTGCGATTCCCCCCCCCCCCTCATCATGTAAAATTTCTTCTAAGCAAATTAATATTATTTTTTTTATCCTTCGTCCTGTAAAATAAGTTCATCTTAGATTAAAATTTTAATAAGTTCCTTTTAAATTAGATTCATGATAAGTTAGTTTCAAAATTCGTTGCTTTTTCAGTTGAACTTAAATTACCAAGTTTGCAGTTGTTTGATTTATCTGATGGATTTAGGTAAAGTGCTTTGCTCAGACGCATCTCTGTATGTTTGTTTGCTAGCCCTTTGCTATTTTAATTCAGCAGCTCATTGACATCATTCTGTTTTTCATTGCATGGTACTATTGACAACTTCTATTACATAAACAATTTGATGAGCTTTTGTGTTTGTTTTCGGTTCATTTTTGAAAAAAAGAAGGGGAAAGTTTTCTTTTTTTTATTTCTGAACTTTGAATTTGTAACATATTCTAAAATGGGGGAGGGGGGAATCGAAGTGGAGTCGCTTCGAATTTTCAGAAAATCAGCAATTCCATCAGTTCTGTTTCACTTAAATTGAAGTATTGCTGTATTGGGGACAAAACCCACTTTTACAATTGGAGAGGCGGCACTAGCCTGGTGGTTAGGTTTCGAATTAGTGGCTGGGGACACAAGTGCACGTTCATCTTGCAGCCGAGGACGGTATCCTAGTTTTGAAACAACACAGCTCTATTCTCGCAGGATGCAAAAGTAAGAATGTAAAAATCTTTGCGATGTTTGTTGTAGTTCAAAATGAAACTGGTTGGCTATATTTATTTTATAATTCATTTGAATGATAGATTGTTTAATAATTTAAGGCATGCTATAATAATTATAAACAAGTATTTTTTTCCTCTATCATCTTGATCTTTTTTAATGTAATTCCTTTTAATATGCTAATGATGTCGGAACTGATTTGTTGCAGATATCAATGTAATGACATATAAAATATTTGAAAGATTTATTTAGTAAGCGTAGTTACTTTCAGATAGTTTTTTTTTTGTCTATATTGAAAATCATTAAGCATAACTGATTAAATTAACATTAAAGAAAATATTTTGATTTGATTTTTCGATATAAACATTGAGAAATTCAAATCTTTATTTTTTAAATCAAAACACATAAAAACAAAAGGCAGTATTTTTGTTCATGAGGCATTCGAAAAGAAATGATTTATAAATAGAACCTGAAGCACTTTTGGTTATTCTGCTCTATCTTCTTTAATTTACCGTAGAAGATTGAACCTTCTCGCAAAGATTTGTTAATGATGGTCTTGAATCTTAATTAGTCTTACATCAATGTCTTGTCATAGTTTACATATATTTATTACATAGTTTATCTATCTCACTAGGACATTCTTTTCCATACTTAATCTAATACTTGTAGTTTGAGTACAAAGCAAAATTAAGGTCTCAAAAGAATGCGTTAAAATTATAAGAATAGTTTTCATTATTTAACATGTTTGATTGTTTATCTAAGCTGTAAAAGGTTTACGTTGTACGATAGAAGGTAGTTTCGATTTAAGTCAACATAAAATTTGTTTGTCTCAAATGAAATTTTATAATCGATTATAAAATTGTGATTTTATTAGGATTGCATTCACAAAAAAAAAAAAAAAAAAAAAAAAAAAAAATGCACGAATAAACACCTCAAACACCAAAACAATAATTTGGTAATATTTTACATTTTCTCTTTTTGAATTAAAGGTTCCGCCCTTCTGAGCACTGATCTATAACACGATTGGTTTGAAATAAAGAATATCGGTCCTGTTTGCAAAATAAATGTGCACTTGTGAAATATGTGATCGAGGGATACCTGTAGGGATTGCAATACTGGACCAAAAGTTCAATACTGGTATTCGGTATTCTTTAGATCTTGATACCGGTTTTAATACCGGTAGTAGAAATTTTGGAAAAATAAAGAAAACACAGGTGTTTCTTTGTTTTATTTGCCAGTTTTATTAGAGAGTGTAAATAACAGTATATAAAGAATCACAAAAAAGTAAAGGAACATCTTATTTATTTAAATCACAAAAATGTGTAAATATCACCACTATTCAGGCTGTGGTACTATTACAAATTTTTGAAATGTGGTCTAAAAAACATAATTTATCAATTGTACTGTCATTAAGCCTGGAACAGAATTTTGTGCAAAAATTACCATCTGTTAAAACGCTCTTTCGTCATCTACGCTAGATGGTGGTACTGTTAGCTATGCGCGATATACTTTGCGATAAAGATTTACCTCATCTTCAAATAAATCGATTTCTCGTCGGATGGTTTTGGATATAGCTGATTTCTGTACTGTATTTTGGTTTGCTGCATTTTTTTTATTTATAGCCAATTCTAATTTTTGTTCAAGAGACAATTCCTTTTCACTATCGACATTAGTGTCATCATAATCTTCGATAACTGTACCGAATTCTTCTGAATGTGGATATTTTTGTGAGTAAAAAATTTTAAGAAAACTCACTATAAATTTGATTAGATTTGAATTTGTTAGTCTCTTTTCTTCTTTTTCATCTTCATTTTTAAAATCATTATAATTATGTAAATACCGTAAGACATTTTCTATTTCGGTATGCCTTTCTTCTGTGCGATTTTTGAATGTAATATATAATTCTTCAGATAGTGACGTGTGCTGTTCTTTCAGTGACTGCAACATGAAATTTATTATTGTAGTAGCTGTTAATAAATTAGAATCCATCCGACATACTACCTCAACAGCCAGTTTTATTGGAAGTAGAGCTGATACAGTTCTGGATATTAAGTCGAATTCACCATCTGAAAAATTAATTTGCAGAATTAAGTTGATTACAGCTTTTTGAATTGGATTTCTCAGTTTCAAAAATCGCTCCATCATTAGGAGTAAACTGTTCCAACGTGTTTTAGAATCTAATATTAACATATATTCTGTTTTATTTTCAATTAGTATATATTTTTGTAGTATGTTGAATTAAACCCATCCTAACGCATGCGCAAAAGCGCGGAGGGTTTTACAATCCGTTGGCAAACAATATTTTATCACTTCTGTTGATAGTACAATGCAACTTTATATTCACAGTCTAATTTCTCCAGTTAGGGAGACATAGAAACAAAAACGTGTACTATTTTGCTGTGTTGGCGATCCCTGAACGTATAGTGGAGACAATTTAAAAAAATTCTTGTAAATACCGAAAAAACGGTATTTAAATTTGTGAATACCGCTATTACAAAATTGTACAAATGGCTCAAAATACCGGTATTCGGTATACCGGTATTGCAATCCCTAGATACCTGGTAAGAATAACCGCCTTTTAAGAGGGTCTGGTGCGCGTTAAATCCGTCGCGATAAACTGACGTCTCATAAGTATGGACCAGGTCTGTCCCAAAATTGCCTTATACTTGCATAACCAAACTAATCACAGTTTGAGTCTTTTTTTTGGCATTATTCCTTGAAATAATCTCGTTTATTGCCTTTCGTGAATTTCCGACTTAAAAAAAGTATTATAAGCATGGTCGAATCTGTCTAAGAACCCCCAATTTCATAGATGGTTTAAATCGTTATACTCCATTAACCCCTTTTTGTCATTCGGAAAAGGTGAAATTTGGCCCTTATTACCAAGAAAAATGTGTAAAGATATAAATATTCCAAAATGATTTTAAAAAAAATTAAAAACAAGATGTGGAAACTATGAGCATTGGGGAACATTATAACTCTGGCAATATGATTAAGGTTTGCAAATAAAATATATTGAAGCTCCGCATATCGTGAGAAATATTATTAACTTTATGCCGTAAACCCTTTCTTGTTTTTTGCGAGAAAAAGTTGTTTTGCTTCAAAACGTGTTTAAAAGCAATTTATGTCTATCAAGTAATACCTAATAGGAGAAAGTTACAATTTTTTTTTTCGGGAAAAAAACAACGATTATTGCTATTGCAAAAAGAGAAATACCCCCCCCCCCTTTTTTTTGCCATCACGTTCTTTAATCTTTTATTCAGAGAAGTAAGGGAGTTTTATTTGCATCGAGCCTATGATAAATAATGGTCGTTTAGTTGGAATGCTAATGTGTGAAGTTTCTGCTTATTTCTAACATATCATATATCTGAAAAAGAACAGAAGATAAAGAAGGAATCGTTTCTTTTCTTCCATGCACTATCGATTCGAAATAATAACCTTGGTTTATTTGTTTTTCGATCTAGCACTCTTCCCTGCTCTACTGGCTGCATCAAATATTACCTTGTGATGCAGACAACTAATGTGAATCCTAAATAATCTAACCAGAGAATGAAACCGATTTGAATCGGTAATGTCAGTTATTAAAGTGATTTATACTGACACGAGGAAAGAATGCTCTTTAGTAAATGTTTTCCTCATTTCGTAATCGAAGGCGACTGATCTTTGACCTCGGGTTGAAGAGTACATTTATTGAAAAGTGGGTAGGTACAAAACGAAGAGCAAGTTGGCGAGCAATAACATGATTGTATTTTGCGACTTAATAAGGTTAAACTTTTCTTATTGCTCTTTAATTCGTTTACAGTTTAGATTTTCATATAATGCCAACTTTTTAAATACGAATGTGATGATGTTTCCTAGTTTATCAAAATACACTTATCAGATATCACATGCTAATTTGTTCTGGGTCGCCTTCTGAAAATCGGTTACAACTGATCTCAATAAGTAGTATCTAAAAATAAAATAAAAAATGGCCAATCAATTGACTTTAGTAAGAACCTGCAAGCTATATAGGTAAGTTGAAAAATGTTTTTTAACATGTTCGTTGCAATGACTTTCACATGCGATTCACATCATCCAATTAGATAGTAGGTGTGAATGACATGCAAGATACGCGGCAGCCAGTGTGATAATGAATGACACATACATTTTGTCTAGCATGTCATTAACATTTTTGCTCTCTTATCATAGAATTTATTTAACATATCCTTATGCTTTACATAAATGTAATCGTCTTTCTGGTTATCAATTTTTTTTAATTTTATTTTAGTAACGGATATAAATGGAAAAAATGACTTATTTAATTAGGGAATACATCGTAGATATAACATTTCTTTTCTCTGTAGGTTAAATTTGTATATCGCTGGCCAAAATATTATTACCAGATTAAAATATTACTATTTGATTGGTACTGTGTTCAGTCATTATGTCATACAATTGTAATTAATAAAGACAATTTAAAAAAGCATATAAGTTTAAATGTTTCTTTATAAATAGTGTTACAAATAATTGCTATGCAAATTTTAAGTCAAAATTATTTAAACTTTCTTTCGTGTTTTGCAGTTTAATGATATTTAACTTTTTTTATTGTCCTTTAATTTCTTTACTGTGTAAATATTCATGTGATACTAACTTATTAAACTGGAGGAAAGGAAGAAATTTTTGAAGATTAACAGAAGTTTATTTTTTATTTTTGTGAGTTGAAGTTATAATGAACTGTGGCTTTTAATTTTATCTTAAAAACCTGTCTCAAAATGTCTTCCTGACTCTTTAATATGTTGCGATGTATAACAAATATAATCATCCAATTTTCCATATGGAGCTTTTCACATTTCTTTAGACTTTCGAATTCAACGCTAAATTTCTGAGATTAAATATCTTTAAACTCAAACCACAGATATTCTTTTATTTTTGGCTTATTTATAAGTAGATTTAGTGTAGAATATCAATTTTCTTATGTAACAGAACGATTAGCGTAATTTAAAATTACTTTACAAATAAAAGGTTTAGAAAGTTCACTATACTCTGTTTCACCCTAACTTGGCAGTATTGTAAAAGCTAGAAAATGTGGCGCTCCGCATTGGGAAAAACTTCCTCATTAATTCCGACTTTAAAATAGTTAAAATGCGCAGGAATTTATCAAATAATATCATAAATTACAGAAATCCTTTTGTTATCAGTATGTATTTAAAATTATTCTCAAGTTAGAAATGCTTATCTGTTAAGTATTTTGTAAATAAAGTGAACGAATAAAACTAAAAGATTGACATAATGAATTCCACTTTGGCTAGAACCGGTCTTCAAGGTCAAATATATGGCGCGCTTTTCTTTTACGTCTCCGCCAACTCAGCTTCATTCAGTTCGCAACCATTATCATCTTTCGTAATTTTTTATTCTCGCTTTTTTACCAGATGATATTTTTATACTATTAATCACATTAGTAGCTATTAGTTTTGATTGTTGAATATTTATTCGATTCGTCATTTCTATTCACTACTAAAATGTCTGAAAAAGAGAAAGTGTTATCACGACTACGCTGTGCACACCTTCAAGACGAGTGAAGCGGTTCAAAATTACGTGGTACGTACCAAAATAGCCCTAGTGTTGCTTTACAACGGGACGTTAATATAACTAAACTAAACCATCAAGACGAGTGAAACCAACAAAAAGAGCAGCATGCAGAAACATATTAAATGTTTATTCTAGACTCCGAGAAAACCCTCAAGATTCTATCAATCAAATCGTCGATAAAGTTTCGCATCTTACAGGTGTTTCGCTATGAACAGTTTTCCTTTTGAAAAAATAAATAAAGGCATCCAGTCCTTTAAATACCCATGGAAAGAAACGACCAGACTTAGTAGATAAACATTCAAGTCTTGTAAAATATGATGATTTTACATTATCCTGCATTTGACGAAAAATCCATGCATTTTTTCGTAGAAATGAGATCCCAACATTAGATAAAGTTTTAAAAGATGTGAACGATGATACATATATCTTTTCGAAAAGCATTAGCCGAACTACGCTTTACAGAATATTGAAAGATTTAGGGTTTTTTTTTTTTTTTTTTTTTTGAGAAACGATGAAACGAAATGAAATAACTTTAATGATTTATTAAAATAATGTATCAATAATATTGAAAAAATAATGAAAATAAGGAAACAATTAATTCTCCGATAAAGTGATAATACAATAAAATCGATAAATATTTACTATTTGGCGAAAAATTTGCGAGATAAAGTTTCGCCAGCGATCTGCATTTCCAGTAACTTTGTACTTTAAAGTAACCCAGTTCCCCTGACAACGACTGCGATTCGGCATGCCTAGAATATACACTACTGCCAAGTTAGGGTGAAACAGAGTATAATATAACACTGATGTGAGAAATGTGAATATGTGGGTAACACATTACAAAAAAGTAATAATGCTTGTAATATTTTATTATTCTTTCATCTGATAGCAAGAAGTTGATAACGCTTCCTAAATGTTTATATCAATTCAAAACTACGCATAATATTCGAAAATTTTATTCAGTGTTTACAACTAACTAATAAATTTCATTTAAATGTATTAAAATGTAAAAATTTATTGTTATTAAAAAGTCAATACATTTAATAAATTTTTTATGACGTATAAAGTAACATTCCTGATTGTGAAATAAGATTTTATTTCAATAAAACTAAATTAAGAAGTGAAAGCAAAAAAAAAAAAAAAAAAAAAGCAGTTTCAAGATTTTCATGTTATTGATAAGAAGTAAATTATTTACCTTTTTCATCTACCGGGAATTTCGGAAGTTGTCAGAATGACGTCAAAAATCGGAGTTAATTGTTTTAATAATTTTGTTCTCTTTCATAACACATATTAGGCATGTTTTATAACGTTTCAAAGAATCGTTAGCTTACGCGTATTTCAGCAAATCAAATCAAAAAGTGAAAATTCATTATAATATAATACTTATTTTTTAAACTTATTTCTTCAGTTTAACAAAATCAATAATTTCATCAAAACTTTAAAGAAGTGATTTCTAGTATTCTTACTTATAAAGATGTAGGCGTTTCAACTGCTTATGGCGAGGAGCCAGAATAAATAAATTCCACCAAAACAAGGGGTGGGATTTGATTTACAATCAACTACGGTAATATTATTAATATGTACTGCTCATATAAATGTTTTGTGATAAATATCGTTAAAAAAATCATAAGTGGTTATTGAGCGTTTGTTTAAATAAAGTATAACTTTTTTCCCGTTTTTTCGTTTCACGCTTTAATGGCAGTAATGTTTTTTCAAGTTACACTTGGTGTGCGATTTTTAAGCTATGATAATGAGTACGAAGCGTGACGCTTTGCTGAAGCTTAACTTGGCAAATACCGTACCGTGGCTCTACTGTAATATATTCAGGCGTTTTAATAGTGTTATCATAAACGGGGACTGTTCAGGACCGGGAAATGGAAGATATCAGATAAAAGTCACGAATTTTTATCGATCTGGAAAAGTAAAAAAAATACGTTAAAAAAATCAGGCTAATTGGCGACGCACCAAGCATAAGGGGATCGGCGATTTCGCGATATCATTTTTCTGCATCCGGATTAATGTTGCCAAAATGATCATAGCAACAGAAACCCGGGACAACTTTCTTTCAATAGTTTGGCGACTTTTTGGAATTTCATTATAATAAGTTGAATAATTAACTGATGAATGTTGCTAACAGCAATCATAATGAAACTTTCGGAAAGATCGTTTCCACTTTTCAAAGAACAGAGAAAGTGATTAAATTTTGGTTCAACCTTTTCTCAACTCAAACTCTTGCAATGATGCCATATCATTGTTAAAGATGATAATGATACTTTCTCATGGCTACCTTAATAACGAGAGGGGATTTTCGATCAACAAGATTGTCTATTGGAGAATATTAGAGAACAAACACTCATTGCAAGAAGAATTGTTTATGACATTATACAGACAAATAGTGGAATAACTAATTTTGAAGTGTCAAAGCAATTGATTTTAAGTATGAGGAATTCGCGAACCGAATATAAAGAGAGGAGACTTAAGAAAGAAAAAAAATTAAACGAAAAATTAAAAAGGGAAACAGTTCAGGAAGTTAAAAGAAAAAAAAATTTAATTCCCGAAGCTTCTCGAACAGAGAACGTAAGAGTTGATAAAGAATTTGCAAACCTCAAAATTTTGCAAAAATAATCTTTTAAAACTTTTTAATCCTCTTAAATCAGGACTAGTTGTTTTAAATCAAATATTTTTCATTAGTATTCTAATAACTGACGTATCAATTTTAAAATTAATAATCAAATATTTTATTTATTTATTTATTTATTTATTTGCATTTTAATAGCAATATACAAGTATTTGTTTGTTAATTGAGTTACAGTCTTTAAATTAATATCTTGCATCTAGCATAATTTGCAAAAATAAAATAAATTAAAAGCACTTTTATTCATTTATAAAAGCATACGTTTTTGGTTTTAGCAAGTAATTTTTTATGATAATTTGAAGTAATTTGAAGAAGATAAGTTAAGAAAATTTGAAGTAACATTTCGGAAGTTCCTTTTGTTTGAATTTTTGTTAAAACATGTATTATTAAGTGCGTATAATCATATTGTTTTTATTTTTATGCTGCAACATGTAATTCTGGTATTTATACAAACAACACTAATTAGTTATTGAACTGTTTTAAAATTTTAAGCAAAGATCATAATAACCTTTACTGTAACATAATTTGACTTGTGTTACAAAGGGTAGTTCGAATGCTTCTTAGAATTCTTATACAGTTTTAGAAGCAAAGCATTTTATTAAAATTTCCAGTATTTTTCCCCCATATAAGAAATGTTGCATACTGTTTTAATAGTATTTTTAAATGTTCTTTCCATTTATAAAAAAAATTAAATTTCATGAAAATACGTTATTTTTCATGTTAAATAACTCTTAAAAATGTTTTTAATAATGTGTATTGTAGACATAGAGTAGAATAATTCCGAATAGGGAAAAAACCAGGAATCTTATAATTAGTAGTCATAACTCAGAGAAATGTTGAAAATTTAATCAGAGAAGTTTTTTCGGTTACTATAGACCCCTCCTGGATTTTGTTTTTACGATGAACTATTGAACAAAATTTTCGGAAATAATAATTCGATGAGCTGGTTCTGCCAAGTAAATTAGCAGTATTAACATGAGTTAATTTCAAACAGAATCGTATATCAGATCCGAATTGAAGTTTTCAAAACAACGTAAAGTAATTATTGACCAATGGGAAAACATTTACAAAAATGAAATTGAGTTTTCGCCTGAAATTGTAGGTCATTTTGCCTTCTTTCCGTCATTCCTTTTATTCGTTAGCACTGTGGCAGTCGATTTTTTTAATCTAGTTATCGAACAAAGAGTGGTCTTATATTACCATCCGCCGAGGTGTATATATTCTAAATAAATGTTTTCAACCGTGGGAAGTTGATGCATTGTCATAATGGTAAAGTTTAGCTTCTGAACTGGAGGATCTAGGATTTCAGAGCACATCCAGTCATAAGTGCAGTGTATCTTTAAATAGTCCTTTTTATACAGTTAAACTGCAGATCTCTTTTGAGACATATACTCATACTTCATAGTCTGAATGGTATCAAACAATTCTACACTCATTTTTCAGAAATGACTGCCGAATTCATAATGCTAAAACTCTAGTCACCTTTTTAGGTACATGAAAACAGGTCAGCACGACACATCCCCTTTTTGACACTAGTGGAAATTGCCTGGAATTTTTTACTTCCATCCATTAGTTATCCACTGCCTCCTTCTTCTGTGGCTGCAGTAAACTGGCAGCAGGACGCTTGCGTACCTCCAAGTCATAAGCACATCCTTCTGCAACAGTAATGACAAACATCACCAGATCAGGAGAAACTTTGATTAATGCCAAAGAAAGGGAATTCTTCCAATATTCAGGATCAAATGTCGATACATATTACAACAGCAAATTATCCAAGGGCATTATCTGCAATGTTCGTGATCATTCAGCATATGCTTCCAACATATTTCTTTGGAATTCTTCATTACGTCCAGTCTTGAATCTGGTGATGAAGTGGAAAGACTTTTAACACTATTCCCCATATATATATATGTAATTATATCTCTTAATCTAATTTAAATCGTAAATAATTTCCAAAATTTTTATCTTAATTTAACCCATAATAACTTCATTCTAAAATGTTCTCTTATTTCCTGATCCCATTCCACTTTTTCTATTTAATTAATTCAACAGAAGCTTTGTAAAAATGCTGAAATCAGCAGTTCACACGTTCCGAGTGAAGGGATAAAAAAAAAAGGTCAGCCAAGCGAATTCTTTTTAAAAGATCCCTATAGTTGCCTAATCTAAATCGACACTTGTAAAGAAATCCCTACCCGAATCTCATAGTATTTAAACAGTGGGAAAATTATTTTCTCTCGCCTGCTCTTTTTGTCGCTCTCATCTGTTCTTGCATCGCTGGTGAATGGATTTCAGTTCGCCCGCGCCTCTTGTACATAAATCATGCCTCCCGGGTTGAAATAAAGCGAAGTTAAAAATTAATAGTGTTTTCATCTCTTCTCTGTCATCGGCCACGAATCTACTTAAAAACTATATATATATATATATATATATATATATATATATATATATATATAT
>JAPMOR010019471.1:543131-578882 GCA_026543865.1 Argiope aurantia | reverse complement strand
TATATATATATATATATATATATATATATATATATATATATATATATATATATATATATCAAATTGACCTTTCTTCGAACCAAACCTGGACTAATTTTTTGGCCTTGTGAAACTGATCGAAATGAAAAGCAAAAAAAGAGTCGTAAAGTTCAAAGTGTAATCTATTTTAGGAAAATAAAACTTGTGTAGAGTTTGGGATTTCTTTCAACATTAACTTCGAGATAGTAATGAGATTTCTGTATTTTTTTAAAAAAATTATCGAAGATTAACATAGTTAAATTTTATTTTTCTAAAAAGATGAAGTGAATCGATTAGGTTATTCAAAATGAATGTAAAGTTTCCCTGTAAGAACTGATTTGAACATGTATATAAACATGTTTTTCTTTTAAATCAAAATTAGTGTTGCCTTGTTTCTTAATTCAAGATTAGTTAACTAAAGAAAATATGGAGGCCATAACTATCTGCATAGATTCATTCACATTAGTGCGCTGTTTGTTACAAGTATGTAAACTTGGCCTGCTTCGCTTTTGTATTAAATGCCCACAATTCTCATTATTGCTTCATTTTCCTGATTTATTTTACAAAAACAATAATTACTCGATGTATAGTCAAAATTGATTTTGTGATATTTTTAGTTAAGTTGAATCTATTTTGGCGATTGTAATGCTGTTTTCTTTGTTGGTTTGGTCTCAGAAATTAACGGATATGTCAGAGTTTGTTAAAAATCTATTTGAAAAAGGTTTATTAGTATGGTTTTACGAAATTGTTTGTTGCGCTTCCTAAAACCAAAAACCTCTGCCGAAATAGCCTATATTACATTTACTTATTAATTGTAAAAGCGTGTTCTAGTTGAGAGCTCGAAATATGTAACTTTTCGATTAACAACTAAATAATCAACAAAATGTATGTGTATGTGTGCAGTTTGAGAAGGCGTTTTTTCTGCTTCGTTGAAATTTTAAAATTCACTGTCGATGAGTTGGACTTTCGTGTTTTTTTTTTTTTTTTGTTTTTTTTTCAAGGTTAAAATAGAAGAGCAACGAACTGTTGAGTAATTTTCCTTGTTCGACGCATTTTGCGAGAGAAAAAAGAGATGACGTCACAGCATCATGCAAAATAGCATCCTTTTAGATGACATACTCTATTACGTTTGTCATAATTTAAATGTCGAGGGAATTGACTTCATCCTTGTTTACTTGGAAACAGCCCCGAAAATAATTTCTAAATTCTGTCCAAGAAAATCATAAAATTATTGGATGTGTATGCTGTAATGTTGGACATACATAAACATAGCACGTCGAACGGCTAATTTTATTTTTATTATCATTGTTGAAATCTCAACTCTTAGAGCATTTGAACTGCGATGCTGTGTTAGTAATTGTAAGTTAACTGTATAATAAATTTGTTGAACAAATATTAATTCTTCTATGAATTAAAAAAAAAAGACGAGTAAGAAAATTCAGTAGGTTTTCTCCATGGGGAAATAAGAAACTTTTTCGTGATAAAGCCGTTTTTGTCAATATAAGGGTGCCGTAGAAACGTATTACGAAATTTGAGTGACAATTATATAAACAATTAAAAACATAGTCAAAGTTTCATTATTCTACTAAATACAAATGCAGCAGTTTGTGAGCATTCGGAAATGTATTTCTGATTAATAAATAAGTTTCCATTTCTTACAATTTCCATTTTTTTTTTCATAAAAATTATACTTTTCTTAAATAATGGTTCAATCCGTCATCACAGTTAAAGCTGCTAGACAACTGAGAACCCTCATTTGACAATGAATCGCATTATGAACATATCAGGTATTAATTGTATGCGATTATTTATCAGTCTGTGTATAATTTAGATTTTTCTGCTTTGCGAATATCGAGATGAAGATGTTTGTCTGAACTTAAAACCGGGATGCGTTATATCATATCTTCAAAGAATTTTTAAGGATGAAGAGTCAAACTTCCAGCAGAATTTAACGACTCCACATACTATCGCAACGTGAAAGCTGCTTAATTCCTTTGGTGCATTTGATGGCTGAGTATTTGTTTTGCCTAAGTTACGGATTACGAGTTTAATTCATCTTTCAAAATTGAAAATCTAATGTCTTTATGTTATTGCAAATCTTGATACTATTTATTTGCTGCATTCGAGATGCTGCTAGAAAGAAAGAATTGCAAAGATTCTTAACGGATTCAGTTAAATGAAGGAATAAGAGACGTGCTTTTCCAGATAGTTGAAAATGAGGATCTTGGGTAAGCCTGAAAGAAATTGTGTATACAATTAATAGTCATTGTAAGTTCTGCAGAACACTTGTCATTACTTCAGTAAATGACGATTTCTTATTTGAATTACATGTTTCCGTGGAATGGCTTTTGAATTTTAAGGAAACAGTGGGCTATATAGCTCGTTTAATTTAAAATTCAAATGATATGATACAATTTCGAAATCCAGCGTGCAAATGCTGATACTTTCTCTAGAGTACCCTGCATTAAAAGCTGCAAACATTGTTTGAATGCTGAAAAAAAGTTTGATATTGCCATTCATTTAAAGTATACAAAATGCCGTCTATTCATGTGAGAAAATAATTATTCATTTTCATAATTTCTATTACTTTCCGGCAATAAGCGCATAATCGTGTTGATCAATCTTTTTTCTTAGCAGGCACAATAGATGATTGCTCGATTATTCCATAACCAGACGCTCATCTTTGTTTTGCAAAAAACAAACATCTTGTATGCTGCTTGATTGGTGAATAATCAAGTGCATTAATTTTACATTGTGTGATATTACAGCCGCTAACTTCAACGTTACAGATAAAATAAATCAACCTTTAAATTACAAATCAATCACAGATCAAAAAACAATTCTTTAAATAACTTTTATATTACTTTTCACAACTCATCGTTAAATCTTTAACATTCTTCAAGGTCCTTAGAGGATGGTGCGCTTCAGGAGAATCTTGAGGATAAATGATGTTATCCCCTATTAGCCCCAAATGTCGCAATAACACCTTCTTAGTCTACAGTCTTGGATTTCTTCTCTAAATTTAGAACTCGGACGGGTGTGGCATCCCTTCTGAAATCAACGAGTTTTCTAACTATAAGGACACCATTCTGGGAGATTTGGACAAGGAAATTCATTAAAATACATTTTAATTGTTCAGAACTTTCAGGATATTCTTGAATAAGACATTCTAATCTCGTTAATTCTCGCTGAGTCTTCTCCTTTATGATTACAGGACGTAACTTTTAATATTGTATACTAGTTAATAATAAAGAAATTACCTCTCCTTATGTCGGTATCTCATTTTTCTCCTAGTCTAAAATAAAGTTGAATTTTTGAAGAAAATCCAGCGCGAAATGCATGGATCGGTGTCATCAATTACGTTGACCCTATGTTGAAATTTCCCAGTCCACATTCGAATGATGCATTCAGTTTCCCTCATATCTCTGTTTTTTTTACCAGTGGCAATATTTAAATATATATATATATTAGGGGCTCATTAAGTTGGTTGTTTTTTAATTATTTAGTCAAGAACAGCTTCTATTCCTTCATTATTAGCACCAAGACATTAATGTGGCAAGCATAGATTTGTACCACGAATCTATAATATTGTTTCTTTGCCACTTTATTGTCATCACTGGAAAGACAGGTTTTACAGATGCGTAGCAATATACAGTTCTTTGCATCAGCAAATTAAATCCGTTCCAAATGCAAAAAATATTTGCAAGTAAATTAGAATCCAAGAAGTTAAATATATCTGATGATCAGATGTCCAAGATGAAAAAGTAACAATGATTCTCTTTCCACCACACTCTGATACTCACTAACCTGATGGCACCACGATATATTTCTTTTTATAAAGATGCATTTAGTACAATGTTTGTAGTACAAAACTAGTTAATGGATAAATTGAGACCATCCAGTGAAAGAGAATGACATTTGAAATGCATAAATTATTGGCAGACCTGGATGACAACAATTAACATTTCGAACATTTCCAATAATTGACAAATTTCTTCACTTTGATTAATTAATTTGAGCTTTAAACTTCTAACGTGTGCTATTAATTGGATTTTAAATATTTGTTAAAATTATGTATGCATTCTCTGAAATTTTGGTAGAATGGTTGGTTAGGTTTTAATGGCACAAGAGCCATGTTTAACCATACTGCTCCAAGCGTATGGTGGATAAACTAGATCAAGTAACAAATTTTGAGAGAGAAAAAAAACAGTGAAACTTGTAAAAACAAAATTAAATTACTCAATTTAAAGCAGTAAAAGTAAGTAGGAAAGCTATTTTTCTTTGTATTTGGTTGGAAAATAATTTATGAGTATCTTTTCTCCAGTTTTTGTGCTATAGAGGGAGATAGTGAAGTTCGGGGACAAAAATGTGCAAGTGTGTCCTCTAGATTCTCAGACACGTCAAATGCAAGAGCATCGCCTTCCGATGCACTAGATAAACTCAATTCAACGTCATCATCTGGTTTATAAGACTCTGAAATGTTTGTTTTTCCTAAGAGAGCAATTATTGATTTGTATTCAGCCGAATGAGAATGTGATTTAGTAACTGCATCAATAGCTGAACTGCTTTGCATCTCAGATATAGTTTGTTTAGGATCAGAAATGGAAACTTGCTTTTTCTTTACATTAAGCTTGGAAGTTACCAGAATCTGTGGGGTTTTTAAACTCTTTTATACTTTTCTAACCTTCATTTTTTGGTTATCAGTATTATTCTGAGAATCTTTTTCTTCTATTGTGTACAACTTTGAAATCCAGGACACTACGCTACATTCTAGAACAGTAGATTGAGATGTAATCGTATCTTTTCAGAAATAGGAGAGGGTAATTTTATGAAGGATTCAGCGGAACGGGGACAAATTGCTGATGGTATATATGAATTTTTTAATGAAATAGATTCAGAAGGAAAAATTTAAGTATTATAGTGTCGGATGTTTTCTAACTGTAGTTGCCCTGGAGTTTGTGTACGAAATTTAACGATTCGTCTACCCTCGGCATACGAAATTCTTTCTTTATTTTTTTCCCCTGGCAATTACATCCTTTTCAAATTTTTAGGCAGAACAGGAACGGAAAAAAGGAAGTATGTGGATCTTTGCAATTTACACATTTTTCAGACCTAGTCAGAAAATTAAACATTCAGAGCTGTCATGGCCCTCTTCCTCACAACTGGTATAAGTGAAGAGTCTGCGCCAGGAAATTTTCGAATGGCCCAAACTCTGACATTTATAGCATCGCAGGGAGTTCGGAATGCAATTCCTACCTGCTAATTTCATATACCCTGCTCTTACAGACTCTTGTATTTTGGGGGAATTAAGTGTTAGAATTAGATGTTTTGTATCCACTAGTTGTCCATTCTGTCTTATTTTGATGCGGCGTACATGAGTTATTCTTTGTGGTTTAAAATCTTCACAAAATTAGTTCCACTGAGGTATACAACTATTCTCCACAAGAAATTGCACCCTTAGAGGATTTGCATGAGGAGAAACAGTCTGTCATAGTCCCCAAAGATTTCAAATTAATTATTTATTCAGCTTGCTTGCGAGTTCTAACTTCTATAAGAAAATCTCTTGAGAGAAGTTTATGAATAGATTTTGTGCTACCAATATGTGTTATTAGTGCCTTTTCAAAGGGAAACGGGAAAACGCTGAGAAATGTTTCATTCGTCGTAGAAATACGTTTAAAAATGAAAAAAAAAAGTATCAAATGATTGTTTTCAATTTGGTCTGTGGGATGCCCACTAAAAGAAGAACGATTTTTTTTCTTTATATAATTACTTATGGAGATTCGGGCCCGACGGCACCATCCACCACGAAGTCCAACAAGGGATGGCAACCACCAGCTCTGGTTTTCCCAGCTTCGGCGCTTACCATGGTGCTAGCTGGAACCTATACGCTGGGAGTCACTCTCGGGAACAGTAACCACCCTTAACGCCAAGCCCAAGAAGTGACCTCTTTGCTTGAACATACCAGCCTGATGACTGGGATACCACCCGTCCTATGGATCGCCACGCACGGTAAATACTTGAGGGTATTTGCTGTCCATGAGAGGCAGAAGCAAAGAGAGCGGGGACAGCTTCTTATGAAGATCTTCCTCGCTTACCCTCGAGGGAATTAAACACGAAAGCAAAAGACGGGGGAAGGGTAAGCTGAAAAGAGGCCAGATACTGGGGTACCTCGGGGTCGTGAAGTCCGTCACACCTAAAGAAGTTGTGCTCCTGAGAGGTTAGGTGTAATATATTTCTGTTTAGGTTTTATATTTAGTCTGGTTGAATATTTGATGCCAAAATGTCCGTTAATTTTCCATTGCATTTTGTCGAAAAGGAATCTGTATCTATTATAGTAAAAATTATAAATATTAAATCTGTTTTTAGTATTATGTTAATTTAGACCGTTTCACATTTAGGTATTTCATGTTCACTGCAAAGAGCAAAATATTTGTAAAGTTATGTAGAACTTTTCATTTCAGAGAGTTTCAAACGATGCCTCTTCGTACTTCTTGAAAATGCCTGTTGACTCTTAATTACACATCTTTTTCGGTAAGTATTAGCTTATATAAGTTCAAAATATAATTTTATTGATTTCACTATTTCATTTGTATTATCCATTTTTTTCTTAAACATCTGCAGTTTTAATCGTAATTTCAGTTTTTAATTTAAAATAAACTTAGGAAACAAGCTACAGTGTCACTTTGGAAATTACAATTTTAAGATTCCATTTTCTGATTCCACCATAAATCATTTAGCTGTAAAGAAACTCATCTCATTTGCAAAATATGATTGACAAAATAAAAGCTTTGTGATGAACTTCGCAACCATGTTTACCATTAACATTTAATCACATGATTATACTCTCTGAAATCTGAAAGACTTAGGAGTCCGATGTTTTTGTAAACATAGAATACAGCAACAACAAAAATGTTTGGATAGGATCAAAAAGGGTTATTGGTAACGGCGACTATAGCACGCACTGGTGCAGCTTTACCTAGCTGAAAAGCATGAGCCTTCTTTATAACATTCTTAGAAGAAGACGAACAATACTTCCAATTTTTTGCAATGTTATTTTCTAACGTTTGTGTACTTTAGTTGCAATCATATTTAAAAAAAAAAAGTGACTCCAAAACATTTCTAATTGTCGTTATTCATTCACTACATCGATTATTTGCAAAGTAAAATACAAAATTATATTGTTACGAATTTTTCCCGGAGTTCGTTTGGATAGTGGAAGTTATATGGTATGGAGAACGCTCAATCAGCAGGCGGCAGTAGAAAATAAAACAACGACGTTTATTTACACGAAGACACACAGTACAGCACAAAAATGACAACTATATTCAGCATAGAATACGATTATCTTCAGCCGAGACTTGTAGCATACAACAAGAATCTACTGCAGACAGTAGCGCACAGCTTAGTTCAGCACTAGCTTGACTCCGTCGCTGCTCTGCTAATCCCTGGAAGACCAGTTCTTCACCGTCGGTTCCGACTACTCCGCTCTGTCGCTTCCGACTACGACTACTACTCCGTCCACCCTGTCTGGCAGCTGCAGACCCTTTTATAGGTCTCAGGAGGCGGGGCTAGAAGCCTCTCAACCAATCAGGAACGTTCGAGGCGTATCTCGGACGGATCGGGAAAATTCTCGATGTTCCGGGTATAATCTATTTTGGCGCCTAAATCGCCAAATGGTCGCCAAGCTCTGGGATCTCCGACGCGACACCCGGATTCTGTCCAATATCGATGACTTTAAAATTGTCTTTCTTACGATGGAACAAACTATGCTGGGAAGCCGAATTGCAGGTTTGTAACAATATATTTCTTGGGTCTGTAGGATATCATGGTTATGAGTAAGATTAACTTTTCATGTTTGAACTTTTTCCTGAGAAACAGGCTGGTGTTCTCAACTACCCCTAACAAATTTCATCTAGGGACACTTAAAAACAGACTTTTAATGTTACAAATACCTATATTTTTTGTGTATTTCTCATAATTTATTATATAATACAGAGTGGTATTAAATCCAGAAATGTACTGCTATCCATCCATCAACTACGTATCCAACCTGCTGACAACGCTCATTTTTTATGTCAAATTAATATCTGATATTTTTGAAGAATTTGCATGTTATTTACATACATATTACCTTTCACAAATAAAAGTTAACTATTAATAATGATTTGATAATATTTAACATCAAATATGAAAGAAAACTAACGTCGATAAGGGAAAAAATGGCGGTGCTGAGTAAGGAATCTGAAGTTGATGATATTGACTCTTTTCAATAAGAAATGGAGGCTGTGGGAATGGAGGAAGTAGCTTATTTCGAATCATCCATGGTTGATTCTTCAGTAAATACGCATATTTTGATCGATTATATTGAAATTATCCGAAGGAAGACCCGATATTCGTAAATCTGATGGTCAATTGAATATTGCAAGTTTAAAAAGCATCAGTTTGACTAAATCAGATATTGTTTTAGAATTAGTGATAGTTTGCGATTTTCAAGAGTCAGATAAAAGCTATTCTATGAGATCCAATTGCTTAGAACGTCTTTAAATAGTGTAAAGACCAAGGAAAAGGGAGTTGTATAGGAGATTGAATATTCTACTTAATGTGAAAGCTGTACTTTCTACTATTATATTGAACTCCTAATCCTTACTTACTTTAAAATGCATTTCTGTCTTAGATATTTCGTTCTCGTGTTTCATTAAACTCACTAATTTCTGTTTATACTAAAGATGATTTTTGGACAAAACTGTAGCTAGATTGAGTGTAAATTGCTGCAAATTGAAGATATTTTAAACAGTTAATGTCGTTTTTATCTGATATTTTATGAAATAGAATATATTCTTTATTGAAAAACAGTAAAAAAAATAATAAAAAAAATAAAGAGAAGCAATTCTTTTAGGTAGTGGGCAAAGAGAGACAAATTAAAATGTGAAAAATAAGCAGGAATAATTTCAAATATGTTTTCTTCGAATGAGTTTGTCACCATGATCAGAAACCAAAAAAAGGTGTTCTCAATTACTCAGTAATCTCTAGGATAATTAAGTACATACCGGGGTGATTATGAACGTCGCTGTAATTGTGACTATACAATAATTGAATTGATAAATTAATTTGGAAAAAAGGCATTATTAAATGCATACGCCTGAACGTGATTATGCACTCACATAAATTATTGGCCCATTTTCCATCGTATATGATCATTTCAAATCAAACAAAACAGTAGTCTTCAAAAATAATCCCAATTAATCTAACTGACCCTATATCCCTAGGAATGAAATAAAACGTGGAGTCGGATTTTTTTTATGAATTGATATAAAGTTGATTGGTTGTTGTCACCCTCTTAAAACAAAAGTAGATGTATTTATCGTTTTCTTTTGTATATCATAAGCTAGTTTTAAAATAAAAAAGACTTGCTCTCTTGAACCACCATGTTTTTAACCCTGTCCCTTTTACTAATGAAAATTTTATAAAAATTCATGTGAAGATACTGTCAATCTTTTTTTTTTTTTTTTAATATGAGGAGAATGATGTATTACTAATTGAGAATCACAATGCATGGTTTAGAGAGGCAGTGATCTAAATAATACATTTTGATATGGATCCAAGTATTTTAAATTGTAAGCATTAAAAATTGTCTCAGAAAAATTGTCTCTTTATTTATGTTAGCTTACATTAATAAACAAAATATATACTTTAAAAGATATAGAACTTTTCTGCTGTTGTTGATGAGTTTTCACAGACTCAATTATATGTATTGCATCTTATTAAAATAAATCATTACTCTGGAATTTTTAAAAATAGTTTTAAGCAAACATAGGAAAATTTTCTTCAAGTTTAAAACATCATGTTGGTTTTTATGAAAGCTTCTATAACTTAAAGTATATATGTTTAGTTTATAGGATAGTACCTTTTCATACAAAAATGGACAGTGATCCATATTCTGACAGCACTTCCAGTTTAGATGAATCTTTTGAAAGTGGAAATGAGAGCAGTGATGTGAATGAGACATGTTGTTTTCAGAAAAAGATTCTTCAACTACCTGAATGCTTTTGTGCTGAGGCAAGTGTAAACAGTTTTGTATTTTATTGTTTGAAATCCTTTTGTATTGTTTTATTAATTATGTATTTAGAAATCATTATAAAGCTCTTTTAAGGACTCTATTGTAATGTTGCTACTTTATAGTTCATAGTAAAGTCCATCTAAAATTTTTTGAGTCATTTTAACTACATCTTGTATTTTTATAAATAACTTTAATGTTAATGAATCAGTTTTCATTGACATAATAATTCTTTAGTATTTTAAATATTTCAAGCCCTTTTTGTGTAATTTTATTCATTTTATTGTTCAGTTAGTCATGCGTATTTTACTTCTTGATGTTTATGTTTGACACAATTCATTATTTCATGACATTCAACTTTTTTTTTTCCAAGTCTGTGACATGTCTGCAATGAATTGAAGAGAATTTCTTGCTTCTGTTGAAAACTAAAATACTTTTTTTTGTCTTTAGAAAAGTCTTTCTTCCCATATTTGTTAGGAGCTGCATTCTCCCACTCTTATAACTTGTTCTCAATATCGATTTTTTTTAAAATTGTAATTGAGGAATTGATGATTTTGTTAAAATTTATGGTATTCAAAAAATATCAGACTTTATTCTCGCCAAATGCAATTCATTTATTTTTCTTCTGATTTCTATCATATTTTCTTTTAGGAAGAAATATTTATTGAAGTTTTAAATCCCATTACATGGAAAAGTGTTCTCAATAGCAAAAATGGAGAGAGATTAAAAGTAAGTAACATTTTCTTTATTTTTAAATTATTGCATTCATATTTGAAATTTTGCAAAACTGTTGATTATAGCAACATATGTAATTTTCCTCAGTTCTATTGCTTTTATTCTAATGTAGTCTTTAAATTATATTTTAATGAATTACATTTTGCTTATACTTGTATAATCTATTGGATTATTTGGTTGCTTTAAGAAGAAAAATTGGAATTTTTTTTTTAAAGTGCCTGAATTCTACATTTTAAAAAGTGAATTATCTGTGTAATTTTTTCCCTTAGTAAATATATCTATAAATCAGTGCATAAAGACAGTTATAGTCTGTGACATATGTATATGCAATATATATATATATATATATATGCAAGTTAAGCATTTATTGAAATTATTTTTTTTCAAAGGTGATTTTCATTATTATTTTAACTTTTAAATTTTTAAAGCCTAATGAGATAAATTTATATCAGTAAAGTTGTTGTTAATCCATATCAAAAAAGGTTAGTTACTGAAAGATTTATATTGCTGCTAAATTCTGCTTAATGTGTCACTTTTTTTTTTTCTGCAGCTTTACTTTAAATTGGCTTATAATTTAAAAAGCCTTCCATTATATAATTGCTGTTCCAGAAATTTCTGTTTTGTATGTTTTATAATATCTGTTTATTTATTAATTTTATTTATAACAAAAGCAATCTGAACAGAATGTTTTCCTTTTAACAAAAAAAGGCACTTTTTCTTCAAAAAAGTGTTGAAGTAGCTTGGTTTCAATATAAATTCAAAGCCGAAAATTGTTTTTACAATATGTGTATCTATTTTATGTGGGGATTTCTTTCGCTGTTGACCCTTTCCTTGTCTAATTTGCTGTAAAATACGAAGTATTCTTCCAGTGTTGTATTGTTTTACTTATTTAACAGACGGGGGAAGAAAATATGCTTGTGAAATATTGTTAAAAAAAATAAATATATCCCATAATATTATTCTTAAATTCAATGATGATTTTTTTCTGGTGTCTGATTTGTTTTTGGTCGGATTTATTAAATAGTAGTTATTTCACTTTTATTTTTTATAAAAATGTGGATTTTATAAAGTATACATATTTGTAAAAATAAATGTTCCATGAATGAGGTTTCTAATTCAAATTATGATAATTTTCATTGCAAAAATCGTTCTAAAATGTATTTTTTGTAAATTATTTATATTTTTTATTTTATCAGAGAACATTTGTATAGTTTCAAAGATTTTTTCCCCTATTTAGAAACTCCTTCCTGTTTTTCCTGAAGATGATGAAAAAGAAAAAAACATAACTCTAAGGTGATTATCAATAAAATTCTTTTTCTACATAAAAATTTTATTCATAGTATGTTTAAAATTGTGTGTTGTTACTTAAACAGTTTAGTAACAAAATAGTGCTTATTGCTTATGAAGTAGAACTCGATGTAGGTTATAACAAAATTGCCTTTTTAAAGATTGGTTCTTTGCTATAACCTTATTAAAATTCAAACTTCCGTTCCCCCCCACCCCACTCCTTATACTCCAAAACATTTCTATTTAAAGAAAAGTAGGTGAAGCACTATTTGGAAGAAGCAATGTTAAAATTACACTCAGCATAAAATTATTTGTATTGTTTTTAATAAATCCTAATTGTGTATAATTAGACTGTATCAATGACAGTTTTGTTTGTAGTAAAATTGTTTTTTATAATGAATCACTTTTTATAATCATTAACTTATGCATGAATCCCATCAATTGCCACCCTATCTTTCATTCAAATGTTGACTTCTTTCAATTTAATATATTTCTTGTTAGTATTATATATTTTTTTAAAGTTCAGAATTTAATACCATATGCTTTAAAAAATTGCAATTGTAATTTAAAATTGAAAAGAGCACAAGTGTTTGCCATCAATTTAAATTTGGGAAAGAACGCCACATTACGCTTGACTCCCTTTACTCTGTTTTTTTTTTTTTTTCCATCAATTAACTATTTAGTATGTAATATCTGAATATACAGTTAACTTTTCATATATAATGGTTTATTAGTTATAGTAAATGTTCAATTTACATTTATAGGAAGCTGGTTCAATGTGAAAATTTTAAATTCGGTACTCCAATCAAGTCGTTTTTTCAAAAATTAAAAGGTTTGTATGCTTAACATTTGTAATCTATTTGAAAGCAAATTTATTATGTATAACAATACCTTGAAAATTGCTGAAAAAAATAGCCATTTCTCTATGTGCTTCTAAATTAAAGATCGCGAAAAGGCATTCACTTCAACACTGTTTAGGCTTTCTTAACATTGAAAAACTTGCACATTTTCCAAATCATTTCTGAAATATTTACTAATGCTTTTATTTTTTCAAAATTGATATTACAAAAAGAAATTCATTCTTTTAAAACAAGTAGTAATGTTTAATATTTTCAAAACTAAAATTTTTCCTTCTCCTATAATTATATATATTAATCATTTTTATTACTTTTGGGTTAAAAACGTCTAAAAAAGTGTGAATTCCTTTTCTATTTTAGAAAGAGGAAATTATATTTTGTTACATAATTTATCAAACTACTTCTTTTTAGGGTTTATGTAGCAAATAATTCTTTTATTGATTTTCCAATGTCTTTTCTGAGGCTTAAATTTTGTATGAATTTTAAATAATAATTGAATTCCTATTTCTTCATTGTTTTGTTATGTTTCTAACTTCAAATTTTTAAGAAGATGCAATTGATCAAAGCAGGTATTGAAAATAGATCTGTGTGGACCCTCTGTTCACAGAATATGTGTATGAAAATTTTTAAAAGTAATTAAACTTGAAAGGTTTTCATTTTCTTTTGATTGATTTCTTTCCCCTAATAATTTTTATCTGTTTCGAATTATGCGTTATGAAAATTGAAATATGTTTATGCTTACCTTGTTTTTCCAATTTGCTCCATATCCATATTTTTCTAGTAATATAATGTAAACTAATACTAACGATAATCCAATCCAATTGAATTGTTTTTTATTATAGCCTTGGGTGATCCGAAATTTTGGATTATCCGAACATATATATATAAATTTCTGAAAAAGATTTATTTAAAAAGAAATAGGAAAAATTAGAAACAAAATTAATTTTATTTCTAAGCATTTGAATTAATATTTAAGAATAAATACAGTATTTTAGTTACAAAAAATAATATCGATTAGCTTCTTTTGACCTAAGGAACTAAACCAGCGTGATGATACGATATGTTGCGCCAGAGTCGCTTAACTTCGTCTTGATCGATGTAGTAGCAGTGTGCTGTTTTACGTAGCGCAACACCAGTTCCAAGTGCACTAGCAACGTGCGATACAAGATTTGTTGGGCGTCTTCTTCACTTTCCTTGATATTAATTTTTGGCTATTGGATGAAATATTATGTTCGAAATATTGTGTTGCAACAGTGATACTTTATGTAAGAATTAATTCATCACTTTCACTTTAGCTTAATGTAACAATGACAAAGAAACACATGCAAGATAAGTGAATTGACTCTGATTCAACTCTGAGGAAATCACTCCCATAGCTTTTAATTCAGTTGGCTTTTTTTTAATCGTTTGTTGTATTACCGAATCATTCAAGTCTTAAGAACATTACTCTCAACTTGTTTACTGACCATTTGCTGCTTCACTGCACCTTGTGCATCATCAACACTATCTCTCCTTGCTCATTCAAAGATCGTCGAAACTCAGTGCTTTATTACATTTGATATATCAACATTATTTTACCAATCTAACAAATAATCCGAATAGAGATTATCATCCCGTGTGTTCACTATATATGAATTCTCTTACAATTTCCACTATAGCCATCAGTCTATCCAAGCATTTCTCTTAACTCGCTAACATCATTGAAATGAGATCAATGGGATCAATTCATGTGACGTAAAACTCGCGTCATCTACTGCGCTTGGCATTTAAACTTTCATCCTCAACGCTTACGATTATAAGTCTATCAGTAACGTTCTCAATCGCATTATTATGAGGATTCTTTATTTACATTTGAAGTTATAATTTTGTCTTTTTCTTTCCTCTTATTATCTGTTAAAAGATGAAATATTGGTGCGTTGCTGGATGCTTTAAGACGAAACACAAGAGTGATTATCGTGATTAAACATTTTTTAAACTTACCTTTCAACAATCCTGATTTGTTGAACGCTTGGGTTGTTAGCTTTGGAATAGAAGGTTTTAAGTCTTCTTCGAAATTGGTGATATGGTCCGATCATTTTGAAGAAAATTCATTGGGTTTCCATTACTAAATATTGGAAACTGAAACACACAGCTATTCCAGTAATTTTTTCATAAAAATCCTTCAAAGAAAAAAAAATCAGTAAGCGATTTGCTGTCAGACAGAAATGGGGGCAATCAAACAAAGTTAAACTAACATGACCACAAGACAAAAGAAATTTCTCAACATCTGATGAATCTTTCTGTACTACATCTAATTGTTCTCCTCTGGGTGACATGTTACTCGGCTACGAACCCAAAGGTTGCGAGTTCGGTCCTCGCCTATCGCTAATAGCAACATTGGTGACCCGATGACGAAGATACGCAAACTTCATACAACTGTTGTGGCGCCCTCTACCAGAAATAAATTTTTAAAAAATGAAGCTGAAAAATAATCAGCCAATAAAAAAAAATGAAGCTGAAAAAATAATCAGCCAGTAAAAAAAAAAAAAATGAAAACTGATAAATAATCAGCCAAAAAAAAATTAAATTGATAAATAATCAGTCAATAATAAATGTAGCTGATAAATGATCAGCCAATAAAAAAAAAATGGATAAGGCGCAACAGCCAATATCACCATTAATAACAGCAAAACAGGACAAAATATCGTTCTTCTCGCCTCCGACGCACTGGAGGGGGGGGGGGGTAATGTAACGCTTTATAAGCCAAATAACAGCTACGAGACATGAGAAATTTCTTTTGTCTTTGGTCATGTTACGTGGCTACGAACCCAAAGGTTGAGAGTTCGGTCCTCGTTATCGCCAGTAGCAACAGATTTGAAAACTATTAATCACAGTACTTTGCTTACGAAGCAATTCACAGAATGTACGCACTTTATTAGCAACGACTACGTATATGATTAAAAATAAGGGTATTCCCTGTTAATTCAACGGCACACACACACGGTGGCGCCGCTGCAATCATTCAAAAAAAAAAAAAAAGCAAACTAAACAACGATGTTGAGCCGCAACAGCTTCATAGCACATAAAGAATAAATATATGCCGATACAAAACATTCCCAATTCCTGTAGTTACATGTTACAAATTCTTAGATTTTTAATACGTTCCGTGTGGTAGCACAGACTCCACTCGGAATGTGTTTTTATTGTTCGTATCGGCAATCAAATTTTCTTTTACACAAACGAAAACAACCCGCAGAATCGAAAATAAAATCTCATTTTATTGCTTAGAAAATATAAAACATGCAAAATAGTAAGCGTATGATTAAAAACTTTTATTTAAGTAACATTAAATTAAAAAACTATAAGTACTATAAATTTTGGAGCCCCCTTGGCCCAGGCGCCCCTGTGCGATGAACAATCTTGCCAACCCCACGCGTCTGCCCTGAAATTCAGTAATTAGATGCAACATTATTTCTATTATGTACCAGTTGAATATACTGTACTGTATTCTTAAACTTTAAATTCATATATATTTTTTTTTGTTGTTGTTGACAGACCAATATTTTTTTTTTTTTTTGTATTTAGAAGGTTTCTTGTCTTCTGATGTTGTAAAAATTACTAATTCCTTGCAACGGGCAAATTACAGAGAATATAAAATTCAACAAAAGCAGTATTCTTATCATCTTTTTCATGATATATTGACGTCAAGGAAAGTGAGTATTTTTTTTTTTGACAATAAAAATTTCTGTAGAACAGCAATTTATTGTAAATACATGGTCATATAATTGTTCTTTATGAATTCAATGTTTCATGTCAATTGCAAAAACTTTATCTCATTGATTAAAATGAGTTATTCTAAGTTCGATTTAGTTACTTTATATTAAATTTTCAATTGGCTATTTCCTTTTATATATTTGACAAAGATAAAAACTTTTATATTTTATTTTTTGTGCTTAAGGTAAAATTTGACTGCTTGGATTTAATTGTTTTCACAGTTGCTTTTTATTTTCACATTTTTTTAATCATAGTTTATGTTATTTTTAATGAGATAAATTGCAAATCATTGGGGAACTGATTGCTTTAAGTTTCTTTTTTTTATGCTCAAATTATGTGTTCGAAAGGTGAGTGAGTCCTTTATAAAATAGTTTTGATATAAATTGTATGTATTTTAGAAACTTATTGATGCATCTTATACATCACCTCCTGGGCAAGCTATTAAAATGCAACAGTTTTTTGCCAAACCAAAAGATGCTACTTTATCTGAAAGAACAAGATTGAGGTATTTTTCTGCTCTTCAAGACCTTCGTGAAGAAGTGGGGGAGATTGATACGTCTTCTGAAGATGAAAATTATCCTGGTAACCATTTAATACTGTACTTTACTTTACATCAAACTCTTATTTTATAATGATGTTATTCAGAACAAACTTTTCAATCTTTTCTATGGGCGAATTCTGTTGTATCTGTATCTGTATTGAAGAAATATAAAAGCTGAGCAGTATGGCAAAATTTATCAAAATAATACAAGCTTTTTGTATTGTAACAAAAAAATTTATCCTTAAGTATCTCAAAATTTTGAATTTCGAAGCCAAATATGAATTTGCTGCATTTCTAACATAATAAATAACCAATACATAAGTTCCTTCTAGTTTCGTGAACAAAAAGAGAAAGTAAATGCGGAAATGGCCTGCCTGCAGGAGTAAATAACAGAGACCGCACAAACACTTCCCTTTTCACCCAGACAAGCCGATAGCACTCATCCAAAAACTGATTATCTAATAATTCATTTGCAAGATTATTTATGCAACATCCATCATTCATTGACCTCTAATAACAATTCATCATTTCTTCCAAATATTTTCATTTGAATTAGAACGTTGTCAGCATAGCTTTTTTTCGGCGAGATTATGCAATTAATAAGGGCTTCTCAAAACAATGTAGAAAAACCAAAAAGAGGTAATGAGAAGAGTGAAGAAATGGAAACTGAGAATGCAAGCAAACCTTGGGCTGGGGAGTAAAAGAAAAAGAAAGATATAGAAGGGTTTATATTTCGCAATTGATATGCCATGAGTACTGAGAATTGTGTTGCTTCCCAATTCTATTCAGTTTGCAGCCCCATCCTAGATATCTTTTATTTGTCGATTCATGCTCTTGTTTATTAGTATTATATCTTTGATTATATAACTTTTGAGTGCAGAAAATTACCGAACTTGATCAAAAGGGAAACAGCAAGCTTTCAAAGTATTTTTACTAAGTGCTTCATCTTTGCAGCACTAATGGACAAGCCGCAATCATATTTAAGAAGAAATTTAAGATATGATTCTAAATTTAATATGCTTTTCAGATTCCTTATTTCAATTATTTAATTTTTCCATTGGTTTAATTTTAATAGCATGAAATTTCTTTCATGACATATAGTTGTAATTATATTTGCTTTATTTTTTATTCGAAGTGCTTTCACCCACTCCGAAAAATCTTTTAGGATTTCTTCTTTGTATAGTAATAAATATAATTTTGGACGAGTCGAATAACGTATGAAAATTATTCAGTTCATAAATAATCATCAATCTTAGTTCTGTGGAAATTATTAGATTATTACAAAATTAATGATATGTTCACTGAAGGACTATTTCACATTGCTAGATATATTTAGAATTTACAATTTTTAACTTTTATTGAATGTGGTTTCTCCTAATAACAACTGTATTTTGTTTTTGTTTTTCAGAAAGCATTCCTCCTAAAGTATATAGAAAATATAAAAGACAGCTTCAAAATCACGGAGCATCTCTGAATTCGGAAATGGCACGCATTACAGCAACAACTACATTTCCTCCTGGTTTTCCAGGTAAATCTAAAGACAGAAAACTGTTCAAGATTGAAATAATTTTCAGTCACTTTTTGCCTCTATACATTATATTTTTAAATTGTCTGCTATTATTATTATGTTATTAATTTTTAAAAAATCTTTAATTCGAAGTCTCAATTAAAAACTTTTGACATTCAGTATGAAATGATGGACAGCTTGTCTTTTACTTTTTAAATTATACAACACAAAGACAACACGATACATGTGATGCACAGTTAAGAAAAAAGATTTGCAATAATTTTGATTTTCGATTTCAAAAGTGATTACTCATTTGTATTTTCTCAAATCCTCCCAACTTCTGCTGAAGGGGTGGAATATTTGATGTCACATGACCATTTGAAAACGCACATAGCCTAACATTCTTAAACAGTAATTTTTGTCTACAAATCCTGAAGTAATACTTAATTATTTGACAGTTACTATTCATTGCAAGATTCTCGGATATTTGAATTTTTATAAAAAAATGTATTCTATTCCAAGTATACTGCTATTATAATTCCTATTAACCATATGCAAGTAGTAAAATTTATTCCGAAATTATCGCCGAATTTTAGATTTTCTTAGTATTAACCTATTTTGTTTAACTTTGTTGCAAACCATTCAAATATGAAAACCACTTTTCCTATTTGTCTGGAGACCCCAAACATTAAGGGGATTCATTTCAATGTCTGTTAGAGATGCTTTGATTTAGCTGTTATTGATTTTCCTATTAAGAAATGCTTCAACGTTAAAACTTCTGGATCATCGACTTCTATTGAAAGGAGGAGGTGCAAGTGGACTAGAATATAAATTTGCTTCAATTTCAGTCGTTTGTGTTAGCAGTTTTTTGCAGTTGAATTTCCTGCTGCATATTCTTCCAGAAACCTCTCTTATTTTTATTTCTAGCAGTATAAGAGACCATTCAATCTCTGCAGAAAAGATAAATATGAACTTCTTTCCTTCTCGAATCAATTTATTGAAAGTTCCTATTGCTCTGTAAGTGCCCACCTTGTGAAACCTGTTATCAAAAAAAAATTTATGATATTTACCCCTTCTAAACTTTGTTAGAGCTTTGTAAGTTCAGATTACTGATTATTTCAAGATGCATGGTCTTTGTTACAAGGCAAATGACATGCAAATTTAAGTTAGAATTTCATGACCTTCTTTTTGTAGCTTGTTTTTTATGAAAAATGGCCCATTCCATAAAATTGAAGTCTTTATCTGGAGTTATTCTTTCTTTCATCAAAATCCTTTTTGAGGGAGGAGGCATTTAAGAATGGTTTTAAAGCAAATGATACAATTGTACACAATTTTTTCTACTTGCATTTCTCCTTTGACTACACCAGTTTTTTGTGTAACTTGAAATGGCGATTGTAAAGATACAAGATGAAAATATTTCATTGTAATAGTTTATATTATTTCAGTTAACTTGCCTTTGAGCGTAGTAATATTTAACCTGGATATGTAGTTGAGAATGTCCATGTCTACTTCCTACTCTCGTGATGTCTTTACTACATACAAAAGACAAGTAACGTTTTTCATGTATGAGAAATAGCATCGCCTAATTCCATTGTTGTTATTATGCAGATAATGCTTCAAACTAGTTAAACAATTTCCTCCTTCTGACAACTCAAACAATGTCAGTGGTCTCTTTCTTTTATTACCTCGATTTGTACATTTTGATACATTCTTGATAAGAAAATTAGATATTCTAACTCTAATTATAAATCTGTTACTACTACGATTAACTAAATAATAAAAAAATTGATGTGTTAGAATTTAATATCAATACAGTGTTTGTTTTAGTGTCTTCTGATTTTATTTCTGGTAAATACTCTTTTTTTTATTTGGCTTTGAGCATTCACAAAAAAAATTTCATGAGCTTATCTGAGTATAAAAATGACAGACAATTTTCTATTATATAATGGATTCAGCAGTAAGTGCTCTATATAAGAGTATAAAGGATTTCCTTTTTCGATAATGAAACATAGCATTGTACAGCCTTGTTATTTCTAAACTCGATGTGGCATGATTTGTTTCCAATTTCTTGAAACCTTTATATCTAAAAGTTAACTATTTTAGAATCTGTCCTGTGTAACATGTTGCAGTGTTTTTTAGTGATGTCTTGCACTTTTGAATTCTAACGGTCGTCTCTCAAGGCTCCCAGAAACTGAAGTCGAGACGATATTGTACTTTCCGCTAGTATTTTTCTAACATTAGAAGTGACAAAGTTGATAAATATTGCTTTGGTTTTTTTACTTTGTCAGAAATTTGTAGCATCATTACCGAATTTAAGAGGTAATCCAGCTGCTTTTCCACATGCGAAGATAAATTTTCATTCTACAACATTCTTCTCCCTAAGTTCTCTTTGGTCAAATATTTTCTTGGTGACTTGTAAAAGGAATCTTTTAGTATTTTCATTGTCAGAAATAAATTCCATTAGGCCTATTGTAACCAAAGTTAGAAAACCGATGTGATTTTGACCAGTCATATCTAATACTTTTGTTTTGTTAGTTCCTGAACCGAACATAAGCGTCAAAATCTACTGCTGGGACTCGTCAAAATAGAATCATTGCTGACCTATGTCCTCATGACCATCCCTGCTATCATCATGATTTCTTAATCCAAGGAGCAATAAAAAGAGTTTCTTCTTGAATCTTGGCATTTAATCCAGTAACCAAAATCAACAGACTAATCTGATGTTACACTGTCGTTGGGAGGACTTCTCTGCCATTTGTAAAGTAACATTATTTAACTGCTAATAGAAGTAGGCTAGCATTGACTTCAAAAATTATCCTGCTAAAACGAAGAATTGATTTCCCCCCCCCCTCAACATGAGGACTTCTGTGTAATCAGAGAACTTTGAACTATATACTTATGTTTATCTTCCATGCAAATTTGTACTAAGGTCTGGCAAATGTTGGATGATGGTGCAATCCGGTTTAGCCTAAAATTGCGTAGTGCCCTTAGAAAATTTGAATAAAAATCATGATCCGATCTCAAACAGTCATTCAATAACAGCTTATTAGCATGATGTGATGTCGCATTAAATATTGTACAAGTAAAAATTGCGACCCGACCTTCCTATTTCACTGCTTGATAGGCAACTGTTGTATCAATTTATCTGTTTTAGAAATATTGACTTTTTTTTACCGTTTTTTTTATTTAAATAATTTTTAATTGTTTCATGCTACTGTAAATAAAATTCTGTATCTCTAAAACGCCGCTAAATATTGGAAAATCTTTGTGTAGTTACTTATAAATTGATTGATTAACTAATTAATCTAATGAATTTCCATTGTTTATAGAATGGCAATTCTGTTTTGTATCGCACATTATTGCTTTCCTCTTTATCTCATAAGGATTTTCATAGCTGATCTTCTTCCCTAGTCTTCTAAGTCAACAACTGCCATCTTTTATGCCAAGAGATTCAAGTTTAAGAGGTTTTAATGTAACTGTTGTATAACATCTTTAAAAAAAAGTACATGCCTATATGATTAGTTTTGATTTCTTTTAAATTGTTTTCCCCCAACAGAAACAAATTCTATTTTTCTGAGTTATAATTCCTTATTTGTTATGTAAATTTTTATCATTATTTTAAAGAAAACATCTGCATTCAATAAAGTATAAATCTATCATAAATCAATAAGCATTAATTAATTCCGGAATTTTTATTTCCGTGATATTTAAGTAATGTTTAATTTGGCTAAAAGAAACTCTGTACCTGCCATAGAACTACCACTTTTATTGCAACTGAAAATGTTCATTTTTCCATTTAAGTTCTGTCTTGTTGGGTTTAATCCAAAAAACGAAATTTTTATGCATAGTTTGACATCAAGGAATTCTCATTTACCCCCCTCCCCCAGACAGTACCAAGGAAATGCTCGTTTTCGCTAGAATATTTACATTTGACCCCTAATCGAATACAGCTGTACATTTTATTAATTTTCCTACCTTATTTTGCAAGGAAATATTCACTGGCGCCAATAAAACAATTTTGATAAGCTACCCTGCATTGTATTGAAGATTTGAAGATCATTTGCGTCGATGAGTGCTGAAATGATGAGGTGACAAATTTTCAGCATCAAAGATCCTCAGTGTGGATTGCGATTCACATCTAATTAGATAATTCTATATCACTTCAAGTAGTCTATAAAAATTCGTTACATTTGTTTATTATCTCTGATTCATCACAAGATGTGACTGAAGTGTTTCAATTTTCAGAGCCTTTCAGTCATTTACATTTTGTCAAGTTATCTGAAATAAATTGTTTTAGAATGATTCATTTCAAGTATACAAACAAAAATAAGAGATACATTCCATCTTCTTTGGGGAGGAAGGGAGGAGGTCATTTTAGTAATTTTGCACACTGAAATGCAGGGAATAGATTTTTAACACATATTAAACTTTTTTACACAATTTTGTTACCTTAAGAGAATTTTGATGCAGGAATGGTGGAGGTTTTCTCATCATTGATTTTGTTTGGATAATTTCTGTCCACTTACAAAAGAACAGCTTTTTATTTTTCTTGAAATGTTAAGAGTTCTTTAAATATGGGAACGTCTTTTGATTCTATTCGAAATTCTTTCGGGATTTTGTATCTAATTTTCTTTTGCATGATATAAAATAAAGCTAGGGGTTGACTCTTTAATATTTCTGTCTTAAATAAAATGCTCTTGTGTATTATTAATTATATGCCATTAGCGAACAATAATTACAGAATTACCTATCAAAGTGAGATCTTTGTGTTTAATCACTGGGATATGGTTAATACCAAAATGTCAGAAAACTGAATGTGTATTTTGTATGATTTTTTGTTCGATTAAAGCCAAAATTTGACACACAACTTCGATTATAGCTACAAAATCACATACCAAATTATATATATATATATATAAGTCATTATGTTTTTGAGTTATCGCGTTTACATATTTATGAAATTCGGACTGTCAAACTGGAGATAGTTTGATACGTATCTACACTTTAGATCTTAAATCTGCATATTAAATTTTATGGATCTAGTTCTCTTCGTTTTGTGATTATCATATTAGCTTTATTTCAGTAAAAATTTGATAGAAATCTACAATGTCAGAGTAGAGACTATCTGCCAAATTTCATCTATGTAACTCGAAGCTTTTTTGAGTTGTGTGCACAGACAAACTGACAAAATTCCAAAAATGTGTTTTTCGGACTCGGGGTTCGGATCTGCAACATGAAGATGCATCAAAATCTCGAGTTCGATGTTTTTTTAATGAGGAGGGTTTTAATACTTTCTCAAAGCCCGCAAACTTTTCTTTGTGCAGTCGATCATTTTAGGAATTTCTCTTGCATTTTCACATTTTGTTTTCATAAAATTTAAAAGTGTTTATCCGTGAATATCAGTTAGTCTATTATTATTATATTGCATTATTATTATATTATTTAAATTCAAGAGTTTCATATGAAGAGAAAAAGATATATAACGAGGATGCAAATTCTTCGTCTTCATTAGAAACACATGAATTTAATTTTGATTGAATCAGTCATTCATTCGATGTAATTAGTTCATCAACTTGAAATTTAATTTAAAGTGGCTAAAATTTTCATATTTTATGAAAATGTGGGAAGTATTACTGATTGAAATAATAAGGACTTCAGTTTCATTTTTCCAGTTGCAATCACTGATGGAGGTTTATTGTGAAAATTAAATTTTTATCTCTATATTCCCCAATCATGATTTCCTTAATTCACTAGTTCTTCAAAGACTTCACTTCAGCTGTTGGTGCATTATTCAGTTCAAAGAAATTTCATCGCGCTCCATTTACTTTGATCTGAGATTGAAAAAAAAATGGCAGCTGTCCGGTTTTTTTCAATCTCATCTCTAATTCATTAATATATTTGTCAACTCACACTTTTTGCATAAATGTTATTATAAGAAAGTATTAAATTGAATTTTGTAATTCTGCACAGAATTCAGTTCATGACCTTACTCACTATGACAGAAACAGAAAATGGTCAGGATTATAGAGAAGTCATCAGGTCAGGATTATAGAGAGTAATATATAGTATGAAATAGCAAAACCGTCGTCTTATGCCTTTTTACTTATCCAACACGATATATACGATTCATAAATAAGAAAAATAATTAACGTAATTACAAGTTGTCGACTTGAATTAAAACAAAGCTTTTATTTCTTAGTATTAAATTGAGTCATAATTAGTAAATGCCATATTCACTCTCACCATTTATGCCGCTCACACTAGTATATTAATATTCCAAAAATTGAGTGTATTACTGTTACTCACTCCATAACTATATTTCCTTAACTTTAAATAATCAAAAAAGTTTAATTTCATGAAATGCTATAGTTTTTACTCCATATAAAATGGAAAATTTCCACTCTAATGACTCTCTAAACTATTTCTAAATCTTTTTAGTCAAAACTGGAGAATTTACACTTCGAAGCAGAACTGACATCTAAATCCTATCACATTCTACCGAAAAGCGAAAATTCTTTTCATATGACTGGTCGGGAACAGGCATATAACAAAAATATCTTTGATCTTTTTATTATTATTATCATTATTTTACGTCAATTCAATGCGTATAAAACAGGAAGAACGGGATATTGTATTATTTTAAAAACTGAAACACCGAAAAAAAGCTGTTTAGCATGTTTCAAATAATATTTATTTTTTATCTATCATAACATCCTTATTATCCTTCTGTGTGTGAGAGAGACATATAGTAATTTGTACTTTTAAGTACGAATTTGGTAATTACTTTGAAAACAAACATACTCTTGAAATTATTTTTCAATTTTCACAAGCATAGCTATCATTCTATAATTTGTTTTTAAAGTAACTCGTTAGTTGAAATTAGGACCAAAAACTAAATTGAAAAGCCAGCAGGCTATAACTTTAAAGAACGTAATATTTTTTTTAAACCAGCATAGAATTGAATGTATGCTAATAAGGTTTATAAATTTGAATGTTATAGCATTCATGTGATTTACACCGCCACCAAAACGTTATGGCGATCACGTCCATGAGCATGTTAAATCATTTTTTCTTAAAGAATTTTTCTGTGATGAAATCTTTTCTGTTAATAGATTGCAATTTGTATATTATATATATTAATTGTATTATTTAGGTTCTGGGTATTTTTTTAATCATTCCATGGACTTGTTTGAAGTGTCTGATGAAAGATATCGAGAGATGTTGTTAACTCATAAAGAAAGAATGTTGTATTCTCCCGTAAGTTTATATAAATTCTACATTTTAGATTATTCATAATATTGGTTCTGAAAGTTACCGACATTTTTAATAAAATGTATCATTAATATTAGGGTTCAAGATACTTTTTTAACCATGAAATTAAACTTGATTAGATGAAATAAAAATATTTAGTAATTGAAGCATTTTTTGGTGAATGGTTGGTAATAAGTAGATTTGATTAAAACGTTTTTATTTGTTCTTCCTATTTTCTATCATGTATTTCAATTTTTCATCTTATATAAAAAAAAAATATTTTTGCTTTCAGCATTGATAATTTTAAAAAATGTGATAAATTGTTTTTATATACCATTTAAGTAACTTAAAATTTGAAAATTTCACAATGTAGGTTTCCTCAAAACTTTTCAACATGTGCCTTCAAGGCCACACTTTTTTCTTTTTTTTTAACGTGTGGCGAATCTCGGTTTCTAGTCGCTTTTCCTCATTTTATTTTATTTATTTATTGCTAACTTACTTCTTTCTTGAAAGCAAACTGGGATCATGATTAGAAATTTGAGTGACTATGACCCAAAGAAAATACTTATCTTGTAAAATAATTGAGAAGTTAAAAAAAGTCACTTATTCTGTGAAAAACACTTTTATAAAGAAATGCCTTTTCAAAATAAGATTTTATAAACCAGCTTGGAAGTGCTCCTGATTTTATGCATAACTGAATTTTAACTGCTGTTTCATAAAAAGTATTTTTTTATTCTGCTCTATATAATTCATACACAAATACGATAGCATGTTTATATTGATATAATAGATTTTATAAACACTTTTTATTTTATTATTGAACTTAAAATAATCGTTTTAGTCTTTGTAAATTAAATATAACTTCCTTCAATATAGTGGTCTGTAGGATGATTCAACTACTAAATTTGGTGCATTTCTATAATATTAGACACTAGTGCTTACTTTATTATTGATGATGTAGATAGCTTCTATTAGACATATTTAGGAGTTTCTCCCTAGTTGTCACAGTATGAAAATTTTGTTGAACTGATAAGTATATTTATGTAGCATGATAAAATCGATAGTTATCCAATTGCAAGCTCCAATCATATTTTTACTTTTAATATAATTAAAGTTATAATTAAATATTTTTGTTTAAAATTAAAGTCAGTGAATTTTTAAATGCTGACCCTGATCATAGAATCATTGATGTCACTTTGACTCTAGCTTCATGCTTTTAATTACTCTTGCTTATGATCATATTTATTTTAAATTTATCTTTCATGTTTCGCACATCTCTTGATTGTTTTTATAATATATATCATTTTTCAAACCGCTAATACTGTATTAAAATTTTACAAGATTATGTAAAATGCTCTTCTTGAGATCTTGTTATACTATTCAGAATATTTTTTTTCATTGTCATTTTTGTCTAATTCATCTCTTTGTTTGCAATTTTTTTTTAATCAGTTAAATTAATTACTCAAAACACTTGCATTTATTCACTTAAAATGTGGTCTTTTTTTTTATAGGGATCTCATTCATTCTTATATTTTCAAACATCATTTCTAAAAATAAGTCATCTGAATATGTAAAAGAGTTTTGTTGCTTACAGTTGTTTTTTTAGATTTAAAACTTTTTCTTAAAATATTTTAACAAAAATACTAGTTTTACTGCTTTATTTTTGATACAATTTACAAACTTTTTTAAAACCTGTAATGTAACATCACACTTAAAAGCTATCATGATAACCTTTGGAATCTAGGCATCCATGAGAGTTATTATTTAGCTAAAAGTGTATAGATGTTTAATTTACATTTGTGTGATTATAATTGACTTCTTGAATGCTGCATTTTTTATTCTTATTTGAAAATGGATTACATATAATTAACTGATATTATTTCCATATAAATTTTTTAGCTGTTTTGTGATAAGAGATATATTATGATTTAATTTTTATTTATTTATTTGTTATATGTGCAACACTTTTTGTCAATATGCATATCGATTATTGAAATTTTCAGGACACTTGATTTAAATTTAAAGGGAAGATACATTTTTGTCCACAGTTTCAAAAACTGATCATTCATTGATAGTTAGAAATTCTTGTAACATAGACTTAGAATGTTCTCAATTATTCAAGCTATGGAGGACTGAAGACTATTATAAGCAGTTGATAATTTGCTGTCATGGTTTTTGAAGATATTTATTAGATTTCATGGTTTTTGAAGATAGGCTAATTTTCTGAAAATACTTCTAAAATGTACTGAAATTATAAATTTTTTTCCAAAAAAGAAAATCTGAATTTAAAAAAAAAATTCAAGAATTTCTTTTTTTTTACATTAAATGAAATCAAGACTCACCATATCATTCATGCAAGTAAAATAAGTGGTGTTGCATTGTTTTGCTGAGTTTAAATGTGTAGTTAGAAATGAAAACTATGTAAGGTTTGTTATAAATTAATTCACTATAATTTTTTCATTGTTCGTCTAATAAAATAAGTATTTCACTTTTTTTTATATAATAATCTATTTTTAGGATCATCCTAAACTGGTTATATCCCACTTGGATTTGAAGAGTGTAACTTCGCGATGCAACTTAGCGAAGAGGCATGCTAATAGAACTGGTATGTAAGGCATACATAAGAATTATTTAAAGCAGTCTAATTTTGAATTAACTTAAAAACAAATTTATAAGAAATGAAATACTTCCATACCTGCCTATTTACTAGAAATATTTTAAATTGTCTCCACTATATGTCCAGGGATCGCCAACATAACAAAATAGTATACGTTTTTGTTTTTATGTCTCCCTAACCGGCGAAATTAATTAGACTGCGAATACAAAGTTGCATCGTACAATCAAGAAAAGTGATAAAATACTGTTTGACGACGGATTGTAAAACCCGCGCTTTTGCGCATGCGTTAGGATGGGTTTAATTCGACACAATACGGGTGAGGGGAAAGATGAAAGGGGGAGATGTATGCATTTAATAATGAAGACTCGCGGTTTCATGAGACGTAAACATTACAGATAATTAGTAATACAGAAGGAAAAAGGTACTAATGCATTGTAAAATATTTCAGAGCAATTTTTATTTAATATAGGGGACATAAACATCAAATTATGAAGAATAAATGAAATATTTCTGTTCTTAAAATTTGGTAATTACTTTTTTGCAAAATAATAAAGATCTTTTTTATATTAAAATGTTTCATTTTTATATGTTAAATTTTTTCAGGGATATTTTAATTCCTCGTTTTCTGCTTCTTGGTCACAATATTTAATGATATTATGTAAAATTTTCTTCGTACCATTCCGGAAAGTTTTTTTTATCACTTTTGGCTTCACATATCAATAAGAAATTTTGAGTTAAAATAAAATGCTATTAAAAATAACACTACACTTGAAAGAAAAATTGAACTAAAAAGTATCTAATGGGGGAAATCCAAGGTCAAAGGTGAATAAAAGTGAATTCAATTAGAAGTAATAGATGTATTATACCAAAAAAAAAGAAAGAAAGAACAGAAGAATTTAAATACTGCGGATATAAAAACTTCGGATTCCGACTTTGAAGAGATTGAGAGTGATATTGACAATTAAGATCATGACAATGTAATTGTTGAAGACGATATTGCTAAAGAGGATGAAATATTAACCCATGAAGAATTGCTTCCTATAATTTATATAGTTCGAAAAATTGTTAAGTATTTAAACGGTGCCCTACAAAAAAATGCCATATTACAAAAATATATACTAACTGAAAATAAAACAGAATATATGTTAATATTAGATTCTAAAACAAGTTGGAACAATTTACTCCTAATGATGGAACGATTTTTGAAACTGAGAAATCCAATCCAAAAAACAATAATGGACTTAAACCTGCAAATTAATTTTTCAGATAGTGAATTTGACTTAATATCCAGCACTGTATCAACTCGACTTCCAATAAAACTGGCTGTTGAGGCGTTATGTTGGAGAGATCTTAATTTATTAATAGCTAAAGCAACAATAAATTTCATTTTGCTGTCAATGAGAGAATAGCACACATCACTATCTGAAGAATTATATACTACATTGGAAAATCGCACAGAAGAAAGGCCTACCGAAATAGAAAATGTCTTACGGTATTTACATAATTATAATGATTTTAAAAATGAAAAAGAAGAAAAGAGACTTATCAATTCAAATCTGATGAAGTTTATAGTAAATTTTCTGAAATTTTTTTACCCACAAACCTATCCACATTCAGAAGAATTCGGAACAGTTAACGAAGATTATAATGACACTAATGTCGATAGTGAAAAGGAATTGTCTCTTGAACAAAAATTAGAATTGGCTATAAATAAAAAAAATGCAGCAAACCAAAATACAGTACAGAAATCAGCTATATCCAAAACCATCCGACGAGAAATCGATTTATTTGAAGATGAGGGGAAAAGTATATCGCTCATTGCTAACAGTACCACCAATTAGCGTAGATGCCGAAAAGCATTTTCGACAGCTGGTAATTTTTGCACAAAATTACGTTCCAGGCATAATGACAGTACAATTGATTTATTACGTTTTTTAAGACCATATTTCAAAAATTTGTATTAGTACCACAAATTGAATAGTGATATTTACACTTTTTTGTGATTTAAATAAATAAGATGTTCCTTTACTTTTTTGTGATTCTTTATATACTGTTATAATTTATAAGTTACAAATTATTTTTTGTGATATTTACACTCTCTAATAAAACTGGGAAATAAAGCAAAGAAACACCTGTGTTTTCTTTCTTTTTCTGAAATTTCTACTACCTATATTAAAATTGGTATCCCGGTATTAAGATCTAAAAAATACCGAATACTGGTATTGAACTTTTGGTCCAATTTGGAATCCCTAATCATAATATATATTATATGATGAGTAATGATTTTTAAATATATTATATGATGAGTAATGACTTTTAAATATATTATATGATGAGTAATGACTTTTAAATATCTTTTTATATATATAAACTAGGCTCTCAAACTCTTATCTTAAAAAATTATTTGCATGAAAAGAACTATATTGGTAACTGAAAGGAACATGCCATATAAAAATTCTTACTTTTTTTTTTTTTTTACTACGATTATCAGTTAACATTTTTCTAAAATTTTAAATACTTTTCAGTTTTAACTGATTAAAATGATTATTTTTCGTGTCCCTTTCTTTTTCTAAGTAATTTTTTCCGCTTTTATTTGCTATGAAACTATTATAAGTTTTAATATAAAGTGTTATTGTGTGATGTTATGAATTACTGAAATGACATTTTGCATTGTTGTTTTTTGAAATACTCTCCTTATCTCATTTATGTTTTCTCAATTTCCATTAATTATATGCTGAATTTCCATTAATTATATGCTTTTTGTTTAATTTATACTTTAAAAATTTATTAATCAGCTAGTAATGTTGTCAAATATATATATATATATATATATATATATATTGCTTATTTTACATTTTGTCTTTTCTTTCTCTATCTCTCTCCGATAAGATTCTTGTCTTTTTAGGTGACAGTGCAGTCAAGAAAAAAGTGAAAACATCTGATAATTCAGAAAAACAAGCAAGTTCTGTTGTTAACATCGAACCGTTAGAAAACGATTCACCTTCTCCTTTTGGTAATTTGGTTATAAAAGAGGAACCATTTGTTGAATCTGTTTCTGAGAATATTTCTGAAGCAGTTACTTCATCTATCCAAGAAAATGAAATTCAGTCGGATCCTGTGTCTTCTCAGAACGATCCAGAAGATGGTCGAGTTGGAGATAACGCTCAAAATATCAAGTAATATATGTTATTTATAATGTTATTTTTTTAACACTAGAATTACCGATGTTAAATATATACCTAGTTTCAGAACACATTTCAAATTGATGTGTTTTTGATCATCATTGCTTTCATTTTAATTTTTGGCTTAGTTCATGTAAATAAAAGAATAAAATTTAACAAAAGCGACTTTCATTTATTTATAGGATATAACATCTTATATTGAATGACCTAACTATGAGGCACTTATTTTACAAGGAAATTTTTATCTTAAATTTACACATACCTGTGTACCTGTTGCATGCATTACAGGTGTACATTGCCCTGTCTTTGCTGCACAATCGAATTTGGCAAGATTTGCGTTCACAAAGACTTTTAACTTCCCTGGAGTACAATCAATTGCTTTCTGTTCTTTTTGGGGAGAGGAAGCTTCCTTTCTGCAGCAAGTGCATTGACTAGAGAGTTCTTTGAACAATATGTGCAAAATGTAATTCAAATTTTTCAAGGAAATGTCTGAAAGCGATATATAAATGAATGTAAATATGTATTGATGTTCTTCATTGCATAGTTGATTCTTAAATATTATAAACTTTGAAATTGCTAAAGCCGTCACTGTGACATATCTTGGTATAAGTATAGATCATACTAATTATGGAAGTTAAAATGGTTGAGTGAAAATCGAATAGGAATATGTAATTGCTCTTATATTTCATTAAAAGTCGCCATAAATTCTAGAACAATACATAAATTATATCAAAATTTTAAAGCAGGAAATTGGAAAACCGTCAAAATGACGGTCTTGGTACTTCTAGTGTTAAACCTATGTGTTAAGTATGTGTATAAACCAATACATATTGCTAAACATAGGTTTTCTTTTTAATATTTAAGAATAACCTTAAAATATTTACCTTTTATTTTTATTTATTTTTTATTTTATTTTATTTGCTTTTTATTATTTTTTAATAAAAATTCACCATTTTCTGTATTTTATCGTAAATTTCTTTAGGATATATACCATTTACTTCGTCATATTGAAGCAGCTGCATCTTTATTGATTTTTTTTAAAAAGTCCTCTTAATGAATTTTGTTGAATATAATCAAAATTATGCTTATAGTTTCTGCTGCAGTTATATAATTTTTCTTTTATTTAATGTTAGATTACCATCCCCTTCACCTGAAGTTCACCAATATCCAACTTGTTTCTTTGCTTTGATTCGAGATATATTCTGTGAAACTGCTGAGATGAAAATGTCTGCAGTGAAAGTAAGTTATAGTAATTAAAAATATAGTACCTAATTTTATTCAGGACTATAAATTAAATTTCCATTTATGTTTGATTACTGAAATTAAAACTGGGAAATATTTGCATTAATTTTTACTTTTGTGTTAGTTTAAAGTATGATTTTTTTTTTTGAAAATAAGTTACTGTTTTTAAAAAAATTATAAATGTGACTTTACATTTATTGAAAAATTATAATTTTGCATTTTTCAATAATAAAAACTTACTATTCATAAGATAAAGGTAAAATGAATTAAGTTATTTTATTTCTGTGATTTATTTAGTAAATCTGAGCATTTTTAATTCTGTATAGATCATTATCGATTGTATAGTTAAAATCTTATTATAAAACCTCTTAAGTAAAACTGTATGATTCGTTTGAAAAAATATTCCGTTCGTCTAAAAAGAAAAAAAAATATTTTTGAATATTCTCTGCTTATTTTTAAAGAACTATAAGATAATTAATGATATATATATTTATTTAAATTTCTAGCTGGAAGAAAAAGTTAAAAATTGGCAAGGCGGTCCTACTGCTTCTTTATTTGAATGGTTGCATTATCAAGAATCGTGGTCTGATTTAGTATCTTCTGCATTGAAATTTCTTGCTGGAGACTTAATAAGTAAATAGAATTAATTCTTGTTGAGTTACAATTCAGCTTTTAGAGATGGTTTTTTTTTTCACTTTTGATACAAGCTTTTTATAGCTAGAAAAATTAGTCATAGACATGGCATGCTAAATTTTATTAAATAGCTCTTTGTCTATCATAACATGTGTAATCTGTTGGTGTTAATAAATAAAGTGAAAATAAGGACTTACGATGATTTTCAATTTTGATTCTAAATTATTTGTAATTGAAATTATGTTTTAAGCTTATTGATCCAATTCTTAAATTTTCCTTAAAAATTTTGGAGTAATTAGATAAGAAGATTGATTTGATTGTTATGGTTTGGCTATAGACAACTAAAAGTTCTAGTTTTAAAGAAGTTATTTTATCATAGATCAATATTGAAAATATCATTGATAGAATATCCTTGGTTTTTGAAGAAATAATCTCCAAGTCATCTGCAAATGATTGTATAAAATTAGATTCAAATTTTTGTTAATATGTAAATTTCAGATAATTTGTGCATTTAGAAAACCCTACAGCAGAACTGTTTTGTACAAAAAAAATCAGTTTTATTTGCGTAATCATTATAGAAAGCTTATCTAAGAGTAAATAAAATTTTTACAACATATAGAAATATTATTCATTTTATAATCTTTAAAAGGTACTGGGAAATCCATGTTATCAAATGGCAATTTGATATCTAGGTGGTTTAAAGCTACATGTGATGAAAGTGCTATTGGCTCAATTTTTTTAATAGAAGTCAGTGTTCACAAATATCTAAGTGTCTGAATGCTTGGAAACAGAAAATATCACTTTAATGTTTTATTCAACTTGTTCGCCAGGTTTCTTAAAGTATATGTGGTATCTCCTATGCCACCAAACTAAAACATTTTAAATCCCTTTGATTTCATCAAGAGTTGAAAAGTGATTTTCAGTTCAATAAAAATAAATCAGAAGCCTTATAAATTCTATGATGCCAGAATAGGAAGTTCAAAATTCGGTCATTGATGACCATATGCCACATCAAAGAAACATTTGATGTAGAATAGATATGATAATTGTCCTTCTATCAACTTTTGAATTTTTATAAATTTGACTTTAATTAAATATTTTGCAATTATTCATCTAGTAGTTTGAGTTTAAGAGCACTAATTGTTTTATAAATAACAATTAGCTTCTATTTTATTATTTGGCTATTAATTTTAATAATAGCCAAATCAAACTATAAATAAATATTTCTTTACAATATTTCCTTTTAGATGCATCCATGTGTACTCATGGTGGTTCAGAATTTCATAGTCAGATGCAACATTTTTCAATTAGCAAATAGAAAGAAGCGTATCCCAGTCATTAGTATATCATACAGACCACAGTCTCTGTATAATATACAAATTTGTTCACTATTACAAAAACAAATGTTTTGTATTATTTTAAATGCATTGATTTAAAAAATTTATAATTTAAATAAAAGATAGAAATAAAAAGTGTATGAAAAATATATATGATAGTTTATTGGCAATTTTTAAGTCTTGCTTGTGTGTTGAAAACTGAATTGAAATAATTATCCTGAAAAATTGATTTAATATTTTTTTAATTGCTCCTCTTCTATTTTTATTTATCTGCTTTGAAAAGCTCATTGGTGGCTCTTATTTGTTTTGTTACTGTTTGAATTGAACTTGCTCACTGATACGCTGAAATATAAGTTTATTATAATATAATTGAAAGATTAAAACTTGAAGGAAAGGTATGATGAATTTGCTCTCATTTGAAATCCTTTTCAGTACTTAATAAGTATGGTTCATTCTAGACTGTCTGTAGATTAATGCTGTCAAATTGTTTTCACTCCATGTAAGCATTTTGAGGTTGATATCATTAGTTGCATTCTGATATTTTCTTTTATTGGTGCATGAGTAATTTTTTTTTCAATGTTTCAGGATTTTTTTTTTTTTTTTATGTATACACAAGTTTTAGTCTCTTGCAGTAAAATGATACTTTAAGCTTTAATGATTCCATCTAAAAAGAATAGTACAAAATTTAGTAGCAATTGAAATAGAATATATATATGTGTGTGTGTGTGTGTGTGTGT
>JAPMOR010019471.1:515576-542434 GCA_026543865.1 Argiope aurantia | reverse complement strand
ATATATATATATATATATATATATATATATATATATATATATATATATATATATATATATATATATATATCCTTTCTAAAATCCCCGCTATTGGTATTCTGATCTATTTTATGATACAAATAAATGGCATGAATAAGTATTCACAGGAAATAAACTCCCAAAAACGCTGTTACAAATGTGACAGCATTCTCTTTCAAATATAATTGTTTGCTGCATTGTAAACATGAGACCATTCATTTGGTAATGTTCCAAGTTATTTTGTTCTACATATTAGAGAACAAAGATATTGCATTCTAAACAAATGCATTTTATTCTTTAATTTTTGAATTTTTTATGAATGTTTTACATGATATTCTTTAAAAATTAACTTTGAACATTTTTTTTAACTCAGAAATGCCTTTTACCTTCAGTTCTGTTGCAAATAATCTACATTTTAGTTATTTGAATTGCATATAAAAAATTCGTTTCGTTCCTGCAGACATTCTTCCAGATACATTTGTTCCATTTTTGGATTATAAAGAGAAACAACAGCAGTGGCAATGGATAGGAACTGGACGTGACTCAGATGAACAAATGTATGGCTTGTGTCAACAGTGGTTAGAAAATAAAGATGAGATTTCTTCCGATATATTGGAAACCTCACAAGGCTCTCCTCCTCCTCCTAGAGTGTAAGTAACTTGTGTGAACTAAGTGTTTTTTATTCAACTGTAGTGAGTACTATTGTACATTGTATCACTTTTTATATTATACAACTAAACACTAATAATTTACATTTTTATCTTAGTTATATGTATCCTATTGTATGTAAAATCTACTTTACTTTTTACTATTTATAAACAATAAGGAATGTTAATAATTGCATGCAAAGGAGCTCATCATGCGAAATGGTTTTTGTTCCATGGATCAGTCTTTCGTGTACCTTCTGATCATGTTATAGTTAGTCCTATTCACCCTGATTCTAGATGCAATCAGGCGATAAAAAGACTAATCTCATTTGTGCGTCTTCGAGATTTCTGAAGATTTCAATATGGGCAAGAATGAAAGCTATGATCACTGACAAACCTGTCTTGTATGGTTTTTTGTGAGAGAATTTTTCAGTATGCTTTGTTATCTCAGCTATTCTTCTCCATTTCCCCCCCTCCCGCTCCTTCATTCCATTTAACAGATCGATTTTGATTATTGACTACTTCAAATTTATTAGCCAAAGTCCGAATTGCTTTCTTTGTTACTCTGTTATTTTGTTTATATACTCTTCTAAACAGTGTTCTTCTTTTTCAGAATATACTTTTCTAGTGTTGTACCAAACATAATCTTTGAATTTCTCTTTCACTGACTTTTTTTTTATTAGATGTTGAATTAATATTATAAATTTAACATTAAATGGAATGGTATTGTAACTTAAAAGAGATCATGATAGTTGGCATTATATACTTTATATTAGTGATCGATGGTACAGGATGATATAAGACGCAACAGCATACGGTTTTAACAATTGGTAGTTTTTACAAATTATGTTCGGAATTAAAAATGCAACATTTTTCAAATTATACTGCACAAATTGAAATAAATAATGAAATGAAACAACTTGTGGAAATCTTGAAACAATTTTGAAGTTTGTAAATAAATATAATTCTTTAAAATTTTCCTTTTTGCAATTCATGTTTGCATTCATAAACACGGTACGAATGGTAAACAACTATAGGTTTCTACTTAATGGCAGTGAGTATTGCATAAGATACTTGAACTGTTTATTATAAGATGGCAGCCAATAAGATAAGGATTAATTTTCCAAGGTACAACAGTTTTCCTCTATTATTTTATAGAGGGCCAGAAGCCCTGCTGTTTTGCATGGCATGAAAGTTTAGTGAGGAGAATATCGATACAGTTATTATCCTAATTTGACCACAGTTCTATCTACCATTAAGGTCTATCCCAAATGAGCCATCTTGTTACTCCAAGACGTTATTATATCTAAATTAAGCAATATTAATAAACGGCTTTATTGTAAATTGTTTCATGAAAACTTAATTCTACTGGCTTATTTATGAAAATAGATAATTAATCATGAATGTATCTGTTCAATCAAATTTTAATTTTGAATAACAAGATACTATCATAAGATTTGAATCATATTTTTTTCAGTCAGCTAACTGCTCTGAAATTCTGATCTTAATAGTATAGGGCCATGATAGTCTGATAGCAAATATCGTGATTTTGGTATTTGAAGTTCAATGGTTCAAAACCTGATTTCATTAAAGATTCGCCTTTTATGTTTTTTGTCCGATGTCAAAAAACTAAAACATTATCTCTTTTATATGTAGTTAATGTATTGTGCTTTGAGAAGAATTAAAATTTTTCTCACTTTTATTTATTAGTTTTTCTTAGCTACTGTTTAAATAGTTACTTTTGTAGCAAAAACGAATTTTAATGAATTCTGCATTCCTGCTTGATAATTATGTAATTATTTCCTTGCGAATTTTTATTAAAAAGTAGAAATTGCTAGTTTATCTTTGCTTTAAAGACAATTGGAAAAGAATTTTATCACATGATGTTGGTTTCTGTATTTGTATTAGTCTGTATATTTTGTGATGTAAATGATTATGCAGTCGCAGAAAAAAAGGGCCAACCAACTTTATTCTGGCATAATTCACCATACAATTATGTACTAGGCATTTGAAAGGAATTAAAATATTTTTAAGATATTAGATCTGAATATTTCGTAAAACGGCACCTATATATTTAAATAAGAAGAAACTTCTAAATATCCATTGGAAACACCCGTTTTCCTCACCAAAGTAGAACTACATTAAAAGTTAATCCATTAAAGTTAATTTAATCCAAATTTCACTAGCCTAAATCTATTTGTTTCAAAATTATAAGTCAACATAATTTTACACCCTATAATGTTAAAATAAATTTATATTTATTCAGAATAATAAATAATTGGCCTGAAATTTTTTGTTGTGGAAATACAGTCTTCCACTCATTTTGCATACTTATTTCACATTAAAAAGTAATTTATAACATGCGATATACTTTATTAAAATTAGAGATTAAGAATTTTTGAATAAAAACACACCTAAATTTTACCATAAATCAATGGACAGTACAATTTTATGTTGGATGAAAAGTTTCACCTCATTGCTAATAGTAATTCCTTCAGATTACGCTTTCTGTTTTACTTCTAAAATTATGCGTTTAAGAGCGCATCCGCTAATTTCAAACTGTGGATAGCTTTTTATTTGGCACTTTGTTCCAACTATTCATGTGTTGCTTGTTTATATATATTCTTACATTATTTCCCATTTCGTGATGGAAGAATATATATAATATAAATTTCGGCGACGTTGAAAAATATCGTATCAAAGTAAAAAATGCTTTCTAGTGCCATAATATTTTATTAATATTCACTACTTTTAAATCTGTCTGAAACACTGTCCTTATGGCGACTTAGAACTTTTACTGATCGTCTCAAAATATCACACAATACAAGAAATCAATGAAAAAGCAGAAATTTTATTTTCTGTTTAATAATCTATCGAATTATAACTTGTTTAATATTAAAAATATGTTGACCAAATTTTTTATGATTATAATTAAAGTAAAAACTTTATATATTATTTAAGAAATTATTGCAATTTTTATTTTTTAAAAAGGGCCATTCTAATTTAGTATTTATTAATGTTTATTTTATGTCTTCAAGATTTCTTACGAAAATTTCAATCATCATAAAATTAATTTGTCTTAACTGTAATTATTATAGCATGTAATATAATCTTAAACATAATTTAATCAGACAGCAAAACATTATTAGATTACATATTTAGTACTAATTTTTTGGATACAAAATATATAAAATATGCAAATAATTTCAATGATTTATGAAATTTTGATTAACACTTTAGCCTACCACTATTTTTTCCAGTTAAAATTACGCATTTAAATGAGGGATAGAAGCAGTTCAAGTAAAATTTCAAAATATTAAATTCCAAAGTGCTTGAATGTCAACATAAATAAACTTCTAGGGGGGAAAATTCGCACGAATTTCTTTTGAGATTTGTAAAGATATTTTTCAACAAAATAATACTTGAAATTTCGAATGTAGTTCATTTTGAAGTTATTATATTTTTTTAAAAAAAAGGATTGTTAGACAAATTTTTTTGAAGAGAGATAACGAGAGATTCCCAAAAATTTTTGAATTTCAAAATATTTGTAGTTTTTTTTTTTTTTTTTTTTTTTACCTCAGGTAAATGTAGAATCATGATTTATCTAATAATGTTTTTATGAAGTAAAGCACTGTTTTAATACTTTTGGGAAGAATTAAATTTATATCTATTTTTGAACCTTTAGGTATAATTATATTGTTTCTGGTAAATTACATTTAGATGTGTTCTTATGATTTTTAAATTTTATTTATTATTTTTACTATTCCATTAAAGGCATTTGATTGATAATGTTTTTTTTTCCTGCATCAATTTAATTGATTTTTTTTTGCTGTATTTAATCAAAAAAATTCTAATATAAATTTTCAATTAGTTTGCTGATTGCTTTAAAAAATATCCTATTTAATAATTATTTCTATAATTGTACTTGCTTTCAAATCTTTATTCATATTTGAAGCCACAAATTATATGATGAATCAATAATTATTTAAAAAATGTTTCAATTACAAAAATTAAAGATATATAGAATAAATAAATGAAAATTTTGAGTAATATTCTGCAATTTGTGTTCCACATTTGTGGTACATATATATCCTGAGACTTGATACATTTCATATGGAATGCGGATTTCAACGTTTTCAAAATCAAATTTTTATTACTTTTGTGGTAGGCTGATTTTCTTTCATATTATAATTCTACAATATTTTTTTTACCATCTCAAGTGCTTATTGTAAAAATTTATTCGTTTTATTGTTCAATTAATTATACGTATTTAATTTCTCGCTGTTTATGTTTACAATTCATTATTTATGAAATTCAATTTATTTTGTTCCAAACCTTTGTCATGTTTCTATCCTGTACATGTGTCTTCATATAATGAAATCTTTCGCTGTTAATAAGCATTTATATAGAAACTAAGTTAATGAAAGGAAACTTATTTACATTTATCAGTGAATGAAATGCACAACTTATTTATAAACTCCTAAAATAAAGGGATATATCATTTGATGTGTATTCGTGAATAATAAGCTTTGATAATAGAAATATTATATATTGATTTTAAAAAATACAGAAATAAAATGTTATTTTTTTTCTCTCGGCCAGAAAGACATAAATTTTAATTCTAGAGTTAATATTTTTTTTCAAACAATAAAAGACCTCTTCAATTCTATCTCTTTTGCTCATACAACAAATCTTTCAGTTTTATTACATTGAGAGTAATGTTAATTTAGGTTCAGGTTCACTTTTTTTCCCCACAAAATTTTAAATTCTTTTGTGTTTTTAATTTTTCCCATTTGAAAAAATGGAAAGAAAACTTCTGCTAGAAATTTTCTTGTAATATTTTGTCATACTTCAAATAAAAATCAGTTGTAATTTTAACGATGCTTTTTAAGTGTCACAAAACTAAAATAAATACTGTTACTGATGTTTAGAGAAAAGCAGAGAGCATCTAAATATTGAAACGACCCGCTAACCGAAAATGTCAAATATTTCTTGATTAATCATTGCGCATTAATCAGAATTTGAAATCCGGATTATTTTAAAATGTACAATTTTAAACGTAGATAATCTTTTATGAAAAGTTTAAGCTCACAGTCTTTTAATATACATTATTACTCTTATGATATTAGTTTTAGTTTCCATACACGATGACCGACAACAGAATAAAGCTAGCTAGCTAGCTGGCTGGCTGGCTCTTCTTTATTCCACTACTGTATAATGAATCTCGCCATCTTTCAGCTATATTTCAAATCTGTTAAAAAATATGTTGCTGGTGCTTTTGTGTTTGTGTGTAAAGAAAAATAACGAAATTAGTTTATTATTAAGCTATTATTATTATTATTATTTGCTTTTTTAATGTTTTTATCAGTTAAAAAAAAATTATATTTTCTCATTTGACCTTAAATAACATCTCAAATTTTTTAGAACTACTGGTTGGACTGTGAGGCCTACTGCAGAAGAAGAAAAACAAGTCTATCGCCAACAGGTATGTTCTGTCCAATTGTCTGGAATTTTTCTCAAAATTTAAATTAAAATATTAATATTCAGTTTAAGTCAAATTTTCAATTTTAACAAGTATTTATTATTTGTTAGTCAGTTCGTGATCGTTGGTAACGTATACTAGAAGGTAATAGAAACAAATTCATGATTATTATGGGCATCAACATTGATGATAATAATCCCATAATTAATTTTGATCTGTTAAATTCTGGAATTTTAATAAACTTGTAAATATAGTATCAGACCTTCTTTATTTTATCATATGTTGCTGTGGAGATAGTTTTAATATGCTTCGATATATTTGATAATTTCTAATTCTTTTATTATTAATTTAAAAAACTATGAATTTCAGCAGAGATTATAGATGTCAATTAATAAGTGTGAAACTCAATGAATTTTGTTTTTCAGGAATGTATTCGATATCAAAATCCTCACAAAGCATTTACATTTAAAGTTCATGGTTATGAGGCTGTCGTTGGGCCTGTGAAAGGAGTTTATGGCAAAGAAAGTGGGGTAAATAAAGCAAGGGAACATTCTCTTTTAACATCAGATAGACCTCCATTTGTGACAATACTCTCTTTAGGTAAATATGTTTATGCTTAAATTTTAAATCGATTTTTTTTTCATCTGTGTATATTATTTCTTTTTCATAACAGTTTTTATATGTGAATTCCTCGATGTTGATCGTTTCCTTTAAAAATTTATAATTTCTTGTTTTGAGCCTAGGTCTTGGTGAGAAGAAGTATCATTTCAATTAGAATCTTTTGCTTATTTAAATGTTATTGTATTAAAGGTGTCCCAAAAAACGGAACAAACTTTTATTTTCTTAAACGTTGCAATCAAACATGTATTTCCAATTACAGAGTTTCATTAAATGAGGTACCCAAATATGTGAAACACTTTGAGAGTAAAAAATTAAGAAAATTAATTTTTGCACGGTCCCAAAGCAAAAAAATTTACAATATTTTTCTTACACTCATCTATAAGTGCGAAAAAATTTCATTTCCCCCCCCCCCCATCTGTGAAATTTTCTGAGATTTGAAAAGGAAAATTTGTTTATTTTGACTACTTTTCCATAGACTGAGCGAGCCTTTTATAGTCTCTATCTGGGGAAAATTCGGATTACCAAAAGTTATTAAAAAGGGTGGCATTTGCATAATAATGCGTTTATTAACTTTCATTAATTTTTTAAAAAAAAATGGTCAAATGATACATTAATTGAAATGCTTTAAAATTTATTCGAGATTAACACCTTCTACACCTATGTATGTCTTACAATACTTGCTTACTCCTTCAAGTTGTCAGCAGATATGTTACCTTACAATAGACATGTAATATACAGATAATAATAAAACAACCTCATAAATAAAAGTCAATAGGCGTCAAGTGAGGTAATATAGGTGGAAAACGTAATAAGTACTTGTAAGCTGCTAATCCACTGATCAAGGAATGCAGCATCCAACCACCATCTTACAGTTGACATATGGTGAGAAAGAGCGCCATTTGTATTTGAGTGCATTTGTAGAAGTACTGTTATAAGCCAAGGAGGTTATATTCAGTATACTGTTATGCAAACTAAGACAAACCAAAGAGGTTCTGAAAATGTCATACCATACATTTGTTGAAATTTATTATTAATAAGGAATCTTGTATAAATAATGGATTTATTTTTTTTTCGTTTGCAATATATTTGATAAAATATTTATATCGAAATATAAATACAATAAATGTATTTATATTTTGTATTTATATAGTTTCCATCCAAATTTGTGATAACTCCCTCTAAATTTTAAAATAACGATGTCTTTTAAAATTTTGTAGATAAAAACGTTCGTGTATAAATGAATGTATGAGAAACATTTTATTAAGTGGCACTTTTACATTGTCGGGAATGTATAAAAATTTAATTTTTTAAACTTTTTAATTTCAACCTAAATAAAAGTATTTTCATTCTATGGCTTACCGTTGGAAGTATGTGTCTATGCAATATTTAGGAAAATAAAGGTTTGTTCCAACACCTGATATATGCTTTTACGAATTTGTAATATTGCTTCCGCAAGCAATAAGTCTCCTGATGTAGAAGATAGTTTTACAAATATTGTAAAACCTGCTGAATGAATCTGAGTCAGTGACTTCCGTTGTGGGAGCAAACTTGACGATCATTTGACATTCAAAAATTTGGAGATAAAAATAAAGGATTCAGAATATTTCAAAATCTTGGTGATTACCTCATTAGGATTAGAATTTCGTTGTTTCTTGTAGAACATTTGATATCCTGTTGCGGAAGCTATAATAACTCCGAAAAACGGGGTCGGGCTAGATTCTATTGAGATGAGCTGAAGGGAGTACTCCGCCGTTAATAGCGGTCTGCTGTTTACTGCAAATGCTGTTCTTGCATACGCTTCGGTTTGATAACATATTTTGATTCATGTTTCCGTGTAGAATAAAACATCATTATTGGTTATTGAGCCTGTTGGACTTTTTCTCCATACAATCTATGGCTGGACGGATTCAGAATCTTCCCCCTATCAATATGCACTTTGAGATTAAAAATATTCGAATATTTTCAGATTTGCACATTTTTTTTTTCCAGGGAGATTTTGAACTTTGACCGTGTTAAATACAATCTCAATATGGCATTTTACTTACTGCTTCTAATTTTCTTAATTAAATGCTTTTACGAAAACGATCGGGGTCAAAGCTCGGTGAAGCGGGTCAAATCAGAACGAACGGCCAGGAATGTTCTCCTGTGCATTTGGTACGACTGGGAATGAATCATTTATTATGAGTTGCTTCCGTACGGCCAAACACTAAATTCGGATCTCTACTGTCAACAACTGGATCGTTTGAAGGTGGCGATTAACCAGAAACCTTCAGAATTGACCAACAGGAGATGTGTTGTGTTCCATCTGGACAACTCCAGGCCACACATGTGTGTAGTGACTCGCCAGAAACTCCGGTAGCTTCGTTGGAAAATTTTGATGCCTCCACCATGTAGTCCAGAACTGGCACCAAGCTAACACCATCTTTTTCTTAAATTGCAAAACTTCCTTATTGATAAGAAATTTGCATCAAGAGAAGATTGTGAAAATCTATTGTTAAAGTCTTTCGCCAGTAGGGACGAAGACTTCTATGTGAGAGGCATTATGAAACTACCTTTAAAATGACAACGAACTATAGAACAAAACGGTGCATATTTGATCAAAATTGATAATCCATGTTAAATAAAGTCTTGAAGTTCTTGTAAAAATAATGGATTTCTCTTTCCCCAATTTGATATATGTTTATACATCCAATAATTTATTACATTAAGGAGTAGCAGCATTTAAAATTGGATGCACTCTATAAAAATTCGCTATTGCATACTTGTGGAGTTAAACCTTAATTGTAAGTTTTAACTCCAATGAAAACAATTACAATCGTAGTCATAAAATCACATGCCAAATTTTATATATTGAAGTCACATTTATGTGTTTCTGAAGGTACAGTCCAAGAAATAGTCACCCTTCTTGAATTTGGCTCAAAATTTGATAAATGTCTACACTCTAGGTGTTGAATCTATGTATCGAATTTTATCCATCTAGATCTCTTCGTTTTGTAGTTATCATTTTAACTTATATTCGAACAGACTTCCTTTGAATAGATTTTGCTCGAAATTCGATAGAAATCTGCAAATTTGTAAAGAACACTTTCCGAATTTCATCCCACTAGCTCGCTACGTTTTTTGAATCATCGTGTTCACAAGCAGGCAAACATCATTCCAAGAATAGGTTTCTTCCACTCGGGGTGGTCTGAAATATAGAGATTCATTCAAATATCGAGTTCGAATTATTTCTCTATACTTCATTTACGAGAAAATAATAATATTCATTTATTGGAAGATATAGGAATACGATAGTTAGATATATCTGGTTATAAGATAATATAACCATAATATTATATAAGCAAAGTGTTTACAAAAGAACTCAAATAAAATAGCATCATATGATGTTTGAAGTCTTTGAAGATAGAGAATTAATGAAAATCTTTGGCACTCCTTTTCATGTACAAAAGAAAGTCAAATCACACATACTGATATCAAAATTAAATTTGTTTTGGATCATATGAAAAGCTCCCAAAAAATGTTTGTGAAAAATTACCCCAGATTCGCAATGAATTCTTACAATCATCAATATATGGGCCATTTATTCGCATGTTCTTGCAAGAGACCAATAACAATACTTAATCAAGTATTCTCGAATTTTCCTGCTGTCAGAAGACGCCTGGATCTGAGCACAATCGATACTAATCCGGAACCACTTATAACTCGAAATTACACCTGTATAAACTGCTACACGGAACAAATTTCGCGCTTTGTTGAGGAATTTATAATCCTTATCCTTAAATTATACCAAATATGAAAATGTTCACTCCAGTTCAGTAATTAATTTATACCTATTTTATTTAGTACCTATTTTATTAGCTGATTCTCCCAAAATCTCCAATTTCACAGCACACCAGCTTTGTCTTTGAGATTCCTGCGTTTCTGTATCAAAATATCCCTGAATGCTAATATTTTGTTGAGCAAACATCACTCCCTTTAATTAACTTTAAAAATTAGGAATTCTTTTTCCCGATTTAACAATTGTTTAAATGAAAGTAACAATTTAAAATTAAAAGTAGAGTAGGGAAGACAAATATTTTACGAGCGGTTATTACGTAACCAGTATCATAAAGTCACAAATACCAGTGATCAATACTTTTCAAAGAGGGGTGTGATTCAAATCCTTGATACGATCTTACTGGTGATATTTCGATTACAGATTTTGGATCACGATAGAAAGTAACAATCGATACGATCTGTCCAATGGAAACTCTCGAACAAAACAGAAAAGGAGAAATCTGTGAATGGTTTGAAAAGTGAACGGACATGTTATTCTTGGAATTATCGTATCATTGAATTGCATATCACTAAAATTTATCGGAGCGGTGACTTCACTGGAAAGTATGAAGTCGCCGCTCCACTTCATGAGTGTGACCTTGACTTTCCGATATTCGCATTTGATGATGCACTATTCCATACAAATCATTTTTAATTGCTTGTGACATGACTTTGCATATATTCTATTTACTGCTGGCGCCATCTATTGGTAGAATATAGAACTAAAGTAAACATTTTAAAGAAATGACATATATATTTAATTCAAATTTTTCAGAAAATGGTTTACTCGAATAAAGAAATTAAATAAATAGTTTTGAAAAAAATCAGATTTAAGAAGTAAGCTGAAATACATAAATTAATTCAATCACACGTTACTTAAATTTGTAAATTAAGTATTAATTACAAATAATGAATTTTATATTCAATACTAAGTAATAATTTTTTATTTATAATATGTTTGAAATTACAGATTTTTAAAAATAACAATAGCAAAATTATCTGTTATTCAAAAAATCGTGGATTATGCATCTCTAAAGTGGAGATGCATTTTAATGCTTTACATCTTGCGGAAATCTGATAATCGTTATGCACCTCACTCCACAACAAACTGCTTCTTTGTACAGTGTTTGTCTTTTCTAACTGAAGAGAAATTAAGAGTTAGTGACGCTTTTGAAGGAACTCCTGTTCCGATGGTACACTCTTTCTGTTCAAACTTCTACGATTCATATAAAATTAAACTATTTGAAGAAAGAGCACTTTCCCCTTCCTCCTCAAATTATTAAGATAATAATTTTTTATTGTGTGCATTGGAGTTACTTTATTATTACACAAGTACGCACAACCAAATATTGTCAACAATTTTACATCCTCTCTCCCCTCACGAATTAATAAATTTGTATTACTGTAATACGTAAGAAGATGATGTATTTATTTTTTACCTACGATAGGAGACAACGGCGCTTAAAATTTTTATTATATTCTTATAATAAACACATTTTTTTCTCTCAATATTTTAAAAAAAGGGGGCATGAAAAATAATATAAACACAAGTATACATAAAAATAAGTGAATGGAATTAACATGGAATAAATCTTGTTCCTCATGATGCGGTAGCACTCGTCGAAGCACACGTGCATTGTGAATGTCCAGATCACCACAGCTGTGATACCAAGCAAAACATGAATAAAGAACTGTGGGGAAGAATTTACAATGTGTCGGAGGCCAAACTAATAACTGCGACAGTTTATCAGTGATCAGAAGGAGGGTTTATTGCGTATTCCACCGCGAAATAGGCGGGATTAAAGGATTATGGAAGAACAAGTAGGTTATTTTTAAAATATAACCAAAATATTAATAAATTTATAATTTTTTTTAATTTGAAATATTCATCAGAAAGAAGACATTCTTATCATGCAATTTTTATTTTATGTAATGCAGAATTTTTTCTAAAATTGTCTAAATGCTGAAATAATTTTCGGAAACGAGTTTTGCGTCATTTTACGAATATTTAAAAATACTTCAAGACATTGGAAAAAAATTCCCCATGAGAAAATCTGTGTTTTTACTCCATCTATCGTTTATACTTGATTGCATTTAAAAAAAAAAAAAAAACATGGTTACAAGCGAGAAAAGGTCGAAATATTTTTCTCCATAGGATAACATTACGTTTCGAAATTGTAGGTTGCGTGTACATTGCAGCCATAACAGTTCGAAGTTTTAATATTTCACAAAATGATTGTTTTGAAAATATGAATTTATTGGAATAATTTACTGCTGTTTTTCATTATTCTTATTTTTATTAATTAGTTATTTTTATTTTATTTTTTTATTCAGTTCGGGACTCAGCTGCGCGACTTCCAAACGGTGAAGGAACACGTGCTGATATATGTGAATTGCTGAAAGATTCACAGTATTTAGCACCTGCAAGTGATCAACAGGTAATAATGTAGTGCAGTTCTCTAATTTATTTCTTAAATGTCTGCTCGAATGGTGTATTCATGACTTACTATATGTCATAGATTACATTCGATATATAAGTATCCTGAATACATACTTATATATATAGGTATGTATTCAGGATGTTCGCTCTTATCATGGTCCAATAGCTTATTTTTAAGCCGTTCGAGAGAGTCATTTAGTTCTAATTGGGAGGGTGATTTAAATGACGGAAAGGATTATATTTTATGTTTTCATTAATAAACATATTTTTGAAAAATTTACGAATTCTAACTTATTTTTACGATCGCCCAGCCCTATCAATCATATTTAGGAAAAAATTGTTTACACATACGATCGAAATTCATGCTTTTACGACTAAAATTGAAGGAGTTATAACTGTTTAATCTAAATGGGGGTCGTATACAATGATTTTAAAGAGCAATTTGAAAAATAACAGCAATGCACGATTTCAATTTTCAACAATCTTACAATCTTTCTTGTGAATACGAATTTAATTGTAAAATTCATCTATAATTGTGATCTTCAACACTTATTTGCTCGACCATTCTAGTCGTTGCTTTGTTTTTATTTGTTTTAAATGTTAGTACCTAAGATATTTTACCGAGCTTGATTAAAAGGACTTTATAAAAAGTTAGATTTCATAACTTTTGTGAAGTACACTTATTGACCCAGAAAATAATTCAGAAATATAATTCTTCCCGTCATTTAAGAGTTTTTCAATCGGAAGTGTATGCCTCTATTTAACGATTTAGGAACTACTAGTAGCTACAGGCCACTGTAAGAGCGGACATTATATATATATATATATATATATATATATATATATATATAATATTATTTTTACTTTTTTTGTGTGCATGGATAACTTTATTGCAGTTTTATTCATTAAGATAAATATATGTTCTAATCATTATCTTTTTTAAATTTAAAACTGTTATTTATTTTTTTCATTTATATGTTAAAATTTATTCATTTATTGTGATCCTTTGGTATTAAATGAAATGTCAAAATACTGATATTTGTTGAAAGCCGTGTGAAATTTTAAATAATGCAGAAAAATCCTATGTTAAAAAAATCATTAGAAGAATATTCTGTATCTATTTTCTACATATATCTGCACACTGATTTTTACATATACTGATTTTATTATATATACTGTTGTAAAAGAATCATACTGATCACATATACTGATTCTATTGGAATGACTTAATTTCAGATTTGTTCTTTTTTTTCTTTTTTCTTTTTTTTTTTTTTTCATATTATATTAGATAATTTTTCTTCACTACATATTATTTTCTTGGAGAGGATGGGTAAAAAAAAAAAGGCAAATGAATCTTCTCAATTTTGAATTATTGCTCTAATTTTAATGTATGCATTAAATTTTGAAAATTAGTAAAATGCTGAAGCTTTTTATGAAGTATCCTACTGATGTTTCATAATGCTTTATTTTCAGATTCATACAGTTGTTAGTGGCGCTCTTGATCGATTGCATTACGAGAAAGACCCGTGTGTGAAATATGATGTAAATCGTAAGCTATGGATTTACTTGCATCGCCATAGAACAGAAGAAGAATTTGGTAATGTTATATTTAGTAAACCATGCAGCTTATTTTTATAGTAATATAATATCAAAACAAATCGCTTATCGTCTATACAGTTAAATTATGTAAACTTTTTCAAGTAATTATTTTAAAGGAAAGGGCAGGAATTTCATCTTCCAAAGAAGATGAACGTAATTGCATTTGTAGGATTTGCAGTAACTCCCAGATTAATGCATGATCTTATAAGGTAGCGAAAAAACGGGATTATACTTTCATTCTATATGTTTGTGTTAAAATAATCTTCAAGGAATGTATTCACAATTCCTAATTTGGAGTCAAGCTCTTTATTCAAGTATCATCATCTTTGAAGTTGTACTTATTCTACACACACACACACTGAATATTGCAATATGTCCTGACATAATTACATCTTGAAACACTTTACATACGTAATATAACTATATTTAAAAATATTTGTAAAGATTTAGCCAGAATGTATTGATATTGCTAAAAGTTTTTGTTCTTTTAGTTCATGTATTTATAGCAATTTATCTTTGTCCTTTCAGTTTTGATTTAAATTTAATAGTGCTTTTTAATAGTGACAATATAAACTATTGAATATTTCAAATGTTAATTAATTGTTTAAAAAAGAATGTATTTATCTGAATGAAAATAAAGCATTACACTAATCATTTTTATCATCTGTCCATAGCTCTGCGTTGTAGGAATGAATGGTTTCAGTTTGATAACATCTAATGGAGAAATTTTTTTACCTATTATTATTCTAATTTCTCAGTAATGCCTCCAAACATCCAGGAAATAGTGTCCTGTTTTTTCCAGTTTTGGATTCAATTTATGACTTTCTTCATTTTTACCCACTCTATCACCTTTTATTGAAAAAGTTACTTAAATATTTATAATCGTTGATTTTTCCTTGTTATAAGAAAAGGAAAACTTTGTCATCTGTCTTAGAATGAATGTATTTAGCAAATTTTTTTTTAAACTTTTCTATAACAGGTGAATAATTTAGACAATTTTAAACAAAAGTATGCTTTTGAATATTCTGTAATAGGTTTCCTATTAAATGTATCACTCTTAAATCACCACTTTTGTTACAAGCTGCTAGTTTCACTTATTATGTATTGTTATTTGTAGAGCGCATTCATCAAGCTCAAGCAGCTGCTGCCAAAGCTCGGAAAGCTGTTCAGAAACATAAACTGCCCAAATTTGTAAGTCCTCAGTTCAGTGTATACAGATTTTTGGGTATTATTTTTTATGCATGTCCTTTTATTTACATGTACTTGAAGTTTTATTTTGTATTTTAGGTGGCAAAATGTATTAGAAAGAATTGCTTTTTAGAAGTTTTCTTCCTTTGTGATTTTCTGATGCTGTTGCAATTTTTTCGACATTTTCAATACTACTATAATTGTGAACGATTAATCTAAAAGTTTTAGCAGTTTTGCATTCTGTTACAGTTGTTGATGTTTTTAACTAAGACATTTAAAAATTCGTTTATTAAAACTCGGGAAAAAAAAGTAGGTTCTTGCAATAGTAAACAAATATCTTTTAGGTCTGGGGGGACTGGTTCATCTTTGTTTTTGTAGTTCTTAAATTAATTTACCTATCAAAACTTACCAAACCTTTTCTTCTAAAATAAATTCAAAATATATTTAGTATCTTTCAACTTTACAACTAGCATGCGCCAGTAATGGTTTTCTAAATAGAATACACGGATTCGTCACTCCTAAATGTCCTAGACTTTATTCTTTATTATCTACCCTCAATAAGAATTGATTTAAACGTCGATTTTAAAGGTTGCCTCAGGTTTTGCTGACCATTCTGAAAGGGAATGTTGTATTAGAACTTTAAAATAACTCATGCGTGCATCCAGTCATTCTTCTTTTTCTTTAACATTCACACCCACTTTCATACACAATTAACTTTTTAACTTATGAAAAGAAAAAAATGAGGTTTACGTTATTTTTATTCTTTTCCTTAACCTTTTACTGGTACTTATTAGGCTTTTGTGTTTGGCTTCTCTGTGTTGGAGTTTTTTTGTAGTCCTGCGAAAGCGACTTTCCCACAAAGTGTAAAAAGACAGGCACAGTCATTCCTCATAGTTTCATAGCGACATCCTTCAAATCACTGGGCTCTCTTTGCCATTACCGTGTACTTCTTGATTCCTTGATACAAGGCCGTTCATTCCGTATTTTCTATTTGCACGTTGCTAACCTAAAAGATGGGGGTGGACGCCTTTTTTCGGTTTCGGATGTCTCGCATGCTTTGTACTAGCATACTTAATAATATATAAACATTGTTTATATATTCAACAATGTTTTGGTGGTATTTATTCGTTACTTTGTGAAATGCGTTATTTTTTTAATTACAGCATAGTCATCTTTAGAAACCTTAAGGTCTAATTTTGTGAACCACATGTGAAAGAAACTATCATATTACTCTTTTAGATTTCTTTATCTCCAAAAAATTTTTAAGTTGAATGGTGCGTGCTGATAAACATGCTTATTTGTGAATTCCTAGGAGGAAACATCCAATTCATTTATGTAAGAAAGCTTCTGGAAGTAATTGTTAATACTCATGGTCTTTTATCTTCTAGGATTTTCTTTGTTTAATCTCATATTGAAACGGATCCATGGCGGATCCACAAATTGTGTTTGTTTACTCTTCTAATTTCCTTTGTTGAGTTATTCATTTCAGATTGTATTATTTGATTCTATTAGTATAATAATTGTTATAATTATATTGGGGAATAATACGTCAAATGATTAATCCATTTCAATTTATTTTAATATTTTATATTTTTAAAAGCACAAAGATAAATAAATGACTCTTTTAAGAATATGCACAATATTGAAAATTTTTTATGCAATTTATTTCTGATTTTATTTTATATTCATTTTTAATTGTAATATTTTTTTCTTACAGAAAAACAAAGAAATTTCTCGTTCATTTACTTCTACTCATGTAATATCTAATGCTGACAGTGTTGCTCTGCTAAATGTTGACATACCAACTGTTATAACAACAGGGCAATCTTCTCAGAGTCCTAGAGGCGGTACTAGTCCAAGAACTCAAGTGCGTGCTTTGCTACGTTTCTTTGTTTTCTACTTCTTTTTGCCTAATAATTTGGTATTAAAATTGTATTTAGTTTTAATTTTATGTATTTTTCTCTCGGGAAACATTAATGAGGATTTTAGATGTATTCAATGATTTGTAAATTTGTAATATGATCTTTTTGATATTATTTTTATCAGTAATGTGATTTATGATTAGTTTCTCTGATTCAGTTGCATAATTGATGCTTGAATTTCTGATTTTTACTTAATCAAAAAAAAAAAGTTTTATTTTCCTTTTAACCAGAAATATTTGTATCATTCTTCATGTATGTTTTGGAATCAAAATAAATTGCATAAACAGAAAATTGTCATTTCTTAACAACTGTTAAGTAGATTTGGGATATGATGCGACAAATTTTTAACTAAATTTAGTGAAATAATTAATAGCATATTTATTTAAAATGAACTCTCTCAAAATATATTTTACTTTTGCATATTCGGTTGACTTAGTTCAATTTTGCTAATTTTTCTAATTCTTTTTTACTTTTAGGGAAGTCCTAAAGCCAGTTTTGCTGCTAATCGCATTAATTATACAGTGCATGCTATACCAACTATTAACCAAGCAGAAATAAAATGTACTGTTTTAGGAATTGATAACCAAACTAAAAATGTTGAAGTGGTTAAAAGTGAACCCCTGGAGACTTCCTCAACAATTACTCATGCTAGCGAGAATGTGCAACCTACCATATCGACAAATATCTCTACTCAGGCTCGTGATATTTCTGTCTCTCGACAGTCATCTTTTGCACCAAGTATAACATTTCCTTGTGCAAAAAGTATTCTTGGAAGTCTTAGTGCAACTCAGATAGTAAGTGTTACACCTGTTCAAATCAAGCCTTGTCCTGCAGAACAACTCCGAGCACTTGGCAACATCTCTACACATGTTCATGATGTTCTTAACGTTGACCTGAAACCGTCTTCACCGTCATTCGTTGGCCAGCCACCAGTATTGCATCCCATTTTAACTCATCAAAACATTGAAAAGTTGAATCCTCAAAACACCATAACCACATCTGTTACTCCAACACTCATATCCTCAATTGCTCCTTCAGTCACTAAAACGACTAAAGTAAATTGTACTAATCTGACTGGTTTACAAACTACTGCAATTGCTGGATTCCAAACTATAGTCATAAAGCAAGAACCTGGTATAAGAACTTGTAATGGAATATCTACAATTCCATTATTATCTATTGAAGAAAGGCTGCCGTCATCAAATCCATCAGCCTTAAACTCAGCCCCTGTTGTGGCTAGACTATTACATGGTTCGCAATATCTCTCTTTTAGTAACATTGTAGCTACTTCAAACACCTGCTCTCCGACAAAACCGATTACAGGAGCTGTACAAAATTTTAGAGTGCAGGGAGGAAATTTGTGTCAACAAGTTCTTACAACGTCTACAATTAAGGTCGTGCATACTACTCCTGTTGTTTCTGCAATCACTGATTCTCGGTACGTATATGCTTCTATGAGGATCTATGTGCAATCTTTTTATGTTCGAAATTTATTTCTACAATATTTCAGGAAACTTCTACTGACTGAGAAGAAAATTTTGTTTTAACTTCAAACGATTAAATGTTGATATTCAAAATATACTTTTTACTTGTAGAAGTTTTTTTTTCGCAGTAACTTGGAAATTTTTTGAGTTATATATAAATTAAGGAGTTTTATTTTTTTCATATTCAATATTCTATTAAAATTTGGTATTTGCCTTTAAATGATTTTTAGTCGCTTGTTTCATTTTTTCATTCGTAAATGTTTGAAGAAGAAGCTCATTTGCAAAGCTAAATATGAATAAAAATAAATATGTTGATTAAGTTAAAAGATAAGTATTTATTTTTCAACTAATGTTATTTAAAAATCTCAGCCTACATATATTAAATAATACTTTCATTAGCATAATTTTCCAAAATATGTTATAAGAAATTCTTCTATTGAACAGTTTGTTTTGCTGTAAAATATGTGCATTAGTTTGTAGTAGTCGCTCTAATTTTTCTTACTATGAGATGGTTATTAATTTTTAAATATTCTTTATTTCAGAACTAAGTGTGAATTTATTTAATGTTTTGATTGCAGTTTTTTATAAACACCTATACTTAATTCTGTAATCAATATATCATTATTACAGACTGCCTGTAATTGCTCTAAAAAATCAGCTGAGCAATGTTAAGGAACAGACTGTGATATCGCAATCTCCTACATCCCTAAGTCTTTGTGGAAGACTCTATCAAATGACAAATGTAAGAAATACAGTCATTTCTAATGATGCCGAACCAAAGATACCAGATGTTATTGCACCAAATGAGAGTAAAGAGATAATTGCTAAAGAAACTACAGTGCAGGATGCTACATTTCCAGCATTAACAGTTGCAACGACTGTAGAAAATACTCCATTGTCAGTTGCCAGTAGAAATACTCAAACTGTCATAACAGGTATAATTTCTGATATTATGTTAGTTGTTTTAGTAATGATGCTTTATTCAATTTACAGTATTTTTGTGATTTATGTGTATATACATTTACAGAAAACTGCAAAAGCAGAACCTTTGGAATACATTATCAAACTTGTGTTGTTTAATTTTTATCAATAGCTGTTATTATAGCCGGCCGGAATTAAAGCGAGACCTGATGCAAGATAAGCAAATTTAAGACAATAAAATAGTGTTTTATTGCATTTTGCTGTTTATTATACTGTTCATATTGCTATAGTAAGAACTTAAGAAATACTTGTGAATGATCTATAATTCAATTATTTTTCAATTATTTTTATAAAGTTAACATTTTAGTCACACACAAAATCGTTAATAATTCAGATAATAAAGATAATTGTTTCTTGAACTTGTAAAATAGCCTTTGGTATGGGGATAGCTAGAATAAGGTTATTCCCATACCAATATATCTTATTTTTGTTTAATTTTTTAGATGTTTTATAGCAAACGTTGATATTTTCTTAATTTAGTTTGCTAGCTGAATCAACTCCAATCACTGAATTCTCTAAGGAGTTTAATTGTTTTTGACTGATGCTAGATCTCAAGAATTTTTTTATATTTATTTTTATTTCTCTGTTTTGAGATATATCTTTTTCCAAAATAAATTTCAGAAAAATAAGAAAATTGGATATAGCTCAAATAAATTGCTGTTAAATAAATATTGTGATCCTGGAAGGCAAGACTGGAATGACAGATTTTGATTCCATTGAAGAAGTCAATGTTATTCGTCCTGCAAAATTGAATTTAAGTTCTTGAAACACTTGAAAAGATCTCCTTCAATCAACTTTTGAATATTATCAGAATTCAGTGAGATGCTTAAAAAAGCCATATGATATTCGTATTATAAACTACGAATCTTTTCTTTAAAAGAAATTGCGGTTCTTTTGATTATGGCTGGAAATATTTAGTCAGCGCAGCTATCTGTAATCAAAGTGAGACTAATCATCTAACCTTGCATTGGATTTATGGAGAAAAACGTGCTTAAATTGCATCATAATATTCTAATGTGAGTAAGAAGGGGGTGAGGGGGTCGAAGAATGTTCTTATTGTAAAGTCAGATTTTCAGAGTCGTGATCTTGTACCGTTTCTCTCCTTCCCGAGAGTCAACATCCCAACTGCCAGAACGGTCTTTGGGATGTCTTTTTAGAACTGTTTTCCTTTCTTATGTGTTTGGCCTTGATATTTTGTGTTTTTGCTCCCTTTTATTTAACTCTTGCTTGTTTATAATGATAGAATTTGAGCGATTTTTCATACATCTGATGCCTTAGAGTTTTACATTTTTTTTAAAAAAATGAGTTCTTATTTACAATACCGTATATTAATATTTAAAAAATTAATTATCATTTAATTAATTAATTCTATTTAAATTATTATTCCATATACGAGACGCCATCTGGTAGTAAATGTTTTTAAAAAATGACACAAGGTTTCGTAATATTTATAATAATAAAATATATAAAAAGACTTAAAAATAGAAAATAACGTGAACAAAATTAGTTTTTAAAAGACGTATCAATTAATCTGCTAAATTGTATAAAATGAATTTTAATCAAAAATATGAAGCTCTGAACAAAATTATGGAAGTGTGAGATGCTGAAAGCGTATAAAGGAATTTTAGATTCTGTGAATGCAGTAAGGAAATTGCATTTGCAAGTATAACTTATCATCGCGCCTCAGAGTATCTCGCGCTTTTACAATTTTTGTTTCCACCCTAATCATCTTTATTTCAGAATTTTCTGTTTTATACTATGTGTTAATTTTTTAAAAAATTAAGCTCATTTTATTTTTACTATTTAATATATTTGCATTTTTTGAGACAGTTATTCTGAATAAAGCTTGATATTCATCCAGTGCATAATTTTTATTCACAAATAAATCTGAATATGCTTTGATTTCCTCCTCTCTGGCCCCCTCTTCGTATATCTTATAAGATATAGGTATGAAATTTATTTTAAGTCAATACTTTATTAAGACTTCCATAACCTTTCTCAGTGATACATCTTACATAATATGGCGTCCATGGTGGATGTTAAAACAGCATTCTCTCTCTTTTTTTAAGTGCAATTCTCGCATTTCACAAGATTACATCCAGGGAGGTTGAAATTAAACCTAAATAATATTATATATGAAAAATTCAACTAGTATGATCTATACTCTGTTTCACCCCAACTTGGCAGTAGTGTATATTCTATGCCGAATAGTGTATATTCTATTCGTATGCCGAATCGCAGTCGTTGTCAAGGGAACTGGGTTACTTTAAAATACAAAATTATAAGAAATGTAGATCGCTAGGCGAAACTTTATCTCCCAAATGTTTTGCCAAATAATTTATTAACTTTATTAGATTGTCATTTTAAATCAGAATTAATTCTTACCTTATTTTCAGTATTTTGTTCAATATTATTGGCACATAACTTTACTAATTTATTAAAATAATTTCATTTTAAGCTTATACTTATTTATGATTAAAAATATCAAAAAAATAGCTGATAAAAAGCGAGAGCAAAAAAAAGTACGTGTGATGATAATAATGGTTGAGAACTAAACGGAGCAAAGCTGGCGGGGGCGTACTAGAGAAGCGCGCCAAATATTTGACCTTGGAGACCGGTTCTAGCCAAAGTGGAATTCATTATGTCAATCTTTTGGTTTTATTCGTTCGCTTTATTTACAAAATATTTAACAGCTAAGCACATTTAATTTGAGAATAATTTTAAATACATGCTGATATAAAAACGATTTCTGTAATTTATGATATAATTTGATAAATTTCAGCGCATTTTAGTTATTTTAAAGTCAAAATGGATGGGGAACTCTTTCCCAGCGCGGAGCGTCACATTTTCTGCCTTTTACAATACTGCCAAGTTGGGGTGAAACAGAGTATAGATGCTGGTCAATGCATTTTAATTATCATATCAGATTAATGTGATTATCTTAGGGGGTTCCTTAGTTTACTTTAATTCTACTCCTGGTGTGTTCATTAGAATGCATATTAAAACTTTCATGCGAATAATTGTTCATTTTCTTATTTAAAGCCTTTTGAATTGGTTAAAGTATCTGTATTTCAAATACGTCTAGAGTAAGTTTAGCAAAAAAAAAAAATTTAAAAAAATTTCGAAAGGATTTTATAAAAATTACTATACGACTTTATGATTCTTTTTATATCTCATCGTCCATATTTAATGTCCATCGTTCAATTATCTTTTCTAATATAAAAGGCGAAAGCGTATGTGCCTATCCGTTTGCACATTACAATCCAAACAGTTTGACTTAATTCTTCTACATTTGGTACAGTGGGGGGGGGGGGGGGACCGGAGAGCAATTTTTTCAAAACATTAAAAAAAAAAGATTTATTTAATTTTAAAAAATGAAGCGAATTTTATGTGGTTGTATTGGAAACTAAAAATTTTATCTCACAAAGAGAATTCATTTAACATCTTTAAAATTTACACTCATCTTTTCAGTGATATATTCAGATAATGTACGGTTTTTACCCCTTTCCCATTTTAAAACATTTTAAAAAATATTTCGGAATATGATTTGCTACACAGTTTTCATTGTTGAAATTTCCAAATCTATTTCATTGCATATCAAATCTCTAAATCGTCTTTCTTCTGTTGAAAGAAATCATTATATTTCAGATAATTTTTTAATCAAGAATTTTACTCTTAAACAGTTCAAAGACTGTAATTATTTTATAAGTTGCAAACATTAAATTTCCACTGCTTTTTCTGTATGATATTAAGCATAAGATAATTTTTTCTCTGGGTTACAATTCCCATGTATTATTTATTAATAATACATGAATTATTTGGGAGATTTTCATAACTTCTGTAGTTATATTTTTAATCTGCATATCGTAAGCAAATGCCAATTCTCCTTAACCAAATATGTAATTTATAATCACATAATAATTAGACTTACCACTGGAGTCGTGTAAATTTTAATGAATAAAAAATATTTATATAAATCAAATTTATTTTCTCGCCAGGAACTTACTATATTTAGATATTTACACCTTATGACTGCAGTAGTTTTTTTCCTGTGTGTGTTATTATGATTATATGATAATTTATTGTTTATAGTTATATTTGGTATGTTATGTATTTTTTATGTCGCAGAATGATTCAGATGATTACTGAGACTATTTTTTTAAAAAATTCTACATATATTTAGCAGAGGCGGTGGCAGAGATTTGCCTATGGGGGGAGGCAAGACAAATCCGACAGGGGGCAAGCACAATATCTCTAATTTGGCTTCAAAACTACTCATAATAATTAATTTTACATTTAATTAAAGAAAATAAAGTATTATTTAGTTTCTTTTTTATTCAAATGCTGGTCCTTTCTTTCATTGTTAAAACGTTACAAAGATATTTGTAAAAAAAAATGCTTTCAATTTCTTTTACTGGCCATCAAAAAATTGTCAATATTGGAATTTATTACTTTACGAGACTCTTGCGGGCCGCGGTAGCCTAGTGATACGGTCTCTGCTTCGGAACTGGTGGGCTTAAGGTTCGAGACCCGCTTCTACTGAAGAGCAGTCGTGTACGTGGGCCTGGTGCACGCTGAATCCATCTGGGCCAAATGCCCTCCCGATAGTGCTGTGGAAGCTTAGATGTCGTCCTCGTTACCGCGGCTCAAAATTACGAGGTCTGTCCCAAAATAGCACTAGTGTTGCCTTAAAACGGGACGTTAATGTAACTAAACTAAATTAAAACTGTGAGACTCATGAGATTTAATTTTAGAAAAAATATGGTTATATTGCTTTCGAAATTGTAGCATATAGATAAAAACACAGATTGCGCCATGCGTGTCATGCTCTAATTATTTTATATCAGAAGCTATATGAAATGAATGTTGAAACAAAAAGTTTTTTTAAAACAAACTTTTTTAGAAATAAATAATAAAAAAAAATATGCGATGTTTTCGCCAAATTTCTATTTTTCAGCATAGTTCCCTACCAAAAATATTTATTAAATAAGGTTTGCAACAACGAGCGGGAATTCAGAGTAGTTTCGGATCCGAGGAGAATAAGTGCGTGTTCTCAGCAAAAATTTAGTCCACTGCGTTGTTTCAAAAGGCAACGTTTTGGGCATTCTAAAACTTCTTGCCGCGGGACACTGACTTGCGCCCGCTGTGCAGATGTCGGTCATGACAGTTCTCAATGCAACTCTGTCGAAAAGTGTGTAAACTGTAACGGTGCACACACGTCGTATTCTAGAAATTGCCCAACATGGTTGCTTGAAAAAGAAGTAATAAGTACAAAAATAAAAAATCAGATATCTTACACCGAAGTTCGGAAACTTGTGAAATCCCAAACTCCTACAGGTACTAACTATGCTTCCATAGCTCAGACAAAGACTAAGCAGTCAAACTCTTTTAATATGTCGAATGATTCTTTGGCTTTAGAAAAATCAGTTGCAATTCTCGACATACAATCTAGATCTAATTCAACTAAAGTATTACTCAGAATGAAAGTGTGTCAGTTCCACCCTGTGATGTTGTGTCAGCTTCACAGGATTTGCCTGATTTTCAGTTAGTAACAAAGAAAAAGAAATATAAAAAAAACTCTGAAGACAGCAGTTGGAAACCAAAAGGAATCAATATCAGAAAAATCCAAATTTTGGGTAACCTCGCCTATGCAGGTTCCGACTTCTGCTACTATGGAAGTAAACAAATCTGCGTCAACACATGTGGCAAATCATTCCAAAGCTGTACATAAAACTTATTATTTACCAGCTTCTACGATTTCTGACCACATTTCGATAGACGATAATTGTAATAACAAAAGTGGCAATGATATCGGGTCGTCTGTGGCTGAAGACGCTATAGACTATGACCCAAACGAAACTATTGAGGAAACTTCCCCTGTTATTGATCTGCAAGAAAAACCAACAGTAATATTTAAAACCCCTACATCAACTAATAATCTTACTGTTAAAGAAAAATTAAAAAACAGTCCATTTCATTGGGTTAATTTTAAAACATTTCATCCTAAGATAATTAGTACCACTGTCCATGACAAGTACCCAAAAAAATATCATGTCAAAAGACTGCAATGATTTTATATCCCTAATTTAGACATCATTTGTCTATTGATTTTATTAAATATCTTTAACAATTTCTTGGATTTTTATCTTGTTATCTTAATTTGCATATAGTTCTCCATATTTTAGATTTTATGTCATTTATATGATTGATCTTTTATTCATGAGTTTCTAAATACTTTCCATTTTTACCATTTGATTGGCGCAGTTTAGCCAAACATGGCTTTTGTGCCATTAAACCTCAAACAAACAAACAAATCAACAAAAAATTACTATAATTCAGATACGAACGATATAGAATACGCAAAAGATACACTGATGTTGTTTCTTAAGAAGACTGGAGAAAATATTTTGTGAATATATGTACAAACTTACTATTTTATGTAAGATATGAAAAATGGACTGCTTAAACATAGATACTCCATGTATTTATTTTTCAATATATATTCAGGCTTTAAAAGAATTTTATTAAGAAACAATTCGATCTTGAATATGAATTCCCCTGTCTTCATTTTTAGGCATGTGTTCTTATATTTAAGCACTTTTTTAATTCGAATATAGTCATAATAAAGTCTAAAGAATTCAGTCAGGGTCTAATCAAGTC
>JAPMOR010019471.1:469227-515566 GCA_026543865.1 Argiope aurantia | reverse complement strand
TTAGTGTAGCTAAAAAGCTACCATACCACACATATTCTTTTTTTTTTTTTTTTTTTGTCGTCAATTGCAGTCGGTAATATTTCTGTAGTGTAATAATTGTACACTGATAAATTAGATTGCAAAAGGAAGCAGATATTTTATTGTTAAAGAAACTTAATTTATAATTATACTATTTATTTGCACCATGATTTATAATGAATTCACATAATTTGACTTCAGCAAGGAAACTATTTTTAGCATGCGTATGTATAAGAGAATCAAAAGAAAAGAGTGTTTTATTAAATTTAGTTTAACCATTATCTAGATTTTAGTCAGGCAATTCTCATAGGGAAAGGAATAAAATAAATTTATAAATTCTTTACCTAGGAAGTAACAATTAGATGAATAAGATAACGATTGATTTTAGAACTTGAATTTGAATGATGAATTATGGAAAAAACTCTTATCATCCTATTCATGAATAATATAAAAGCATCAGTTTCTCTAACAATTCTACTGGGAGGTATTCGAAGAGCTCGATGAAAACAATTTTCCATAATCTATGATAAAATCTTAGTCGAAGGGCAAAGATTAGTCGGGAAAAATGTGACGTCTTATTCACTTGTCAGCTTATTGATTATTCTGCTAAATATAGTATAAATTATATACTGAGTGAACATTATCGCATTTAAATCAGATGACTGAGAATTTGGACTTAACGTCGTCGACAACCACCGCATTGAATACTCAGTCGACCGATCAAAATGTTTTTGACAAAATGTGACATGTCTTATATTTTATTCACATGTCGCCTTGTCGGTTATATTGCCAAAAGTAGTGCATATTAAAAGATTGAAAGCCGACGAAACTCTTAATCTCTCGCCGACAGGGAGGGGAAACTGTCTCCCTTGCCCCTCTGCTACCGCCGCCTCTGATATTTAGTTTTACATTTTGTAAGATGTTAACTTTCCTTTATCTTAGTTAAAGCACCAATCGTAATTAACTTGTTCTTCTATTCTGTATTACTATTTGACTATTAACTGCTGTTTCACTATTATATTTTCTCATACAAGCATTATTCAATTTTAGCCAAAAAGATTTTTAGGTCAATTTGTGCACATCTGCAACATTTTGCTTTTATCTCTATATAATTTTACAATTTAATTTAATGCAGTTTAGTGCACAAAAGTCAATATAATGACTCTTGAGCAAAACGAGGTCCAGTTGCAATAAACTATTTTGCAATTTACTTAATAGTTTGCAATTGTTATCATTTAAATTAAATTCTAGATTGACCAAAATGATAAATAATTTTATCAAGTCTCATATTTTGGAACATATTTCTGCCAAGATGCTTTTCAACAATTGAATATTAGGGCCTAAACCATTAGGTACAAATAGGGATTGCAATATCGAACCAAAAGTTCTATATCGGTATTCGGTATTTTTTAGATCTTAATACCGGTAGTAGAAATTTTAGAAAAAGAAAGAAAACACAGGTGTTTCTTTGTTTTATTTGTTAGTTTTATTAGAAAGTGTAAATATCACAAAAATAATTTGTAACTTATAAATTATAACGGTGTATAAAGAATCACAAAAAAAAGTAAAGGAGCATCTTATTTATTTAAATCACAAAAAAGTGAAAATGTTACTATTCAGTCTGTGGTACTATTACAAATTTTTGAAATGTGATCTTAAAAAACATAATGCATCAATTGTACTGTCATTAAGCCTGGTACGTAATTTTGTGCAAAAATTACCAGCTGTCGAAAACGCTCTTTGCTGGTACTAGGGTTTATACAAAAACCGACTTTTTGAAAAACCGGTTTTCGAATTCGATACTTCCAAAAAAACCGGTTTTAGCCGGTTTTCGAATTTTTGTGAAAAAGAATTGAATAGGGAAAAATAAAATATTTTTCCCTATTCTATTTTTATTTTTATTTTATTTTAATATATATAAAATAACAAAAAAACGAAATCAATATCAGAGTCAAAATATAGAAAACAAAATTAAAGATTACATATACATATTACTTACACAAAATAACGAAAACTCAAACAAAAATTTCAAATAATATTTATATTAGTTTCACTAATTTTAATTTCTCCTAAGAAAGTAGGATTTAAAAAAACAAAATATCAACTGAACAATGGCTAAGTATCGTTCTTATTTTGCTCACAATATTGCCTGAAATTGAAAATACTCGTTCACTAATTACTGAGTTTGGCATCAAATTACAAATCTAAGTGTTTTGTTCTTTTGTTCAAATAATGAAAATTCAGCTTTCAGTGGCTTTGGATTTATAAGTTTTTCTTCGGGATCTTCAAGAAACTAAACAATTATATTATTTCCGACAGTTATTTTATGAACTGCTTTCAAATGATTTTGTAGATTGCTCGTAGATGATCCTTTGCAGCTCAACATTTTATTACAATGATTTCAGATTGCCTTGTCTATCCCGAACTTTTGAAAACTATCCCAAACTTCCGACTTACTCATTTTTATCTAAAAATGAAATTAACGTTATTGAATAAATATTTTTGACGTTTATTTTACAATTTTATTATTAATATTGATGCAATTTAAAATAATCTAATCTACACATTTTCTAGGAGTTTTTGAAAAAAAAACTTCTTAATCTAATTCCGATGCTTGCTAAATACATAATTTATGTTAAAACGTTGCAAAAGAAAATATGGAATATTTTAACACCCTGTGTTTTATTTAAAATTCCACTAAACAGAAGCCAGAACTTCTTATTTTACACTAATTTTTGATAGGAGAAATTTATCTAATAATATTTAAATTTTAAAATGTAAAATAGAAAATATTAACATAAAAATTAAACATACTCAATACTTACGTTATTTTTACCAAATATAACAACTTTATATTTTTGTTTCCAGTTTTCACCTTCACAATATTAAGCAAACCTCTCGTGACTCGAGACGAATCGGATTCTGAGACCACATTTCGACAATTCCATTTCATTAAGGAGTGAGACGCGGAACGATGAGCACATTTGATCTTGAATTTCTCGCATTAGATACTTTTTTAGTTCTATTTTTTTTCACGTGTATGCGAGTGTTATGTCATTTCTGACAGCATTTTATTTTAACAGAATATTTCATATTGATATGGCTAGTTCAAGTGGTGTAAAAAAGCTTTCGGGAGTGGTACGAAGAAAATTTTATATATCATTAAATACTGTGATCAAGAAGCAGAAAACGGGGAATTATTTCTTCCTTTCACGCGTTCTTCGAAACGAGCCAGTCAAATTGCTGGCGTTTCTATTAGCACCGACTTCATACCGATTGTAAAAACATCCGACGAGAAGCAATAAATGAACTTTATCAAACTTTTGTTTCACCTAGAAAAAAAAAGTGAAAAGGGATGTTCATGAAAAACATAAATTAACGAATGCGAGGCGCAACTATGCAGTGCACAAGCACTGGCCAACGTAACTTCCAACCTTGAAAAAATGTGTTTGCTGCCTGTTGCATAGAATGAATAGCAAATCAAATAAGTTCAAAATTAATTTTTACATAATAATATGAATTCTTAAAACCGGTTTTCGAATGTGACAAATTTACTTTAAAACCCGTTTTTTTTAAACCGGGTTTGAAAACCGTCAAACCCTAGGTGGTACTGTTAGCAATGCTCGATATACTTTGTACAAGAATTTATCAATAAATCCCTCATCTTCAAATAAATCGATTTCTCATCGGATGGTTTCAGATATAGCTAATTTCTGTGTCGTATTTCGGTTTGTTGAATTTTTTTTTTTTTATTTATCGCTGATTCTAATTTTTGTTCAAGAGACAATTCCTTTCCACTATCGACATTAGTGCCATCATAATCTTCGATAACTGTACCGAATTCTTCTGAGTGTGGATAGGTTTGTGTGTAAAAATTTTTAAAAAAAATTATTATAAACTTGATTAGATTTGAATTGATTAGTCTCTTTTCTTCTTTTTCATTTTCATTTTTAAAATCATTATAATTATGTAAATACCGTAAGAAATTTTCTATTTTTGTATGCCTGTCTTCTGTGCGATTTTTCAGTGTAATTATATAATTATTCAGACAGTATTTTATTTTCACTCGAAATTTCCTATTGATATGTGTAGCCAAAAGTGATAAAAAGGCTTTCAGGAATTTTAAAGAAGAAAATTTATATAATATCATTAAATATTGTGACCAAGAAGCAGAAAACAGGGAATAAAAATATTCCTGAAAAAAATTAATAACATATAAAAAAAAGATATATTTTAATATAAAAAAGATCATTATTATTTTGCAGAAAAGTAATTACCAAATTTTAAGAACAGAAATTTTTCATTTATTCTTCATAATTTAATGTTTATGTTCCTTATCTATACTTATATAAAGCTCAGTGTGTGTGTGTGTGTGTTGGCGCTCTACAGGCCAGATCGTTCGACCTACAGCTATCAAATTTGGCACATGCATATCTTAGAGGTCGGGAATATGCACCTGGGGTTCCTTTTTTTTGAATTTTTAATTAGAATTTTAATTATTAATTAAAAACTAACTTTCCCGCCAAAAAATCTTTTCATTTTCCCACCGCCAAATGAGCAAGGCTTCAGTATTTTTTTTCCCACGCTAACAAGGATTGGCTTAACATATTTTCGGCTGATTATTTCAAACGATTCTGTTTATTTTCTTAGTGTTTGATGCATTTAAAATTAAACATAGTTAATTAATCGATCATTAAGATTCATTCTAAAGTACTTTTGAATTAAAATAAAACAGAATAAAGAAAATTAAAAATTTCTAATCTGGTATAGCGTTACCATAACTGGCGTTGAAAATTCACGCATGCGCATTGTGTTCTGATTGTTGACAACAATTTTCAACGGATGCGGACTTGATTTAAATTATTTTTAGGTTAGTGTTATGCTTTTGTAATTAAATTGTATTTATGTTAGTCTTAAATTTTTTGTATATGCTTATAGTTTTAAGTACAACGTTTTTTTAAGTAGTTTTTTTTAAACCTGTTTTCTACCGATTATTTTAAACGATTCTGTTTATTTTCTTAGTGTTTGATGCATTTAAAATCAAATATTCTTCTGCACTTGGTGACTTTTACCTTAAAGACAATTATGAAATGTAAAGTATTAATAAAAGATAATTTTTGTGTGGTGAATTTTTATATGGTTTAGAATTAATACGTAAAAAAAATGCCGGCTGATTTGCTATAATGATTTACAGTTACACCGCAGCTTTAAATGATATGAATGAAAGAAACGTAAAATAAAAATGTGAATATTATAAATCGAATAACTTTTTTAAAAGTACTTTTATCAGTAAGTAGAAAAAGGAAATAATAATAGTATTATCAAAAATTGAGAAATCAAAACAAAAATTATTAAAGCCTCACGTACAGAAAATAATTGGAGAAGGAAAGAAAGTATAATTACCGCGGCAGTGGGAAAATAAGGAAAACACGTGGAAAATGCAGTGAAGTTTGAAATTGTTCTTAAATACTGGGAAAGTTCAGGAAATTTAAAATTCTTTGATATATATATAATAATATTTTAATTCTAATTTCAATTTAATTAATTTTCAAGATTTTTTCTTAATTTAGCTCATAGTAACTTTATTCTAAAATATTCTCTTCTTTCGTGATCCAATTCTACTGTCTCTACTTAATTAATTCAAGAGAAGCTTTGTTAAATTGCCGAATCAGCTAAAAGTCTAACTTTCCCACACTCCGCGTGAAGAGGCAAAATACCGCTGATGAGACAAATTCTTTTTTTAAATCTCCCTGTGTTTCCCCTGCCGTCTCCGCGGGTATAACGAAAATCTCTATCGAAATCTCGCAATATATTAGCACTATGAAGAAATGTTTTCCCTATCAAAATCATAGGTTGTATAAGACCAGGGATAAAATGTCCAAGAGCTTTTTCCCCGTTCCTTTTCTGTGTCGTTCTGTGTGCTCATCGCTTGTACATATGCCTGCTTCTTAAATATGAAATAAAACGACGTCACGAAATAGCAAGTCTCTTCACTGTCTTCAAACTTCATTCTGCTTCATATAAAATAATGCTTACATATTAAAAAGTCGACAAGGATAGTTGCCTGTGAAAAATTGTCAAATGAACTGAAAGAATTAAAATGAAATCCGCGTGAAAGGAAAATGAATCATGCAATAGCTCTTCGTCGACGCTCTTCGTTCCGGCCAACCGTCTCCTGTGTTTCCGTGGCGAAGTTCTTTCATCGCCGTCTCCTTCGGCTGCCTCCGGCCACATCGTTTCGCGCAAATCGTAGTCCAGGGTCCGGTCCATTTCCCGTTGAATCCCGTGCTTTCCATAACCTGTGACTTCATCCGACACTGGTGCTTAATGCTCTTGTGTTTGTGCTCCATTTCGCCATGTGCGTGCTCCTTATATCTTCAAGTAGTTGATTCTCCTTGTCATCATAAAAAATTTCTGGCTCCTTACCTGTGCTGAATAATTCCGATATCAACATCATTTCCTTATTATATCATCATCACAATAATAATCACCTGCTTTACTCGCTAGTGGTCTCCAGTGCTAAAGTGAATCAACCAGATTTCGAAAATATCACTTGTGTGTTATATTATCATCTCAATATAAAAATAGTTTTCCGTCACCTGCCGTAATCGCCAGTTCCAGTGCTCAAAATTGCATTTTGTGATTAACTAAAAAAGTGATTATTTTTCAAAAAGTGATCATTGTTTAAAAAAAATCATCCATCAGCTGACTCAACGAGTGAAATACAAAATTTATATTCTGTACTTTTGATTTGATTTTAAATTGCATTTTTCTATTATAATTGCATATAATCTTTTATATTATTATTCAAAATATCATAAGTTTTAGTTTAAAATATTGAGTTTTTAATTTTTTTCATATCTTTTATTTAAAATTTATTCATAATTTTATAATTTGTTGAATTTGAAATTTATGTACATGCTATTAATAACTAAGAAAAAATGATTTCCCCAATTTTATTAAATTTATCTAACTCAAAGGTTTTCAAAAAATATGCATACAGACCTTGTGAATGAAAAAGTACTATGCCAAGATTCTTATATACTTAATAATTATGCAAATGTAGTGAATTTAGCACATGATAATTAGACAAATGTAGTGAATACCTCAGGGGAAATTTTTGCACCTCACAGTTATTGAGCTGCCCTCTATTATCACTGTGTCCAAATACTTGTTTTTTACAAAATACAAATATTTTTTATAATACATTAAGAGTATTTTGAGTCTTGCGTTTGTTACATTCATTCACAAGTGTTTTTTTTTTTTTTAACTCTTTGAATTTTGCATTTATTATTTTTAGTTTCAGGTTTTTCATTTGATATTTTTGAATTTTGCAATTATTATTTTTAGTTTCAGGTTTTTCATTTGATATTTTTGAATTTTGCAATTATCATCATTTCCAAATGATTTATTTGAAATACATGAATCTTACATTTATTTACATTTCCAAAAGTTTATATGAAACCATTCAATTTTACAAGTATTATTTTCATTTCCAAGAATTTCATTACATATTTTTGAATCTTATATTTATGGTTTGTTCCAAGTGTTTAATATGAAATACTTCAATTTTGCATAGTTATTTTCATATCCAAATTTTACCTGAAGTTTTGAATCTTGTGTTTTTATTTCCAGCTAAAATACTTAATTTAAAATCATTACTATACCGATATTTCATTTGGGCGAAATCATAACAATATTGATATTATATTTAATAATTTAATACTTTATTTCTAAATTAATAATTTGTTGAGTCAGACTTTCTAGAATTTAAGAATAATATATCATTGACAATCCTCACCAAATGAAATTCAACAACTGAGGTGCATTTATATTATGAGAAAAATAGCCAGAATACATTTGTGTACTATAATCATTTAATTTATTAATATTTTGTTATTACTATTGATTATTAAGGTAATGTAATATGATGAATGGGATTTCTGTATTAACGTTTATAATAATGTGAAGGTAAGGGAAACTTGGATATCACTTTTAATATGCCTTTAAATCATAATTTTTCGTACTTGACCACCACTGTACATGGCTGTTCCTCATTTCGCGTCTCAGACGTTCGCCATGAGTGTCTCACTGCAGGACCACGCTCTGCTGGTAAAGCATATTACAAGAACGATGATTGTGCAAAAGGTCAGGACACTGAAGGTTATAAAAGAAGGCGTTGGTCCAATGAGTGTCGTGAGTCTGCTGATGCAAAAATTCGAAATGACATGTTCGTTTAATGTGCAATCTGGTAGAGGGAGAAAACGAGTGCATTCGACGGTAGTTGAAGAAGTGGCCACAGCATTACAAGAGGGGACGGCCGGTGGTGTGCAACCGTCAGTGCACGAGGAATTCCCCGAACATTGGACAGGCCTACGAGCACGTTGCTAAAAATTGTACGAAACATCCTGAAATGCTATCCATACAAAATTGGCCATGTGCAGGAGTTGCTTTCGTCTGCTCTGCCAGCAATGGAGACGTTTGTGTTAGAATTTCTTGCTCTCATGGAAGTGGATAATGAATGGCCGTGGAAAATTTTGTGGACAGATGAAGGTTATTTCTATGTGACAGGGTACGTCAATACCCAGAATTCTCGAATATGGGCAACAGAAAATCCACTGGCAACGCATTCCATACCACTTCATCCTGAAAAGGTCACGGTGTGGTGCGGCTTTACGGCATCTTTCATCCTACAGCCATATTTTTTCCAACAGACGGGGGCTTCCGGTCCTGTTACCGCTACCGCCACTGGTCATCGCTATGTTTATCTTTTGCGCAACCACGTCATTCCAGCTCTGCAACAGCGTGGATGTATGGATGGAATCATTTTTATGCAAGATGGCGCTCCCGTGCACATCCCGTGAAGCAGCTGCTGAGGCGCCATTTCGGAAGTGTTGTGTTCCGTGCTCCAGTTGGATGTTGTGTTCCGTGCTCCAATTGCAAATTTAGCGGTATTAAAGGCATGCGTTTCGCAACAGATTCTGAACATCACCCCGGAGACACTGTGATCTGTTGTGGAACATGCTATTTGTCGCTTTCAACTTTTTGCACACAACGGTGGACACCATATTGAACATGTTTTGCGATATTTCCAAACTTCTTTGATGAATGGTTCTTATGCGGTTTGTCGCCGCAAAACTCTTGAAACCGATTTGTCCCTTTCGATGTGATATGTACAGTCATGCAAACAAAACTACTCAACAATTCTAATTTGTCAATGCGTTTTAATGTTTAACTTACACCTTAACCGTTGTTTTACTAATCATTTCTCATTTCGATTCTGCCGCTTACAGCGCCATCTGTTGCTAAAATTTGAAACAAATTTTTTTCTTCTGCCATACTTTTTCCGCCTTCTTCAATAACATGCCGTTCAAATTTGACATCATTCTCATCAGTGTTTCTTTTTTTATAGCGTTTTGAAACTTAAACTTTAATTATAATCACCCTGTATGTATATATATATATATATAGGGTGTTTTTTTTTAACCGCCGGTACTCGGAGACCTCTGTAGCTTGAACTATCAGCCGCAAAGCCATCAAATTTTGTACGGGGACTATTAACGACATGCGAAAAAAGAGTCCGCGAAAAAAAAATTAGTTCCAAAAGTTGCCGATAGGAGAAAATGTGGCGCTTTATAGTTTAAGGAGACTCGGTACCCCCAAAAATTTTATCCACAATTTTTAATAAAATTTTCAAAATTTGTAATAGATAGATGTAAATTGCGCAGAAACTTAACTTTCTAAAATATTTTTCAGATTCAAAAGTTACAAATTTTAATATTTTAATTTCTTTAAAAAAAATTAAGCTTTTTTAAAAATGTTTCTTCCTGTACAATTTTCAAAATATTTTCCCCAGATTTTTTTTAAAGAGACCTCACAATGTATGTAACAAAATTAGTGATCGGATTTTTGATATCAATATTAATTTGTGAAAAAAAAATATTCCACAAAATTTTGTGAAATTTTTTGAAAAATATCAGATTTTTTCACTTTAAGCATTTTTAGAAAGAAATCTAATCAAAAATTTAACAAATCTATTCCTAATTCTATTAAGCATACGTTTAAGAGTGATCAGAAAAAATTTCATGCAATTACAATAAAATGTGATTGACTTTTAACATTTTGTAGTAGACAGAATTTTGAGAAAAACAACTTTAAAGTTTTTATCTTAATAAAATTCTATTAAAAACTGGAATATCAAGTTAGTTTTTTCTCAGAGCAATAATATGGCATTTGTAAGTGCTAAGATGCCAATTTTATTATTATACATTATTATCATATTTATTAATGACCATTGTTATAAATAGGGATTATTAGAAAAATTGGGGGGGGGGGGGGATTACAATATATTCACTTTTTTTACCCAATAAATTTTTTTAGTGAAAATAGTTATTAAATAATCTGCAGTTCTGTTTATCAAATAACTAATTATACGCAGCAAAATTCTAGGCCATTTTATTGAAATTCAAATGAAATTAGCCATTTTGAAGTAGATAAATTTTCTAGACAATGCATGCGACGAAAAACTGTTTTCAAAAACATAAATAGACAAATTTTCATTATGAAATAGCTTATATTAATGCAAAATGTTGTAAATAATATACTATCATTCAACCATAATTCTATAAAAGTTTTGTGTTAATGTGAAGTATATAGATAAAGCAATCAAAGCATTAATTGACATAAGCATTCATAACATATTTGAAAATGACCAAAAAAAAAAACCATTCTACAAATTTTTGTATAGCAGGGCAATATAGTGTATTATTATTCAATGCAGTATATAATATAATGTACTCTTATAGTGTGTGAAACACTTATAAGATTTACTGATTCAATTTAAATTATCAATTCAATTTATCATCAGCATAATTTGAAGAGGAAGTCGAGTTGATTTTTTCACAATAGCTGCATATAACTTTCAGTTCATATGAAAAACCAGATTTAGCACCCAGCTTCAAATTCACAGCTTTTTTAAGGCAGTTTGGACAAACTACATTGCAAAACAGTTTTCAAATTTGCTCTGTTGAAACAAAAATATATTTGTTTTCTTCCAAACAAATATCAATTTTATCATCTAGTTTCGGTTTCATTGAGAAATCTGACAATCGCGAATTTGAATCAGTTTCATTTAGTGAATTCTATTCAATCACATCTACATTGAGTGGTTTTGATTCATTCCCTTTCCACCTCTTGTTATTCATAGCAAGAGAATGGGATTTCCTTTTATTGAGAGGCATTTCCGAAACGAATTAAAAAGCTGGTAAGCAATAAATAAATTCTATAGTCTTGAAAGTGACAGATTTGTTTTCAAAATGATTTTAATAACCAGTGAGAAATTCAATCAAAAAGGAGAACGAAAGCATTAAAATCATAAACACGGATTTAACCGTTACAGTTTCAAACAACTTTCCCTACTTTTTATTTCATGGGAAAAAATTAAGCGGCTTGGCTACTCGCACATGAACCAAACTGATGAAAGAAAAATATACAGAAAGTGCAGAAATTGATGTTTCTGTATCAATTGGCGGGGGAAAAAAAGGGCTTTTTCAAAAACAGTCATCAATTGGTTTGTATCATGATAACCAGAATGTTATTTTGCATTTTATTTCACCTGAGTCCTTAATTTTGCGTGCGAATTTAAATTAGAGAGAGAGCATGAAGTAAATGATGAATATTGTTACAAATATGTGATGATTCCCACCACAGTTAGTTCCATCGTAGGAAGGATAATTTTAGGACAAATCCATCGGGTACTCATTGGATGTCGGATCACTAACCCCCGACTTTGGTGATAAAATTAACGATACTAGAATTTTCAGGAATTTTCGCGATAGAACCGATAAGAAGCGAATTATGCTGATTCTTCGAGAACCTTCTGTGTCTTGTTCTGGAAGCTATAAAAGACCGGTATACCGAGTTAGAGAGAGTGTGTGTTGAGTCTTATAGATAGTCAGTGAAGAGGTAGTTGAATCAGTCTTGGGAAGTGCAAGTGTTCAGTGGAGTTCAAGCGATTTGTGAATTGAGAACTGAATCGTGCGCTGAGTCTAGTATTGAAGCAGCGTCGAATCGTGTGCTGAGTAGCCAGTTGTATGGTAATGAGTCGGCAGTTGAGTACAGCAAAAGTGAGTAGACAGTGGAGAATAGCAGGTGTTTGGAGATACCTTAGTGAATGACTTTGTGAATTTTCTCTTTGTGCTGAGTTTCTGTCTGGTCGCTTTGTGTGCTGTTGTGGTTGTTTACTACCGATTACTACTTGCGGGCCGCTGTGTTTCGTCGTCTGTGTATTCGTGCCCTGGTGTTAATAAACATCCTTATTTGCTATTGACTGTGTCACCATATACCCATTAGATCGAACCTGTTGATTTTACGGACTTTGTGAAGGAAACTTCGTAACAGTATCTTTCTCTCTCTCTCTCTCTCTCTCTCTTGGCGTGAGAATTTGTCTTTAAAAATTCTAGACAATAACGAAGAAAGGCTGGGGGGATTCTGTATGTAAATATACGCATTCATTTAATATACTATTATTTCAGGTAATGTTTTCTTTACTTTCTCCATTGTTAAAAACTTGGGAGTATTTTTGTTTTGTTCTAATTAGCACATCAAAATTACTGAGTGTTGTATTACTATTCGAGCACTTCCTCTTATACTGCTTGATACAGGGAAAACGAAGGGAATTTTTCCCCAGATTTTAGAGGCAACACTGTAAAAAAAAGTTTGAAATCTTTTCATTATATAAAATATAAAATACATTACAAATGTAGTTACGATTCCAATTTATTTAAATCTTTTCGATGTGTCCCCCACGGTTTTGCAATTTATGTTTTGACGTCTTGATTATATATATATATATATATATATATATATATATATATATATATATACACTGGTGTGCAAAACTTAAGCAACAATGCAAATTTTAAGCAGATAGCCATGAAATTGCAGAAAAGGAGTTCTTGCGATCAGTACAATGAACACGTAATTCAAGAGAAAGGTCATGCGTATGCAAATATCAGGAACAAAACGTCACAGGTGAGCGTACGCAAAACACGTGCGGAAGGCGCACGCAGCTCAACACTACAATAAAAGGAAGGACGGAGACGCAATTAAAGACATTCGCTGCAAGTGCACGTGAGTTAATTCGTGAAATATGGCTAGCAGAAATCACCTGGACGATTTCACACGTGGAAGAATGATCGGAAAGCTGGAGGAGGGGCGTAGTGTGACCAGTGTAGCTGAAGAGTTCGGAATCAACAAAAGTGTCGTTTCGCGCGCTTGGAAAGCCTTCCAAACCACAGGTACAGCTGTGAGAAAGGTTGGTGGTGGCCGCCCCAGGAAAACAACTGCAGTGGATGACCGACATATCGTGCTGCAGGCGAAAAGAACCGAAACCAGTCAGCAAGCGCCATTGCTCAGCAACTGGATGTAGCAACGGGGCGACAAGTGTCGCGTTTTACTGTGTCCAGGCGCCTTCACAAAGGTGGCCTATTCGCCCGCCGTCCTGAACGCTGCATCCCTTTGACAGTTTCCCACCAGCGGCACCGTTTAGAGTGGTGCAGGGAGCACAAAAACTGGACATCTCGTCAATGGAGTCGTGTCCTCTTTACAGATGAGAGTCGTTTTAGTGCCACAAGCGATTCCCAACGCCATTTGATTTGGAGAGAGGTCGGGACACGGTTTCATCCTAGTAACATCACGGAAAGAGACCGTTTCGGCGGTCCTGGAGTTGTCGTCTGGGGAGGCATTATGATGAACGGGCGGACTGAGCTCCACGTTTTCGACAGAGGTTCTGTAACTGGAGATCGCTATTGTCAGGAGGTGATCCTTCCCCATGTGCGTCTGTTCCAAGGTGCCATTGGATCAGACTTCGTTTTTATGGATGACAATGCACGGCCACACAGGACTCATGCTGTTGAGGAACTCCTGGAAAGTGAAGATATCACTCGAATGGATTGGCCGGCGTGCTCCCCTGATTTAAATCCTATAGAACATGTGTGGGATGCTTTGGGGAGACGCCTTGCGGCACGATTACATCCTCCTGGGAACACCCGACAACTTAAACAGATGCTGATTGAGGAATAGGCACTCTTACCTCAAGAATTGTTGGACAATCTGGTGCTGAGTATGGGGAGACGGTGCGAAGCAACCATTGCAATAAGGGGAGGGCATATCCCATACTACGGAACATCTGCTTGCTGTTCTTCCTCTTGGACAGACAATCATGTGTAACGATACTATGAGTTCAATAAAGCCTTTTTTTGTTTTATTCCATACTGTATGCATTGTATTAATTTCTGCGTAACTATGCTTTCGTCATTCTTTCAGAACAAAATGCTGTATCTCATTTCTGAATTTCATGTCTCTCAAATGATTTCTCGTGAAGTTATGGCAAAAAACATACCTGTTGCTTAAGTTTTGCACACCAGTGTATAATACGCTATTCTACCAATACGTAATTGGACACTTGTGATAAAAGAGATAATCACAATTTATTCATATTCAGTATAGTTGGTAGAGCCTCCACATGGGGCAATTACAGCCTTTACCCTCCGGGACATACTTTCCATATGTGTTTGGATGATGGATAGGGGTATTTCCTTCCACTCGGCTTGGAGAAGACATGCAAGTTCTTTCACCGATTTTGAACGGTTGTTGCATCCCTTAATTCGGCAATCCAACTTGTCGCAGAGATTTTATATCGGATTCAAGTCTGGATTCTGGGCTGGCCAATCTATTCGGATCATCTCATTGTCATAATACCAATCCATGATGGACCTCACAGCATGACATATGGTGGCGTTGTCATCCTGGAAATAAAAATGATCCAACTTGTAATAAAAAAAAATGTTGCCTAGAATAGTGGAGTAGGAGCCGGCGTTGATCTTACCATGAATTGGGATCAAGGGACTCAGTCCGTACCATGAAAAACATCCCCAGACCCTAATTCTATCTCCGCCGAACTGTACTGTAGGCACAATGCATTCTGACTAATGACGATCCCCATGCATACGCCAAACCTATACTCTGCCATCCGATGGTAGAGGTTGAATCTTGATTCATTACTCCAAAGAACCTGTTTCCACTCATATACGGTGCAGTTTCAACGCACCTTGCACTACTTCAGTGGAACAACGCGGTTGGTTTTTATAATCTAAGGGTTATGGGCAGTAGCACGACCATGGAAATCCAGCAAAATGTGCTTTCTTACGAATTGTATTTATCGAAACAACAGCCCAAGGTGCTTGTTGGAACTTCTGGAGTATGTGGACTATCGGTTTGGGTGATTTTTCCGAATTTCTCTGGGCAGCACTCGTTGGTCTCTATTTCTTAGTTTCGTGGGTCTGCCAGGTTGTAACACATTCCGGCAATTCCTACTCACCTAAAACTTATTAATCACAAAAACTACTGTTGATTTTGAAATGTTTAACTCATTAGATAAGTTCCTTAAGAATCGGCCATTTCTATGTTATCCGACAATTACTCCTTTCTCGAAGCCAGACAGCTCTGCATTTTGAGGCATGTTGCATGCGACTAATACCAATGCTGCTTCCTATACGATATTTAAGTACAGAAGAAAAGACGTAGATCAAGAATGCAGATATCCTCATTTGCATGGTATCCAATTACTTAATGGTAAATAGTGTGTGTGTGGGGGGGGGGGGGAAAAGTTTTTTTTATACTTGTTTAAAGTTACTATGCCTTCATTGTCTATAATTTGTGTAATGGTTTAATGTGAGATTTGAGCTTATCCTTATGAAAATAAATGAATTTTTTTTTTAACTCTGTTTTGGATTTTAGAAGTTTGTTTGATGTAAATGTATCTTAAATAAACCATATTTTCATTTCTCTGTTTAATGAAATGTATTCATATTGTAACAACACAAAGTGGTTAGTTAAAATTAAGCTTTTGTGCAAGAAAAAAGTTTTGCTGATTTTAACCATCATAATATATATATTTTTTTTTTTTCACAGTAACAAAAAAAAGGAAAATAGGGGGAGGAAAAGGAGTTCATGAAGACTGGAGAATACTCATGAAACTATATATTTATATTCTGATTATTATTTTAAGCCAGCTATTCTTAACCTTATGTCTGTGATTTAGATAATAAGAATAAAAGTTCAGTTATGCTGAAATTGAAATAAATGCACTTATTGAATTAAAATGGAATGTGCTAATTCAGTAATTATCATTCATAAAGTATTTGATGTAACTTAATAATGTAATATGTAATTTGACAATCTTCATGATGGTGTACAGTAAGATAAATTCATTTTTATATAATGAAAAAAAAATTAGCATATTCCAGCATTTTACAATTCCAGAATTTCAGCAAGCGTAACTGTAATAAGCAATACTCACTAATAAGCAATAAATTCGAATAAATAATGCTCTCAAATAAGCAATACTCACATTCTATAATCAAAGAATGCTAGTGTAAAGCATTTTTGAATGTTGAAAAATGTTAGTGTTTGAACGCTCTTAATAATTTACATATACTGTGTTGTACATGTGAAACGGATGTCATTTTGGTATTGTGAATCTGATTTTCATAAGGAATTTTATATGTGAAAAATTTTACCTGTAAAATTTATATTTGTGACAAGCTTAGTGAAGTCCTTTTATACATTTTTCGTGTTTATTGTTATACATCGCTTCTGCTAGTCCCAAAATATTTGTATACTCGTTGTTATAGTTGGTTATACATATACGTTGTTATTGTTCCGTGATTTTAAGCAATAATAAATACTAATATTCTAGTCTGTGTTCAAATCGGTTGGTGAAAAATTAGAAATTGAAGATCAAGAAGGGCACCCTTTTACAGTTTGCAATATAAATTTAAACAAAGCCTTACTAAATGTGAAATATTAATTAGTCACTAAACCCTTTTTGGTTGATATCAATAGTTTGATTCAATTTCTATTTTCTTGTCCAAAAGAAATTTTAATTTCTAAGTACGTTTTAAAATACTTTGGTTGACAATCAGAAAAATTCCATTGTCTGCACAACGGTAAGGGAATCTTATTAATTTTCTCTGGTTAGTGAACAGCCTTGAGTATTATTCGCAATTCGTGAAAATCGAAAAGTAATTTAATATTATTAACAGCCTTGAAATTAAATTCATTGATTTCAATGTTTACCTGTGCAGTTAATGTTATTTTACCTGATTCTTAAGTTGTCCGTGCCAGTGACATTTATGTTATTGTCTTTATAGTTAAATGTTGTGGTAAATAATATTGCTCAAATGGTTTCTTCACGTTGTATGTTTTGTTATTATTATGACTGCTGTTATATATGATTATTAGTAAGACGTTTTGATTGTTCACTTTAAAGTTATTATTTGTATTGCTCTGAATAATAAAATTTCTAGCCCGCACCTCTGCGAGCAGAACATTTATAATATTGATTATGAATGCGAATTTGGTATGATAACAATAAAGTCATTATATCGATAGCAAAATAAGGACAAATCCAACTTTCAATCATTTGTTTCCCCACAAATAATTTAAGTATTTTATTTTTGTAGTTTGTAAATCATATTTTACTTAATATTGTCAATCTTTATATGTGCATTTATTAAATAATTAATAAAACGCTTGTTTTAAATCATGTATTTAATCAGAAAATTGGTTATGATTTGATAAATAATGTATTTACGAAGGTAGTTCAAAAAGTAAAGTAACTAGTCCTCTGAGAGAAAAGATTTATTCACAATATCAAAGAGATAGACAAAGGTTGAAACGCATTGGTACATATTACTTTCCCATATAGTCACCATGGTTGATGATTCCAGTAGGCCAATTACTTGCGCACAATATTCAGTACACTGCCAACAGAAACGGTGATTTCTTGTGCAGTCTCCCCTGTATGAAAGCAATGATAGGCTTGCGTCAGACCTTCGACATGGTACGTGTTTCATCAGTGTTGTTCAGCGCCTTCACCTATTTATTTTGTCTAATTCAAAATCCTTGTACCAAAACCACTTCTGTTTTTCCACATTTACTCGCTCTATGAACTTCCATTAATTGGCGATGAATTTCAGATGCAGATGTTTTCTTTAAATACAAAAACCTTATTTAACTTTGTACTTCATTGTATCATATATCTGTCAGCCCTGCCATATAACAGAGATTTCAAAGCGCTGTGGCACAACTACACTCCATTTACCGGTGATGTAATGGAGGTAGTTTAATTCTTTGATCGTCTATTTCATTTAACCATGGAATTTAATTCACATATGGAGTTTGTGCACTCATGAAAACTATGTTACCTTACTTTTTGAACTACCTATGTGCTTTATTAATACGGGTTATATAATATTTATTTATTTTATACCACTGTGTTAATTTGTAATACTCAAATATCTTTTCGTTTGCTCATATCTTTTTTTAAAAAAGGCAGCTTGTGTTCATCGTTATAATGAATTATGATCCCATTCTATGAATGTTATTGTATTCAACACTTAAGACAAATGTTATTGTTAAAAGAATTATGCAAAAGTTATACATATATACTTGTTTTTATTTTAAGTTATTTAAATTATGATCATGAAATTCTCGTTTTAAATAAAAAATAATGAATCTGTAGAAGTGTTTGAGAAGGTTAAGAATCGCTGGTTTAGAAGTTTTCTTTGTAAATGTACATTATAATTTATTTTAATGTGATAAATGACTAACAACTTTTTGTCAAATAAATTGAATAAATTGTATCTTTTATCTCGGTTTATTAAATTGAATTCTTTGAATTTTTCATGTTTCTGATTTAATGTTTTTTTTTAATATTCACTGTTGTTTTGTACATTTTTATCTGTTAAAGATTTTATATTCATTGCACCCAAATTAGAAATTACCTTTGAAAATCAAAATATGTAAGAAGTTGCAGGATACATTATGTGGGAAACAGAGGCAGCGACAGTGGGAGGGGCAAGTGCTCCCTCTTCGGCAAGAAGTTTAGAATTTCGTCGACAAAAGTCTTGATTGCTCCGGAACTGTAGTTGTGTCGAGTTGGGTATCAAAGAATGTAATAATTTAAAATGCATCTCATAGGCAATGCATTGTAAACAATCGAAATATCCAAGTAAGGATTTAAGTTTGGTAGAATAATGACAAGTCGAAAAGGCAACAGGTGAATAAAGTTTCGCATTTTCCGATTATTCTGGATGTGTCGACTAAGAAATCAATGCAACGTTAACATCAGACATGATTCAATTGTTGACCATTCAAACTATAATTTGTACTACATTTGGCAGAAGAACCGACGAGGTGGCAAAGGAATGAGATGTCGCATTTTGCCGGCTATTCTTTGTTAGTCCATTAAGAAATCAAAGCAATGGATGCCGGCGACATGAAAGTGGGAAGTAATATCAGACATCTAATTTAACTGTCGGACATCCAGCCAGATTTTCAGAAATCTAATTCAGTTCTCGCCAGTTCAGCCAATAGTTTGTAGCACATTTGGCAGAATAACCGACGAGATGACAATTGAATAAGATATCGCATTTCCCTACTTTTATTGTTTACTTAGAAATAAACACGATGGACGCCGACTACGTTTGCATTACATTTGTCAGAATAATTGATAAGATGGCAGTTATATACGATGTCATTTTTCTCTCTGTTCTTCGTTGACGTGTAATGGATGTTAGCGACATTCTGTCGACAGATTAGCGAACATATGATGAAACTGTCATACATTCAACCTATAATGTATCTCTACATTTAACACAAAAACCGACGATGTGAAAAGTGTTGCATTTTTCCTACTATTCTTTGTCTATCCACTAAGAAATCGAGGCACCGGATGTAGACAATGTTAAAATGAGAGATAATCGGACAACTAGTTTAATAGTCAGGCATTCAGCCAGATTGCCAGAAATCTAATTCCATTGTTGCCAATTCAGCCTATAGTTTGTAACACATTTGGTAGAATAGCCGATGAGATGACAAGTGAATAAGATATTGCATTTGCCAACGTTTATGGTTGATTAAGAAATCGATACGACGGACGCCGACGACGTGTGCATTACATTTGTCAGAATAACCAATAAGGCGGTAATTGAATAAGATGTCATATATTTCCTACTGTTCTTCGTCGGTCGACTAAGTTACCTGTGCAATGGATGTTAGCCACACTCTGTCGACAACTGTCAGGCATATGATGAAACTGCTACACATTTGCTCTACATATGGCAGAAAAGCCGATTAATTGACAAGTAAATAATATGCAGCATTTGCTTTTCAGCAATCTTAAATTTGGGGGGGGGGGGATTCTTGAAAATCGGAGAAAAGTTGCATAGAAATGCGATTGCATCATTGAAAAGGAAGAAGTTTGAATTTTAAGATGGTATAAATATATTTCTTGTAGAATAATTTACTCCGAAATTAATGCAGAAAAATTATAAAATTTCGGTTTATTTCTAACTAATTGAATATTTAATTAATTTTATACTTCGAAAAGTTAACAATCTTTCTCTTTTCTTAAATAATAAGTACGCAAGGTTTCATTTATTTCTGCTCAGTTCTTTAGAAGATCTATAGCATACATGCGTAGCTGACCTTTATTTATGTTAAGATTATAATTCTTAATTCCCTCAAAATATTGGTATGTTTTTTATCAGTTTTTGAAGATATTTCTTGAAGAAGCATCTTTTGAAGAATATAAAACACACAAATACTATTTTTTAAATTAAAAAATTTACTTTAAAAAAAATTCATTTCTGAATGATTTAAAGGGAATTTATCAGTTGCACATTTGCTCTATATACTTAAAGAATTTTTTAAAAATCAACGTAATTTATAACACAAGAATTAAAAAGTTAAAAATAATAGAGAAATGATTAAATAGCAAATACTAGCAGCTATTAAAAACAAATGATAGGCGTTTAGCCGTTGCACATTTTAACCTTTTGTTCTGCTGTGCATTTTACAAAATGAATTAAACTTTCGTTCTCCCCATTTTAATTATGAAGTTAATTTTTCTTTAAAGAGATATTTAGTTTCAGGAAGGAACTTGTCAAGCAATTAAGTTCTATAAATTGCATTTAAACAATGAAATATCTTCATTCTTCAAGTACTGAAGTACTCGCCTTTGTAAATATAGATGCGTGTTATGTATCGCTGCATGTTATATCAATATATTAATAATTACATTATTCAGTTATAAATTCTTTCATTAAATTTAACTGTCATATTTCTTATAATAAAAGCACAAATTATTCGTTTATTTTTTTTTTAACTCTTTGAAAACACCTTTTTATTATTATTATTTTTCTTTCGAAAAATGTACATTTTTTTTTATTTTCGTCAGCATCAGAAATTTTAAACGCATTCTGCATGGTTCATAAGAATTGCATCGTTAAAAAAAGAAGATTAAGTATGTTTTTGAAAAAAAAACTAAACACATTATTTATTCATTTCGTGACAGCTATTTTATACTTTTTTGGTATCTAGAAAAATATATATAGTTTTATAACTCAGAGAAGTCTATATTTTTTATGTATATATTTAAAGTTAGAAAAATATAAACATAAAAAATAGAAAGTTTTCTGAGTGTTTTTTTTTTTTCCTTTAATAAAGTGTGCACCTATCTGTATAAATTTTTAAGAACTTTGTTCTGCAGCAGTGACAGTAAAGTACTATAAGATAAATAGAGGAATTTCTTGTTTGTACACTGGACACATTAAACAGGCTCCCCCTTTTACACATCTATGAAAAAGGGGGCTCAAATAGGTTGACCTCGCAAATTTATGGTCGAGGGAGATGCAATTGTAAAATCACTCAATCCCCTCAGCTGCGATTGGTTAAATTCCCAAACTGCTACCAAGGTTTCAAGATAAGGGTATATATATATATAGATAGATAGATAGAGATTGATAGATATAATATTTAATGAGTAATTTTTATTTATTGCCTCTATTATTCCTATTTCTTCATGTGCATGCGAAAGGAGGCTCAGTAAGCTGCACCTGGAAAATAACACTAATTGCGAATTTCTATTTTCTAGCATTTCTAGAGAAAATGCTAAAACGCCTAATGATAATAGGAATTCACAACAACAACAAAAAAAATCTTGACTTGAATAAGATTATCAAAATATTTGATATGTTATATCCTAACAATATGATACAGTTACATTAAAATTATTGTATGAATGTAATAAATTTTGTATTAATTCTGCATATATCCACATACGTGTGAGTTAAATAAAAAAAGTCAATAATTATTTTTTGTTGTTTCAGCAATTACTTTATTTTGTTATGAGAATTTAATAATAATGGGCAAATTTATTTACAATATCAGAGTAGTATATTTTATTTATTATGATATTTATACTCTAAATTCCACATTTCCTTTTATTGCTCTTCTTTCCACAGAAATTTCTTACTGCCTCGATTTCAGAATTATTTGTAAGCATACTTACAATAATTATTTTATAAACAGTCCAAATAATTACTTATTATAATTAACTTATATTTTAAATGCATACGCTAATTCTTTTTAAAATCGATTATTATGTGATATCTGGAAGCTAAATTTGAGAAATGTTATTTGTCCTCCCCCCATTGGATATGTCTTATTACCCCGTCGGAAAATTGCTGCCGCCGCCTCTGACGGATAATAAACATTTTTATAAACTAGAACTCGTATAAACAAGCGTCAATATTTCAAATTAAATTTAATTGAATAACTGAAGCCTAGGACAATCATGCCATTTTTCATCACATTGAACACCTGACATTAGCATTCATACACTTTTATTTGTTAAATTATGGATTTTTGATAGAAAATTTACTGTAAAGTTTTTAAAACATAAACTGGTAGTATCTTCTAATATTTACCATTTTTTAATGATAAAAAATAATAATAATAATCATTTCCGTTACTTTAAATGAAGTGGGAAAAGTTCCTCTATAAAATCAAATGCCTTCACCTTTCATGGATACTTTTATATATTGATGCTATTTAAGACATGAGGTGCAAACTGAATATGCCTACATAGTATGAAACAAATGTTGCAGATTATATTTAATGGTAACATTCTTGAAAAATCCCAGATTATCTTTTCTGCTAATATCAGCAGAATCTTTTGGTCATTTTAATATGAGAAGTTATTAATTGCAGAAAACAATTTTTGCACCAACTCAAAATTCAAAAATTTAATTATGCCCTTTTAATGGAAGCTCGATTTTTTTGTATGAATTAACGATATTTTAACTTTTTGTTTTAATTATAACCACGATAAATTGTATACTAATAAATGCATTTAATATTTTTATTAGAGGCATATGTAAAATAATGTAAAAATTAAAAGGTTATGCTTCATATAAATATAATTCTCTCTAATAATCCATCTGAACAGTATCATGATTATTATTTCAAAAGTTTGAATATATTTTATTTAATTTTTTGTGAAGAAATATATTTTTTAGAATTGGAAATTTCATTTAGAATTGGCTTATTTCATATATATAAAGGTTGAATGTCGTAATTGATTTTTCTTTCTCTTCTTGATGTGTTAGAATTCTGAAACTTTTATCAGGAATTAGCTCCTGTTGACTGTACTTTTTATATTTTCGGAACTTATTATAAAGTTAATCAGTAGTTTAAATTATCAGGAATTAATCAGTAGGTTATTTAAAGCTTTGATTTAATAGCGCGAATACAAATTAGTAAATAATTATTTCAAAGTTCCAAAATATTTATAAATTAATGGAAGAAAGTGTAAAATAATTAAAATAAAAGCATTTATTTTTATTTCGGTACACATTTAAAACTGTGTTTTAACCAGTGACAGAGTTTCAAATCTATTAAAATATCGCTTTTTTATAAATAAAAGCTAAAATGTAATTAATTAAAGACAAGTTAGATAATTAGATACAAAAATTGAACATAATCCACAAAAATGTCAAATATTATATGGTTTCTTAGTTCGATCAATCGAACAAAACATTGTCGAAACAGAAGGAGTGCCAGTTCTCACTTTGATAGAAGAGAAAGCCAAAGAAATAAAAAGTTAAAAATTTTATTAAAATTATTTTTTTTTCACAATTTCCTATCAAAATCTTTATTCTAGTGGAATATATTCCGGCAGATTTGTGATTATTTACAGAAGAGACTACTTAAATGCTTTAATAGTAGCCACCATTTCAAACAAAAGTTATATACTATTTTAAACCCAGATTATCCCTCAACTAAGTCATCGCATGTTTTATCTGGATTTACTAAACGGAGCTATCTTTAAATTAATGAATGACTCTTATATAATTTCAAAGCAAAAGAGCTAACTATGTGAAGAATTTCAAAACAGCTTTTATAAATAGTGATTGGTATATAGTTCTCATAAAATATAAAATCTTTCCTACATTTAATTTTCGAAAAATATTCCACTGTTGTTTCAATGACTATTTTAACACATTTGTATCTCGAAAGCCGTGCTTACAAATTATGGATAAAAAAATTTTTTAAAAAAATCTAAAATTAACAAATAACTTTTGAATATCAACAGAATATGGATATTTGAGGTCCTTATCATTAATTAATCTTGGTAAATTTAAATTGTTTAGAATTGTATCAGATATCCCGCTCTGTTTGAAAATTACGTATATGTCCATTATCGTGAGTTGGGAAAAAAAAAATCAATTTTCCTTTTACCTTCGTGTTGCTATACCATGGAAAATTTCCGAATTGATGTAAAATTTAAAAAGGAAAAAATTATTAAACAAATTGATATCTTTATCATCTTTTTGACCAAGAGGTGTCTGTTTTTCATCCCCTTAATGACCGAATCATCACTCCTCAAACTTATAAGTGAAATTAAATCATTCAAAGACGTAATAACTTGATACAAAAATTACACATAATTCACAAGCATCTTAAGTATTCCATGGATTCTTAATTCAGTAAGACGGCGCATTTTCGAAAAAAGATATATCATCTAATTAGATAATAAAAAATCAGAACAATTATGAGGTTAATCTAACAGCGGAGAAATTATTTCAGTATCTCATATTGTTTTATGCTGAGGGCTTACAGATACAACTTTACCAATACACCATCACCAGCTCACTCAGAGACTGGTTTATTTGATCAGTTTTATTTCCACTTTACAACTGTAGTCTAGAGCGTGGTATGATGTATTGATACTATCCATTTAATGCAGTTTCCATTGAATGGAACAGAATTACAAATATTAAATTTTACTATATTCGCGACATAGCCGTTCATGAAAGTTCCAACATTATTCATGCAAATGTTAAATTACTCATTCAGTATGTTGTTGATAATTCCATAAAAATAGAAAAGTATCGCTTAAGCCTTAAATAAATGGAGCCATTTATTCACATATCATGTTCGCTTTGTGAATATAACCAATCTAGTTATTAAAACAAGGATAATGAAAAAGAAATAATCCAAATCTTTATGCAGATAACGCAGTAGAATTCACAATCCATAACCTATTCAATCAATCAACGAAATATATGTCTACTATTTAACTAAGATTAGTTTATCATCAAGGTAAATTTTAAGAAGCATATAAAACGATTGCCTTAATTTGCTCATTTGATACTTTCAAGGTTTTACTAATACATCTTATTTGCGCAACGCTCCAGCAACTTTTCAACGCCTTATCGATAAATTTGAGTCAGAATTAAAAGGTTTATTTTCATTATTGTTACGAAATTTCCCGGTTTCATTTGGATAGTGGAAGTCATATGGTGTGGAGAACGCTCAATCAGCAGGCGGGAATAGAATAAAAACAACGACGTTTATTTACACGAAGACACACAGGACAGCACAAAGACGACAACCATATACAGCACAGAGAAGACAATTATCTTCAGCCGCGAGACGTGCAAACAGCAGCACACAACAAAACTCTACTGCAGACAGTAGCGCACAGCTTAGTTCAGCACTAGCTTGACTCCGTCGCTGCTCTGCTAATCCCTGGAAGACCAGTTCTTCACCGTCGATTCCGACTACTCTCCTCTGTAGCTTCCGACTACTCCGCTCCGTCGATTCCGACTACGACTACTCTGGCAGCTACGGCTGCCTCCTTTTATAGGTCTCAGGAGGCGGGGCTAGAAGCCTCTCAACCAATCAGGAACGTTCGAGGCGTAACTCGGTTCCTAATGGACGGATCGGGAAAATTCTCGATGTTTCGGGTATAATCTATTTTGGCGCCAAAGTCGCCAAATGGTCGCCAAGTTTGTCGCCAAGCTCTGGGACCTCCGACGCGACACCCGAACTCCGTCCAATACAGATGACAGTAAAACAATCTTTCTGATGATGGAACCAACTATGCTGAGAAGCAGAATTGCAGGTTTGTAACATTATCCTTCCTTTACAATATCATAGTGTTATCAGAAACGTTTGGTGAACATTTATTGGTTTTAGAAAAGTATTTGAAACATCTTTTGTTTTTAAACGAAACTCCAACAAAAGCGAATACCATTGTGGTTGTGACAAAGTATCTAGTTCACTGAATTACAGAAGAAGGTGTAGCATCAGACACTGACAAAACTCCTTCCATTAGGAAAATTCCTAGGCTAATATGTTTTAAGGAACGTCAGCCATTTTTACTAACTTGTTCTTATTCCCCTTTTTCCGAAACTAGTAGGACTGTTAGGACAAAAGTAATTGTTATTTTGGCCACTAGATGACTGCACCTGTCAAGCTGTTATTAGCAAATCGGCTGAATCATGTTTGACATGGTCATAACGAAATCACTAAAATTCGGTTTCATAAAGTAACAAATGTCACATTTATTGTATTTAAAAGCAATTAATTATTGTTAATTTTTATAATGATTTTCATAATTTATATTTCAGTTTTTATATTTTTATTTTTATATCTTTTTAACTATGGTGCAAGGTTAACTGTAAACCAAATGGTACTTGTAAAAAAAACGTGGTTTTTTTAGAACCACTTGCAGTCGCTGTAGTGATGTGTGAGATGTTGGAATCTGAATAAATATCCAGTAGATGCTGAAAGTTTTGTTGAATTATTTTTAAAATCATGCAATCTAATTAATGAATAAATATTTAACTGAGTGCGAGTAATTTGCGCACCTAATAACTGGTGATCCTGGATTAATTTCTACCTGCTGAATAATTCAAAATGTCCGAGACAGAAGTTTTGGAAGCAAGCGGCGTGAGCATAAAAATATCGACGTTTTGGTTTGACAAACCTGAAATAGGGTTTTACCACGTCGAAGCTCAGTTCATGATTTGCAGGATTACATCGGAAGAGACTATGTTTAGCCACCTCTTCGCCTAATTGGAGCCAAAAGTTATAAACGATATTTGGGAAAAGATCCTTCCCCGAACAAGTATACGGCGGCAAAGGAACGGCTATTACAAATATTCGTCGAGAGTGAGAATAAAAAAATAAAACGTCTTCTCACAGGACTTGAGTTAGGTGACATGTTGCCAAGTCAACTTCTTAGAAAAATGCGTGCTCTTGCTGGTACGGAAGTTTCGGAGAAAGCGTTGCTCACCCTGTGGCTGGATAAGATGCCTGATTCAGTCAAGGGTGTTGTCATCGTCAGTGAAGAGAAGCTCGATAAATTAGCGACTATGGCCGACAAGATCGTAGAGATGGCGCCGAGAACAACAGATGTTGCAGCGGTGCAGAAGGAGTCAATGGGAGTGGACCAACTCCTGATTAAAATCGCGGCACTTGAAGGCCAGATTGCCTCAATGAAGTTACAGCAGAAGTCCCGGAGCCGTAGCCCTCATCACCATCAGAGGAGTAGAAGTCGCAGCAAATCGAGGCGACACTACAATCCACAAGGGAAATTCTGTTTCTACTATTTCAAATTCGGGAAGAAGTGCCTGCTTGGAAAATGTGTACATCCGTGCAGTTGGGATGAGTCGGGAAATCAGTTCCAGCAGTAGACGCTACGGCGAGTCCTGCTGCCGAAATTTTAGGCCGCAAATCCCGGTTATTCGTCAGGGATAGAAAAACTGGTTGCTAATTCCTCGTGGATAGTGGAGCTGACGTTTCCATTCTTCCTTGGACTAGAACAAAAGGTGAGTGCCAAGCCTATAAATATAAATTGTATGATGCAAATGACACAGAGATTCTAACATTTGGTCTCAAAATGCTAACACTAGATCTAGGCCTGAGACGCCCATTTCAGTGGCCATTCCTTATTGCCAAAGTTAACCGAGGAATCATAGGTGCTGATTTTCTTCAAAAGTTTCAATTATTGATAGATCTACACAAGAGGAGATTAATTGATGGTGTAACGTACCTTTAAATAAAAGGGGAAGTTGCTACTATTCAAGGAAATTACGATCTCAGCACCGTCAGTAGAACCTCCAAATATTTCAATCTGCTTAATTCATATCCTGATCTAACCAAGCCTAACTTGGTAAACAGAATTTTCAAGCATGGAGTGGAGCACCACATCCTAACAACTGGCCAACCAGTTTATTCAAAGGCAAGACAACTAGCCCCCGATAAATTGAAGCTGGAGAAGCAAGAGTATCAATTTATGCTTGACAACGACATTATCAGACCCTCCAAATCTCAATGGGCAAGTCCACTGCACCTAGTAAATAAAAAGGATGGCGCATTAAGACCATGTGGTGACTATCGACGACTAAATGCACAGACAGTTCCAAATCGGTACCCAATTCCTAGAATTGAAGACTTCCACTACATTCTGAAAGACAAAATAATTTTTTCGAAGATAGATTTAGTGAACGCATATTATCAAATACCTATTGCTGAGAAATGTAAAGAAAAAACTGCCATAACCACACCATTCGGTCTGTATGAGTTCAATGTTATGAGTTTTGGACTGAGGAATGCCCCTTCAACCTTCCAACGGTTTATTACGGAAGTACTATTTGGACTGGATTTTGTCTTTCCCTATCTCGATGGTGTACTTGTTGCCTCATCTTCAGAAGAAGAACGCAAGGAACATCTAAAAATGGTGTTTGAAAGATTCCAGCAATATGGACTTAGAATTAATATTTCCAAATCAGTGATGGGAGCTGACCAAGTAGAAAATTTGGGATATCTAATCATTGCAGAAGGTTCTCGTCCATTGCCAGATAAAATCGAAGTTATTACCAACTACAAACTACCATCAACTATTCATGACCTGCGGACAATTTTTAATATGATAAATTTCTATTGAAGATACCTAAAGGATGCAGCAAAGACCCAAGCACCTCTACATGAACGACTGAAGGGAGCGAAAAAGAAAGACCGCAGGAAAGTGCCTTGGACTGACGACACTATAAGGAGTTTTGAAAAATGTAAAACTGATCTTGCTGAAGCTGCTCTTCTGTCTTATCCGAAATCTGGACTACCATTATCACTTTGCACTGATGCTTCGGATTTTGCAGTAGGCTCAGTACTTCAACAGTATGAAAATCAGAGCTGGAAGCCAATAGCTTTCTACTCCAAAAAGCTAAATGATACGCAAAGAAGGAATAGTACCTATGACAGAGAACTGTTGGGAATATACCTTTCTGTAAAACACTTCAAACATCTGTTAGAAGGCAACCATTTCACCATCTACACTGATCACAAGCCTCTCACATTTGCATTTCAACAGAAAAATGAAAAAGCATTCCCAAGACAGCTACGACAACTACAATACATTTCTGAATTTTCAACCAACATTCAACATATTCAAGGCAAAGATAATGTAGTTGCTGATGCTTTATCAAGAATTGAATCTGTCTCCACCATTGATTATGATGCTATAGCAGAGAAGCATGTGCACGATAAAGAATTCCAGCAATTATTGCAGGAAAGTCCCTCTTTACAATTTAAGCCCTCAACGTTACCATCAGGAAAGATACTCTGGTGTGATACCTCTACATCAAATATAAGACCTTACATTCCAGAGGAATTTCGAATGCAGATGTTTCAACATGCATGGCTTCTCTCATCCTGGAGTTAAAAGCACCATCAAACAGATGACGGAAATATTCATTTGGCCAGGCATGAAGAAGCAAGTAGGAGAATGGGCAAAGACATGCATCAGATGCCAGAAATGTAAAGTAAACAGACACACCAAGTCTAAATTTGGAGAATACCAAGTTCCAGATTCAAGATTTAGTGTGGTACATATAGATTTGATTGGCCCACTACCACCTTCGGAAGGTATGGAATACTGCCTGACTTGCATTGACCGGTATTCTTCGTGGATAGAAGCAATTCCCTTATCCGACATAACTGCTGAAATAGTTAGTAAGGCTTTCTACAACAACTGGATTAGTAGGTTTGGAGTCCCTGCTCAAATTATAACAGATCAAGACAATTTGAATCTCAATTATTCAGATGTCATGCTGCTATATGTGGTGCTAAAGTATCGCATACTACCTCGTACCACCTCCAATGTAATGGTAAAATAGAGAGACAGCATATGACCCTGAAAGGTGCTATAAAAGCACATAACAATATAAGGTGGACTGAATCTCTTCCTACAGTATTACTTGGTTTGAGAGCTGCCATCAGACCAGACACAAACCACTCAATTGCCCAAATGATGTATGATTCTAACATCAAGTTGCCAGGAGAATTCTTCGACCCACCTACCATCAAAATGGACCAAGAAACCTTTGTCTCGCAGTTACAGAGGTTTATGGAGCATCTGAAACCAGTACCATCAAGTAGTGTGAAACACCAAAGAATATTTGTGCTTCAAGATCTCAAAACATGTTCTCGTGTTTTTGTTAGAATAGACAGAGTGAAAAAAGTCCTCGAACCACCTTATCAAGGACCATATAGAGTAGTTGAACGCTCTGACAAATTTTTCACTTTGTCGATGAAATAGAAAAATGTAAATATCTCAATTGACCGCCTAAAACCTGCCTATTTGTTGGTCACGGACAAAGATGACAAGCTCACACAAGCTAAATAAACAGATGGGAATTCAGATCATAGAGAATCCACCCTCTTTACTATGGTACCTGTAACATTAGTTTCATTTCTTGTAAACAATTTTTTCATTATAGTACATTAATATGCATTTTTTATAGTTTGAATTTCATTGTATTGCATTGTTTTTACATCAGTATATCTATTTTCATTATTTGTCCTGTATCAACATATACATTATCTTGTATATTAAGTGTATCCACTTAATATTCTTTGTCACAAATTATTCTTATGATATATTTCTGCATGAAGAATGTTTTATTGTGTGATTTGGCATTCAATTATCGGCGTCAGATATTACAAACATTCATCCAATTGTATTACATGAATATATTATTGCTGTTATGAATTATATATTTCATCACATTACTGATTACAAAATTTCTTGTGTTCCTTATTTCATGTCATTCAAAGCATAACACATTGACTATGTAAATATAAACTAGGAAATGTTATATGTATGGATTTGTAGTATATTGTGTTGTATAGTATTTTGGTTGTATATAGAGATAGTTATTTTTTTTTGTCAGCATCTTCAGAATTAATAGATATATCTTGAAATTTCTTTGTGTGTTATAAATTCTCTGGTATGAGAATATGATTCAGTAATGTATTTATATGACAGTTCTTGAGTATATGCAGGGAAATTTTGATTTAATTCTTATTTACTAAATTTATCATGTCTTATTTACTAAATTTATCATTTTTAAGACAGTGCCACAGTACATTGTTATGGTTAAGATACAATATCTGTTAGCATTGAATTTTGTGTGTATTTATGTCAAACTTCTCCTACCATGGTATCTGATTATCGTAACTCAGTTACTGGTGAGGGAGTAATGTTAGGACAAAAGTAATTTTTATTTTGGCCACTAGATGACTGCACCTGTCAAGCTGTTATTAGCAAATCGGCTGAATCATGTTTGACATGGTCATAACGAAATCACTAAAATTCTGTTTCATAAAGTAACAAATGTCACATTTATTGTATTTAAAAGCAATTAATTATTATTAATTTTTATAATGATTTTCATAATTTATATTTCAGTTTTTGTATTTTTACTTTTATATCTTTTTAATTATGGTGCAAGGTTAACTGTAAACCAAACGGTACTTGTAAAAAAAACGTGGGTTTTTTTTAGAACCACTTGCAGTTGCTGTAGTGATGTATGAGATCTTGGAAGCTGAATAAATATCCAGTAGATGCTGAAAGTTTTGTTGAATTATTTTAAAAATCACGCAACCTAATTAATGAATAAATATTTAACTGTGTGTGAGTAATTTGCGAACCTAATAGGACCTTAGTGGCTTATTAGAAAAAAATAAATAATGGATTTAATGTGAAACGGAACAGAATGCGTTTGAAGAGTTAAAAAGAAGTTTGATTTTATCATTTGTATTATCTCAACCTCATAAAACAAAACCGTTCATTATCAGAACAGATGTCAGTAATTGCGCTCTAGGAGCACTCCTTATCCAAAGAGAAAGCCTTGAAAAATATGTAATTGAGTATGCAAATTGATTGCTAAGCTCATCAGAAAGAAATTATTCAACTACCGAAGGAGAAACTCTTGCAGTAGTTTGGGTGCTTGAAAAGTTCCACGACTATGTTTAGAATTAAGACCATTGGTACCTTCAATTTGTAAATAATAGTGATCAATAATAAGAAATAATAATTACATCTGACTACCAACCCCTGAAATTGTTTGTGAGTATTAAATCACTATCTGCTCGTTTGCCTCGATGTGCTCCTAGAAACGACCCTTATCACCCAAAATATATATATATACCAGGAAAATGGAATGTAATTGTAGGCCTACATTCTAGACCAATACTGCATAATTCAACTTATGTGATAATTCAAGATTGATAACTATTGTTATCTATAAATTGAGCAAAATATGGATACATTAGTAAAAGAGTGAACAAAGTATCAAAAGGAATGACGAATTGAAATATTACGATTTAGTATTTTTTACTTTCAGGTGCTATTAATACAAGTTTTCTACCTTGTCTTCATAGTAAAGTAGATATATTTAACTACAAAGAAAATACTGTGTAAGCATAAGTTCGAAAAGAAAAATTTTATTTTTATTTGGAGTTAAGTATTTTAATTTTGATCAATTCCAAGAATCTTTCTCTAATAAGCATATGTAACAAATATATATTCCTCAGTTCAAATGTTTAAAAAAAAAATTAGGATCTATTAATAGAGATATTAACCGAAAATTTCTATAATACCTTTATTAAGTTCAAGTAAATCAGGCACTGCAAGAATCAAACTATTGGAATAAATCTACTTTTTTAATCTTCACACGTTGTAAAAGGTTATAATTCTTTAAAAATTATATTTTGCATCACTAATAAAAAAAAACTGTAATTCTTCTGTTGGTCTCGAAAGGCTCTTATTGTGATACATTTAATAAAATGATGCTGTTTCATTTTACCAAAATGAAATTTTTTCTTTCATATGAATTTTTTTTTAATTTTATAAGTTAATTAATATTTTATAGAAATTTATTGCTATTGTAAACTCACACATATATATAATTCTTAATAATATTACCAGAAACTAGTAATATCCAATTTCAATATTTAAAAAAAAAACTTTATTACCGTATTTTTAAAAATTTATATTATATATATATACCGGGTGCGGCATAAATTCCTGCAAACTTCAAAAAGTCATAATAAAAAAGTAATGCCCGAAAAAAATTGAGGTTTGCGGGAATATGTTCAGAGAGCTTCTGCATTTTGTTATTTTCATTAAAAAAATGTATTTAAAAAATGACCGATAGATGGCGCTCACACGTAATACCGAGACTGTTTATGCAAATCAGTATAGCTATAAAACACAAAGCTGGAAATGGATCTGTCATTCGACGCCAGTAGCATGCTGTCGCTACCGGATCGAGCATTAGTGGTTAAACTGTTCTATAAGAACGGTGAATCCGTGTCTAAAGTTAAAGCATTGCGACAGTTACGGACGGTGAAAGGAATTAAGGCGAAGAAAAACCCAATTTCATTGAATGGGATATTGAATTTAGTTCGTCGTTTTGAGGAAACGGGAAGATTAGAGGATCGTCCACGAAGTAGTAGACCATCCGCCAGCGCTGACCGCGTTCCTGTTGTCCAAAGGGTCATGAGAAATGTGGCAACCAAGACTTCAACGGGGAGTTCCAGTGCACGCGAAGCAGCTAACATAACAGGAATTCCGAAAAGGTCGATCCGACGCATTCTGCATGAAATCTTGAAACTGCATCCGTACAAGTAGAGGCATTTCACCAGTTGTTGCCAGCAGATTGCGAGAAAAGACGAACCTTTGCAACATGAGTGCTCGCACAAATGAAACGTGACCCACAATGGTTACTGAACATCAAGTGGACAGATGAAGCCCACTTTTCATTGCATGGTGACATCAATACGCAAAACAGTCGCATCTGGGCAACATCAAACACTCGTGCGTACACGACCAAATCACTACATTCTCCACATGTGACTGTTTGGTGCGGTTTCACTGCGCCCTTCATTCTAGACTCTTTCCTTTTTGAAGAGCGTTGTGCTATATCCGGTAGGAAAACCTGTTCCGTCACTGCAGAACGCTATCTTAGGCTTTTGCGAGACCACGTTATGTCTGCTTTGCAGCAAAGAGGTGCATTATCTTCCGTCACCTTCACGCAGGATGGTGCCCAGCCCCACGTTGCTAGTTCCGTTAAGACGTTCCTCCTAGACACATTCACTGAGGACAGAGTGATAAGCAGAGGATGTAAGAATGAGTGGCATTCACGATCGCCAGATCTTTCTCCGGCGGAGTTTTGGTTGTGAGGATACCTGAAGTCTCGTGTCTCCCGGGGCTCTCCTGCCACTTTGATGGAACTGAAAGATGCCATTCAATTGGCTGTTAGTGGCATCGATGCCGACATGTTACACACAGCTGTAAGTGGCGTAGTTACGCACCTCACTTGCTTAATACCTTGTGGTAGCTGTCATGTTGAGCATCTTTTGCTTTATATATATATATATATATATATATATATATATATATATATATTGTTACGAATTTTTACCAGGGTTCGTTTGGATAGGGGAAGTTATATGGTGTGGAGAACGCTCAATCAGCAGGCAGAAGTAGAATAAAACAACAACGTTTATTTACACGAAGACACACAGGACAGCACAAAAGCAACAACTATATACAGCACAGAAGACGTTTATCTTCACCCGAGACGTGTAGTATACAACGGCACACACAGCAGCATACAACAATAATCTACTGCAGACAGTAGCGCACAGCTCAGTTCAGCATGAGCTTGACTCCGTCGCTTCCGACTACTCTGTCTTCGACTTCTCCGACTCGGATTACTGACTGACTTCTCCGACTCTCGACTCCTCTGTCTTCGCCTTCGGACTTGACTTCGCTGCTCTCGAACTTCCCTGTCTTCTACCTTCTTTCTGGCAGCTGCGGTTGCTTCTTTTTATAGGTCTCGGGAGGCGGGGCTAGGAGCCTCTCAACCAATCAGGAACGTTCGAGGCGTATATCGGTTCCTACTGGACGGATCGGGAAAATTCTCGAAGTTTCGGGTATAATCAATTTCGGCGCCAAAGTCACCAAATTCGTCGCCAAGTCGCCAAATGGTCGCCAAGTTTGTCGCCAAGCTCTGGGACCTCCGACGCACACCTGGGCTCCGTCCCATTCAGATGACTGTAAAACTTTCTTTCTGTTGATGGAACAATCTATGCTGGGAAGCCGAATTGCAGGTTTGTAACTATATATATATATATATGCATACCAGTTGTTAATATCAAAATACGGTCCATGCTTTTATTTTTAAAATAAATGCTAGAAGCAATTTGTGTCAAAACTTGGATTACAGAAATAATGCTTTTGAAAGAATATTAACAACGAAAAAAATATTTCTGCTCTCGGAAAAAAAATTCTGCTACTTTAGGTTCTATAAATGACATTCATATAGGCCTTCTGGAGGAAATGTTTTTAAGATATAAAGACACTGCAGTATTTTTATGTGGTGTCGAATAATTTTTTAACAATCAATTTGTTCATGAGACTTCTGATACGTACATAAAAACGATTGAGAGTGATGTCACGTTTTCTGCAACTACTAGGCCTTCATCTATTAATAGCGACTGTTAACTCAAGCTTTGAAGAAATTTACAGCTTCAAAGAATTTCCATTAAGAACCAATATTCGTGAAATGAAATGTTTGTTAAGAAATGAAATTTTAATTAAGGATAAGAGTATTCTTTCCATATATGAGATAATGCAAAATATTTTTGTGCAAGAGGTCGACACCGAATTCTTATATGAGAAACTTTCCTCTTAATAAGATACCAAGTCAGCTAATTTATATTTTGATCTTCAATATTTAAAAAGTTCTAGATAATTCCTCAGATGCACCATCGTAATAAAAAGAAATTTGAAATTTAAATTCAGTTTATTTTTCTACGGCAGGACATGATTCGAAACGGGGAGAACAAACGAAACACGCCTCTTTACATCGTGACACAAGAGAAAAGTGGTTGAAATTTTTCCCTTGGGGCTTTTACTAAGAGATTTTGGTAAGGATTTCTTTGATGCGTGTAGATTCAGGAAAGTGATACCTAGATATATTTGAAGTAATGCTGTAGGCATTAGGGATTTTTATCCCTTCATTTTGAATATGAGAACCAAAAGCGTCGACAATTTTTTAAAGCGCCCGTTAGAAATAATTCAATAAAAAAGTGGGATTTGGAGCAGGTAATAAGAAAAAAAAAATTAATATGGGCTAATTTGAGATGAAAATTTGGCAATAATTAGGATTTAATTTATTTGAAGATATATCACTTCAATTTTCCCTCACCACAAGACGTATAAGAACGTCGACGCCCTTCGGCATCCAACCCTATATTGATATACACGAAATATGTTAAAAATTAAATTAAGATATATCATTACATACTGACACACACATAACTTTTAACCAAATTTCTTCATTTTTTTCAATGATTTTATTTCAAAACATATAATTTTGGATTGGTTAATTAAAGGATAAGTAATATCAAAAGGATTTAAGAAGAGCAATGCAACAGTAAACCATATAAATGTAAAAATAAAACATATAATTTCGGATAGATTTCTTAAAGGATAATTAAAATGAAAGGGATTTTAGAACAGAATGTATAACAGTTCGAAAATAATGTATAAAAACCCAGTATTTCGCTTTCAGTGGTTGATTTGTTTGCATTATAAAGCCTATTGACAAGTCTGTAATAAGTGATAACCCAGAAGTTCTAACTTGTGATCAATAATGTTTACATTTCTTTGCAACTGAGGGACTTTTTTTTTTATGATTTGAATTTAACATTTAATGAATATTAGACAAAAACAAAATACTTTCATTTTTGTTAAGAAATGATACAGGCCCTCTGTTTGTAGGTATCAACATTTAAAATTAATAAACGGAATCAATCTAAACTTCATATGCAACTTCTGAAAGACATAGGGCGATAAAATATGAAAAAATAAAGCTCACTATTTAGATGCTATATCTTATACTCAGGAATGATCAGCTCATTGAAAATCATGCACGTTAGCTAGGAACTCTACTGATGAAACAAAATTATTGCCTGCGAGTTTCACATTGTATGTAATTCATCACTATTTATTTTAATCACTCAGACGTCAAATCTTTTTTATAAAACTGTTTTCCTTACATTCTTTGTGATTATTGACCAGTTTTTGTTCAAACATTTAAACCTTTATTAGTCATTGTACAGAGAAAGAATGATTTCCTACTTTTTTAATACATAAACGACATGGCTAAAATCTAGTTATATGTAAAAGGAGCATTAAAAGAAGATTTCCAATAAAAAAAAGGCTTCTTGTAACATGATTTGCAAACATGACTGAATTTATCATATGTAACACGAGTTCGCAGATTGTACAGACTAACTCTGCGACAAAGGGTACCGACGTGCTATGATTGGTTTAAGCCTTGGAATTTTTTTTGGCAATGTTTTGCACTCATAATAGTGTAATTATCACTTTTTTGGCACACACCTTAAGGCTTTCATTAGTTTTATGGAAGTTATACGAGTAAATTTTCAATACGATCTAATTTTTATTAAAAGAATTGTATTCTCTAAATATTTATTTTTAATGAAACATTAATTCTAACCAAATAGAAAACTGTTTCAATCATGAAAAACGTTTCTATTTCTACTTTATGAAACTAGTAATAGAATTAACTAATATTGTTTATGCACAGAAGTATAAAAACTATATGAACGTAATTGCGAAATATATGATGCAGCAATTAAATACTTCTTATTTTTCTATAATTTTCGTGCCATTATTTAATAATTTATGCAGCCATTGAAACTTCTAGTTGAACATTTATTATTTTCCGGTCCACTACATATAGCGGGAGGTAAGTGCTTAATTCCCCAAAACGTAAACATTTCGTTGCTACTTTTTTAGTTATATCACAATAATATTAAGGAGAAACACAAAAATATTTTTAATAAATTGTAATTTTTATATTTCTTGAATTTAGGTTTCAGGATTTGATCTTTTCTGCTGCATATGTGTTCCGGATTAATATGACATATAAACCGTAAAAAAAAAAAAAAAAAAAAGGTGGTGGGAGATAAATGTACATATTTCATTTATTTAGATAAAAATATATTTCACAGTAATAAATAGTATTAAGAAATTTAATATATTTTCCAAAACTTTTATTAATTATTCCAAAAATTTTATTAAGACATTTTGAAAAGAATTGTTTTAATATTTATTTTTCAATAACTAAAATCAGATATCCCCAATTCCATTTGAAAATAATTTCTCCTGACTTTCAAACAATTAAATTTTTAAAAACATGTATCTTTAGTATTTGCGAGTTAAATATATTAATTAAGTTCTAACAATATTTTAAAATATTTTTTTCTATTTCCACAAGCAAATACATTTTGAATTTTGTCTATAGCAAATAATATGTCTTCATTCCTTCAACAATGAAAACAATTTAATAAAGTTACAAAGAATGATATAACATGTGAAATTACTGCTAAGTACTTTGAAATCTGCAATAACATTTTTATTCTTTTAGAAATTATTTTAAAAACTCTTTTAATTGAAAATTTTTTAATATATTTAATGTAATATTTTAGTTGGAGTAATAGTACACACTAACTATCAAAACAAAATAGATTTAGCACAGTGTTTACTGTTCATTCTGTTCACATAAATTATTTTAATGAAAAAATATATACTGACTGTAAATACAAATCTTACTTACTTATCAATACTAATAGTCTATTTTTGCCTCCTTTGTGAACTATATTTTATAGAGTATATCTAAAAACCTCAAAATGAAAAATTTAATTAGGGCAAGATCTTTTTACAAATAAATCAAAATATTCATTATAGTTTGAAGACTTTTGTACCCATTTATGTTTTTAAATTATTTTTTTTATATCTCCCAGTGAAAATAATTCATATGTATTATTGATGATAGACTTACTTTTTAATACCTCATAATAATAGCATAACACTGATTATTTTTATAATTCTTGGAAAAAAAATTTGTGGATTAGGGATACATTTTTCTTAATGCTTTTTTTTTCTCTTTGTTTAATTGATAGATTTGTGATTGATATAGAAATACAGGTTTACAGAAGATAGAAAAAAGTATAAATACTTCATATATTTTTTTCTTATATTTGAATTTAAAAAAATATTTTCTATATTCTAATATAAAATGTTCTTGTCATTTTTAAGTAGAGTCACTGTGTTAAATCCCTTCTTCACTTCACCTTTCATCCTTTGGCCTGACTAGCCAATTTAACTATAAGGATAATTTTTTTTTAAATAGACTTTCACCAATTACATTAAACAGATGTCTAATCATAAATATCTAGTGTTTTATATTTTAAATAAGCACAAACTATGTTTTATGTCACTAACTACTTCAATTTTCTGCTGGTAAGGAAGATGAAAATCCTTTGAGGCTATGTGCTTCCCAATGTCCCTAGGAAAAAATTTTTAAACTTCTATTTTTTTATGATTAAAAAAGTCATAAATTAGTCGATTTTTGTTTGTTTGTTTCTTCTATAAACTGCTAAGACTAACAATTTATTCAAGAATTTTGAAGAGTGTTGCAGAAAATAATAAAAACTAAGAAAAAAATAAAAGGTGCAGAGGAAGAATGACTTTAATGTACAGGAGTAAATTTTAGAATGCATGTGTAAAGAATAACTTCAAATCCCATCAAATAACAGCTCAAATTTGATTACATAAAAACTTTGGTTAATATATGTGAATACATATAACATCAATAAAAAATTCAGGACTCTTTGATTTCAAAGGTATGTTTTGATTTTAAAGGTATGTTTTATTCATTTTCTGAAAATACTTCGATTACACAACAGAGCAACTTGTAAATACTTTTTTTTAACTTCTTTAATTTTTAATATATATATATATAAAATAAATTGAAAAATATTTAACATATAACAGTTCTATGAAATAAGTGCTATTTGATACAATAACAACATTAAAATTTTATACCATATTAATACCAATTATTTTAATACCATACAAATCCTGTTAGTATATTCTAGTACATTTTTAAAGCATGTATAAAAAAATACAATTAACAAACATATTTTTGAAGCATAATAGTAATAAAATAAGTATAAATTAGCTAGAAATATAAATTAACTTGGAAGAGATACATCCTTTTTAACAAAATGTCTCACATAATGCTTTGGTTTTGGATGTATTTTAGGTAACTCAGGGAAAATTCCAAATGCATGTTCTTTTAGGGCAGGTGGTAATGCTCACTTAACTGGTCTTCCACCAACTTGACTTTTCCTTCCACAATAAATTTATTTTCATCTTGCAATTGCTGTAGGTTGGACAGGTATTTGATTGCCTCTCCTTTTGCTGCACTTCAAAACTCTGCTTGAGTAGTTAAGATTTCTAAAGGGAGGGAAAAATAAAAGAAGAAATCTAAGTAAATTTCTTCCAACTTTCATCATACAGCTGAAGAGGTTAGTGGAAGAAAGTCCTACATGACATTTTAATGAATTAAAAAATTTAGCTTTAGAATGTATAAAAAATACAAGAAAGTCACTTACAAAACTCCTTTTCATATTAAAACTATCTTATTAAATTTTCTATAGAATAGATCCTACCATATTATTAAAGATGAATGCATAAGTTTTCAAACTGCCATTTGACACTTTCTTCCACTAAACTCTTTAAATGTGGTGTAAAAAATGATAAGTTATTAGTATTAACTCATAGCATTAGCTATATTTTAGAGAACATTAAAATAAAATTAATAGAAACCCATACACTGTGTAGCTTAAATTTTAACAATATATTTTTCAATCATGTACTAATGTATATTGTAGTAAATTTATCGCTATTTCAGTTTCAATTTTTACAGCAATAAAAATTAAAAGAAAAACATCAAACAATTATGAAATTTAAGCTAAACAGATTTCAAAATTTGATAAAAAATGTTTAGTCTTTAAAAATAAAAAATTAATTTGCTACAATATAATATAAACATTAAACTGCCAAACATTAAATTTTATTTTCGACCTTGTCAATTTTCTAATGTAAACTTAACACTTAACAAGCCTGCAAAAATAAGTTTAAAAAAGTACCTTCCAAAATTATGCAAAGCAGACACCAATCCAGTTTCTGTTTATCCAAACTTGTTTACATTCTTCACTATTTTTTTTATAGCTGGCTTAAAAACATCAGGATTGTTTTTGTACCCAGATTTAATTTGATTAATTATATTATTAAATTTTTGTAAGTAATCATCACCATCATCTGTTTCATTGTCTAAGTTTTGATAAGTAGCTGCAATGACCTGTGAAGTAGTATTAATAGTTGGTAGAACCATGTTGCTATCATTGCAAGGCTGTGAAAATTTATCAATATGTGTCATTTGAAGAACGTGGAAGTATAATATTATCAGATTTCGAAAGTGTATCGTTACAAAAATGTGGAAGTGTCATAGAAGAAATTTGTAGATGTAGAGCATCATTAGATTGAGAAAGAGGGAAAGTTGCTTTGTGTGATGGGTTAAAACTTAAAGGTAGCAAGAGAGTACTATTTGGATCCAATTTTTTCTCATTAGCCACTTCATACATTAATTTCCTACTTTCTAGTGAATAGACAAATGTGGATTGTTTATTTTGCTTCAAAATGAAAGCACTTAAATGCTTGCACAGTTTTCCATTCATACCAACAAAGCAAATACAAATGGAATTTTCCAAATCAACAAAATAGTGATCAATTTCAAAATAAGTGTTGTCCTTATTTAGTGATCTCATCTTGTGAATCCCTTTATCACCAGAAACATTTTTTTTATCAGTTTTCTTGAAGAACACTCAAAGTCTAAGTATCTACAATGTAGACATTTCTCAAACTTAGTGATGATGAAGTCCAATAACTGAACTAAGCTAAATGTTTTCACTCGTTCAAGTATGGTTCTCTTTTAAAACTTTAAACAAACTCTCAACATAGTTTGTTTATTGTTTCCCCTGATTAAAAGCATTTTTCTATGTCAAGTGCACCATAATTTCTTTTTGGAGAACAAATTGCTCAAATATATGAGACACAATATCTTATTTCCTGACTGTCCTATTCTCTACATATTTTTAAGCAACTCTTTCAAATGCATTTCAGTTTCTACATATATCAATACTTTAAATGAAATATATAGTTCTTGATGGTGCTCTTTTAGAATTTTATGTTCACTGTTCATAAACCATTGCCACACTGCTCTCAGCACATGAAACTGACAGACTAAGAAAGTGGAATTAAGCCATATTTCACTCACAACTTCTCTTTCTTTCAGATCATCATCTGCCACTACAATCAGTGGTGCATTTTACAATAAATAACATTTTTCAGGGAAACACTCACAAAGAAGTTTCACTCCTTCATGAGAAACATTATTTTCTCCTGGATTTGTGATGATGCACCCAATAGGTACCCCTACAGCTACATCTGGAGAAATAAAAAAGTAAACACAATGATTTAATCTGTCCATGTGATCAGATGCATCAACGATTATCAATTCTTGAACACTGCTAAAAAAATCTATATTCAAAAGAGACATATAAACTTATTTATATATTTATAAATATTGATATTAAGTTAATAACGAAAGAGAGATCAATTAAAATTCCAGTTTGCTAAAAAGGGACATCCCAAAAGTTTAGAGCTCAAAGAAAAACCAGAAATCTCAGGGCAATCCTTAAAAAAATGAAACCATTGGGAATGTTGTTTCTTTATTGCAAGATAAATCAGAAATATTATGATTTTTTTTTTCTTTAATAACAGAGTTGAAATATTCAAGGAGCAGCTAGTGCTCACCACTTTACATCATTTATCTGCTATCTGTTTCTCGATACATAACATCAATGTTTGATATTTTAGAATATGAATTTATAAGTGAAGTAGTTTCTTTTTTAATGGCAAAAGTAAGAATTTTATTTAAACTCTTTTTTTTTTTTGATAAAATTATATATTTTGCTTTCAGATAAAACATAGAAAATTTTTAATATTATATTTAAATTGAAAAAGTCACCAAAAGAAATAGTTCGATTCTCAATTAATTTATTTTGATCTCTCGATTCAATTATGTTTTGTTTGTGTTATTTTGCATGCATATTCAGTGCAAATCGAAATGATTTATACACCATTTAATTTCATCTAAATATCTTAATATAACATATTTACAGATAGACATCTTAAGGTAATAATTTTAATATGAAATTAAAAAATCTGTCTCTCCTTGCGTCATTTTATTTTACATGCATATTCAGTAAAAATTGTAATGATTTCTATACTGTTTAATGTTATCTAAATATCTTCATAAATACAGTATATTTACATGTAGATATTTTATGGTAATAATTATAGCATGAAAATTGAATAATGAATTGACCAAACTTTTTCCTTCAAATAAAAGCTTGCTTTTCGAGTCTTATTTTAATAATACTTCATTGAAAAATTGCTACCTGTGCTAATTCTTTATTTATAATATCAGAAATGCGAAAAATAGCTATATTCTCAACTATTTTATACATGTATTTCCCTGGAAGACTTAATTTCTCCATTTTGAAAAAGAGCAGACGGAAAAAGTACACAGGAACTAAATAAACAGCACGTAGGGTTGCAGCATATGAAGTCTGTGCGAAAGAAATTGACCAATCAGAGCAAATCGGTAGGTACCCTTTGCCATAGAGTTAGTCTGTACAATTTGCTAACTCGCATATGTAACTATGAATTTAAGCAACAAATGAGAGATCAGATATCTCTCATCATCAACAGAACATTTAAACTAATAATTGAGATTGGCTATTCTACTATAACGAAAAAAACCATCTTTTTCTAAAGATGCTATTACAAAATCAATATACTTATTCAGGCAATAAAACTTGAAAATACTGAGAAGGTATTATATATCAGGCATCTGATGAACAATTCTTTAAGTTGTAAGTCATTAAATAAATAAATATTTTTAATTTAGAAATATTGAGAATGAATTAAATATTCATTGAATTTTCAAACTATAATGCTTACTTTTAAAGTGAAGTATTGCTGTAAAAAGAAATCACACAAATGATATTAGTCAAATTACACAGTAATTTGAAATAGTCAGTCAGATCCTAAGAATCCTATTTCAGAAGCCAAACTTATTAGTCTACTATAACAAGTGCTTTTGCCTTTTTTTATCAATAATGAATTTAAAAGATAGGCTTTTTCAATAATCTGGTCTTTGGGACACATGCAGAAAATCTGAAGTCTTTGATGCCGATTCTCGAAGCAAATAAGTTTTTATCGAAACATTTCAAAATTGACAATTAAGAAATAAATAAACTGCAATAAACAGCCTTCTGTAACCATTTTTGTGGCAAACCTAGACCCTTAGTGAGTAGGGATAGAAAACTTCCTCAGTCCTGGCATAACTTGTCGATAAAATTCTTTTGATTGGTTGATAGAATAGGAGAAAATATATACATATCTTATCATTACATTTTGAAAAGTGTCATACTAGAGCATCAAAGTGTCGTACTAGAGCATCCATACTTCCATGATTTCAGTATGCCAATTGGGCGTCTATTAGACATACGATTAGTTCCTCCAGGCTTTGACGCCCATGCGGAAAGAAGCTGTGAAGACTGTATTTAAACGCTTATTTCTGACTCGAAATATGAATTTCTGAACGAAAATACTGAATCTTAAAATTTGTATTAACAATTCGCCCGCCTGTCAAAGTATCTAGATTTTGTTACAGTGTTCCTTATTCTCATATTCTTATTTGGGATAAGATTTATAAACAAAACCCATTTATATTATTATTACATCTTTCATTCGTAATTTTGTTTATATGTTTAGTGAATTAAATATTTATAGCAAGCAGCTGAGTATGTTTCTTGGCTAATTCACAAGTTGTCCATTTATTATTATTATTTTCTTTGTAGCTTTTTTGTAATGCTATTGTGATATGCAAGTCGATTTCAGAGCTCTGCAGGAGAATGAGTCGTCGATTTTTGAAAGCGGTAAGTGATTCTTCACGTTTTTGTGGCATATTATTTTATTATTTGTAACTAAAATATGAGGAATTGTTAAATTATTAATTTTAATTGTCGTGATTCGCAATGAGTTAAGCAAATGTCACTTTGTAACAACCCTTTGATAGGATCAATTATTCCTTTTACACATTTTTTTTTAATTTGTGAATACTCTATAATATCTAAATAGAAATAATCAGCCGTGAAATCATTAGGCTCATGTGAATCCTTTAGTGACTAGTTATCACAAAATTTACATGAAATCTTTTAAACTTTGGAGATACAAATGGTAACCAAATGTTTAATCGTAATCTTTGCTTGTTTAATGTTTTGCCAGAAAGTTCTTTTAGAGTTCAAAACATTATTATTTTATACTCAACTCCATTTGTGGAAACTAATCATTGACACTTATCATGGATTTGTTTTTCTTTGTTAGTACACAACAAGTTTGATTTTTTTTTTTAGTTGACAAAATTTTCTTTTCTTTTTACTTGGAAAAAAAAAAGTATGTGATAAAGACAGTTACATACACAGTACAAATTGTACTATTGTTAAAATATTTATATTTAGAGTTAAAATCAAAGTAAGGATTGTGAAAATAAAGAAACTATTATGTACATTGGAGTTTTATAAAAATACAGTTTGTTCTGATAGAAAATATTAAATGTCAGTGTGTTTCATTTTTAAGATATATATATGTATATGCAAATTTTTTAAAAAAAATCTAATAAAGAGGATCTTTATTATATACTTATTTTATATTCTAAAAATAATTATACAGGCAGTATTATATATTCTGTAAATAATTATACAG
>JAPMOR010019471.1:442443-463393 GCA_026543865.1 Argiope aurantia | reverse complement strand
TTTTTTAAGTAACAGAAAAAAAAATGTAGCATTCAATAATTTAAAACTACAGATAATTGACAGAATCCTATGATTGAAGTGATCCACTTATGCACATTTTTTTTACTTCAATTTCTTTTCCATTACGAATCTGATTTAAATAAATGTTAAGACAATTTTACTCCTACTAAAATGATGTATTGAAAACGTAATATTAACTGTTTTTGATACTTTTATATCTACAACAATTATTATAGAAGTTTGTTTGTATAAAATTTGATATATTTCTATAGTTTTTAGTGCCAATTTTTTAAAGATTATTTCAAATTCTTTTTGATTATATTACAATCAGGGTAGTAATTAAATGAATTTTTTTCAAATGTTAGTATAAATTATAGCTTTGATGGCATAATACCCAAACAATTCAAGTAGTTAGAAAGAAAAGATTATAAATGTAATAATTATTTTATTTTCATTGTTAAATATTTGGAATATTAATGATAATTGGACATTGCTTGATAATCTCGAACTCTTCTTTTAATTTTTACTAAATGTATCTTGACGTCGATTTGTGCTTGATTCGCCTTACAAGAATGAGGCATTTCAGAGAAAATACAGTTGTCTTGTTTTCAGTAGCCCTTTACACTTTTCGTTAATGCAGCGCCATGTTACCACATTTTCAAGGCTACAGCGATATTGATAGTCATTATGCACAGATGATGGCTTTCCTTCTGATGTTTCAAAAAATCTTCAATACTGTTATTCATATTTAAAATCAGATCAAAATAACGGAGAGAAAAAAAAAAGCAAACACACCGAGCACCTAATCTAAAATAAACTTCCAAAAATGTTTCTAGCATTCTTGAAGAGAAATGATCAGTTTTACTGTGAGAAAAAAAGGTGAATATTTCAAGAAAAAAAACCTCAATCAACAATCATTCTCTTATCAATACGAGAAATGTGCACTCTCTATAGTCCCTCTAGATGCATGCCAAGTGTTCCTGCCAGAGGTAATGAAATCCCAGTAAACCTATAATGCGAGCGCAAATGACACTATTTAATGAGTGAGCGCATATGCGACTGAGCGCAAGTTCTACAATCCCACCATATAGCGTAGATTGTAAAATCGCCAAATTTTACATGCAAAGATAAAAGTTGTTACGTGATAACCCTTTTAAAGCTTGAGCGTAAATGAAACTATTGAATGAGGTAGCGCAAATGCGACTGAGCGCATCGGACACACAACCCCACTCAATGGGATCTAGCTTCTAGTATTAATTTGAAACCATCTGACTCTGTTCCAGTAGCATCTAGTTCAGTCAATCAGTTAAATTCTTCATCTCTCTCCCTGCAGCACTAGTCTGTGTAACCACGTCCATTGAATTAACTGGTTTTCAACTTGTTACGCACACGAAAACATTGCAAAATGTCTCTTTCCGTTGAAACAAAACTGCCACTAACGCTGAAAAAATTTCAAAATTTTAGACAGCATCACTTCGTCAAATTCGTTGCAATACAAAATATTGTCTCAAATGTGAAACAGCAACGAATATTAACCCAATTACCTCAGTTCAAACCAAATTGCTCCCTTTTGCTAACACTGTTTTCCATCTATAGTAGAATACCCGCCACTCCTAATGCCCCCTTTCATTCCCATCTGAGTTGAGTTGTTTTCCTCCTATTGTTTTCCCTCTTTTTCTTACCCTTTCTGAGTTGAAATGGTCAAATACAGTCGATGATAGGAAAATATAAAAAGAAGCAAAAACAGCAGATAAGAATAATTTCACCTAAGGTACGAAAGACGAGGGCTCAAGACATTTTTGATTCATAATGCTTACATTTTGAAAGGATCTCCAGAATGTGTTAAATCGGAACTGGAACTTTTTCACTTACCTGCTACTCAAACAGCCGTAGAAAACGGTCAATGGGTAGAATTTCATCCCTTATCCAATGTATTTGATTGAGGACCTGTTGAATTTCACATTTCTGGAAGTGGAAAAGAGTATCTCGATTTGAGTCAAACCCAGCTATATGGGAAAGCAAAACTTTTGAAAGCAGATGGTTCATCTATATTAAATAAAACTGATTCGAATGGTCCATCAACATCGTCATCTACAACTACATCAAACACACTAACTGCATCTGCATCAACAAAAACTAATATTGACCCTGTTAACTTATTTCTTCACTCACTTTTCAGTCAAGTAGATATTTCCTTAAATGATCGTCTTGTGTCTAATTCCAGCAATACATATCCTTATTGATCTTATATTGAGACGTTATTGAATCATGGTTACAATACAGCTTACATCTGAAATGTTTTAAAATGATAATGACAAAGAATTGGAAAAACGATCAAAATTTTTTGAATCGAGTGTTACAATGGATATAATCGGAGGATTACATAGTGTTATGTTTCATCAAGAAAGACTATTATTGAACTTAGTAGATGTGAAAATTAAATTGATTCGTAAACCAGAATTCTGCTTGCAAAGAGATGAAGGATACAAAGTTATGGAAAAAATCAATTTGTTGGTTCGAAAAGTTCGTGTCAGTCCTGGTGTTATTTTAGGTCACGTGAAAGCTTTGGAGAAAGAAACAGCAAAATATCCTATTAATAGTGTACTTTGCAAAGTATATTCTGTTCCTCAGGGAAGTATGTCGATGGTGCAAGACAATATTTTCGTGGGACAGATGCCTAAAAGAGTCATTATCTGATGTGTGGAAAATGATGCTTTTCATGGAACTTTTCAAAAATCAAGCATTTTGACACAAATTTTCACACGCAAAATTCAAGCATTTTGACATGAATTTAATAAGAATTTATGTAGATGGCCAGCCAGTCCCACATAATCCTTTCGAGTTGAATTTTGATAAAAATAATTATATCAGAGGTTATAATAGCTTGTTTTCTGGAACTGATAAATTCGATCAAGACTAAGGATTATTTCTATCTAGAGAGGATTATATAAAGTGAAATGTATTGTTTGCTTTTAATTTATCACCGGACCTTTGTAATGGTGATCATTTAAATCTCATTAAGCATAGCAATTTGAGATTGGAAATTAAATTTTCAAAGGTGCTTTTACAAATCATCTGTATGTTAATTTATGCCGAGCTCGACAACGTAATAGAAATAAACAAAACGAGGAATATTTTATACGACTTTGGAAATCAGATACATTACATTTTATCAAAAAACCCTTATACTTCACCATTTTTTCGTGGCGTATTTGCATTCGACACTATTCCTATCTTGAAAGAAAAGTCTGCTATTGTTGTGAATACCGACACATCATCTGAGCCAGGGTCCCACTGGTTAAGCTTTTACTTGGAAGCTGACAATCTTTAATTTTTTGATTCGTATGGAAATCCACCTGAATTTTATGGTCGACTGTTTTACGATTTCGTTACCCGTTATTCCTCTGTGTTATAGAATTCGACACCGATGCAAAGTCTTACGCCTAATGTTTGTGGAGCTTATTGAATTTATTTTATTTTAAAACGGTATCAAGGACAATCTTAGTATTCCATTGTAAGCAATTTATCCCATTGCCAGAAAAATGATTTTCGAATGTACCAATTTGTGCAAAACAGATATGGTGTAAGAATGATTTTTAGACAATAAATAAATTTATTGAAAGCTATTTAGTTTTTTGGTATAAATACAACCACTCACGAAATTTTCAGTTAGTAATCATGAATTCATTACATCTGCGTCACCCGTGCACCGCTCTTGTAGGTGGAGCAACAGGTTGTGGAAAGACACACCTAGTAAAGAAATTAATCGATTTTAAGATGATACATCATTTTCCCCCTAAAATAATTTGGTGCTATGGGGTTTATCAAAACCTTTGCAAAGAAATGAAGAATATGGAATTTGAAGAAGGACTGCCTTCTAATATCAATAGTATTTCGAATGCTGTAATTGTGATCGATGATCTAATGGCAGAACTTTCCAGTGACAATAAATTAAGCAAATTTTTCACTAAAGGAAGCCATTAATTTAATCGTAATTTAATTATCATTTTTATAGTTCAAAATATATTTCACAAAGGTAAAAAAAATGCGAGATATTTCACTGAATGCACATTACATGTTTTTATTTAAAAATCCCCGCGATCGTTCCCAAATCATACATTTAGATCACCAGCTTTACCCAAATAAAGTGAAATTTTTTCGTGAAGTATACAAGATAGTACCTCAAAAGTATTTTGCTATCCACAAATCGATCTAACACCCCAAACAGATGATTCATTGCGCCTGCGCACTGGACTTTTTCCAGGAGATAAATATTATGTATATCAGCCTCGTTAGTCATTTTATAACGCCAGAACCATGAGTCTTAGTCAGCAGTCTTAGATTTTGAAGGATTTCAACTCTCTCCGGGACGTTTTATTGTCAAAGAATTGTGCTGTGAATGATGATACTTTCTGTGTACAATGGATTTTTTAAACTTTTATTCTTTTGAAAGTTTGAACCATAGGAAACAAAGCACTTACTCTTGGATTACTAAATTTCTTCATCAGATCGAATGGAACGATAGTGAATTACCTTTTGATACCTTTCGCCGTGTGTTGACAGTCATATTCGAAACGTTTTCCTATATTTACATAAAAGGATTTTTAAAAAAATTCTTAGAATTTTTGACCGATCGCGAAATATTAAACCTTGATGATTTTGAATGTCCAAAAATAAAAGATTTACCGAGTTTTGATTTGCTGTGCCCCTACATGCACAGAAAAAGTTCCCATCATTGTTCCCTCTACAAAGCCAAAGCATTTGCCAAATATCTGGAAAGTATGTATATAAAAGCCCCTTGATGAGCATTTTTTTTATCAAATTAATCATCAACATGTGTACAACACAACAGTTAGAGTATTCGAAAGCTATTTGTAAAATTAAATCGAAGAGTTCAGTTTTCCAAACGTGTCCGAACAATGTTATCAAAGCTCTGTGCGAATGTGCACTTAATATACTTTGAGGAAATGTACCTCTCACTAAGAAACAAAAGAATAACTCCTTATAAGATAAATTTAAGAAAACTCTCGGACAAAGATACCCCTATATAAGAAGAGATAACTTCTCATTCAACATGGTGAAGGATTTTTATCTCTTTTGCTACCAGCTGCCATATCTGTGATTAGTTCTCTCATCAATGGAGTACACTAAGAAAATGGTATTAACACCCGAAGATCGAGAAGAATTTGTGGATCACTTATATGATTTAGATACTAAAATGCAAAATATTCTTCAAAAGAAGGATCTGCCAGAAATTGAGAAAGTAAACCAATATTTACAAATTCTTCAAAAATTTGTGAAAATACAACAACCTCAACAGGAAAAGAAAGAACTTCTTGAAAATCAAGAACCAGAAATAAAAGAGGATGCCATTATAACTCGGATTTTACAATCTGCCCCAGTTAAGTATTTGAATACTGCCAAGAATATTTTAGATTTCTTAAAAGCTAATCATTCAACATTATCGTGGCCTCCTCAAGGAGAAATTGTTTACAAGGGTCAACGCATGCCTCGAACTAACATCGTAAGTCTAGTAACAGATTTACTCTGGTATAGAAGGAAATCACCACCAGAATTCGAAGAATTTCATACAGCTTTAAAGGAAATGAACATCCCTGCAGTTTATATTGTTAACCGAAAAATATTTAAAGATAACCTTGTAAAAATGCCCAAATCAACAAAACGTATGTATGCTAAAAGAAATACATGGATAACATATTGATGTATTGTTTTTTTCTTTATTATGTGCAATAAAAATAATATAAAATTATATGGGTGTTTGTATTTCACTATGTTCAACTGTGTAAGATAGAAAATTCTGGCAAAAAGTTTTGAATATTCTGCAAATTTTTATTATTTTTGAAAAATAATGTAATCAAGTACAGAAGAAGTCATTACGTGAAAAAAATATAACTCAAAAATAATAATAAAAAAATGTATATAAAAAGCAATTTTTTATTTATTTCAAAGGAAAAAAAATTACATTTTCTCATCTCTGCTAGTAACCATATGGCAGAGTATTCAGGGCATCGAGAATAACACGTTTATCGTGCGCTTTTCTATGTTTTTTATGATCTTACCAGCTTTTACATCTCGTAAATCTTTCGTGGATTTCTTACAGTGATCCTTTCATCGCCAAAAGACTTTACAAGCTTTAGAACACTGTCAAAATTCAGTTGTAGGTTATTTTCGTAATTTAAAGAGAAACCTCGGATTTTGCATACAGATTTCCCGACATATGCATAATTCTTTGCTCCGCCTACAAAGAAATAAATGAACTCAGTTTTTAAGATTTGTTTTTAAATAAAATAAACTATACACTGAAAAGTTATTCTTTTTTTCTTATTAAATTAGAAAATATAGAATTATTTCCCCCCTTACCTGATACAAATTTTACAATGGTATCTCCCTCCAATTCATCTGTGAAGTCACCGAGATAATCACCTATCTTGGGATCATTTTTGCCGTTTGAAGCATAAATAATACTATCCGTATCGTAATAGAGTACTGATTCTCCTAGTTTTTTCTAATTTATGGTAGAGTTTCATCCGAGCGTGTGATGTTGTGAACGCAGTCAAATAAATATTTGTCTGATCTGATTGTGGAGAAAATTCTTCTTTCATCTTCCATTTCAAAACAGCAATCGAATCGTTCGGGAAATAAATATCAGTTACCTTTAAAGGAAGAAATATAATTTCAAACATATATATAAAAAATTTTTGTATTATATAAATGAAGAAAGGAAATTAAGTACCTCTTTTGTAGTATTTGTAAGGATTGAATTAAATTCTGGAAGAGAGGAGACCAAAGTGGTTTGAATTTTAATTTCTTTCATACCCCATCTCCCCCAAAAACTATTAATGCAAAGTTTGGATACTTGTCGTCTTCCTGAATATTTTACTATCTGGTCTGGATCCAGGACAACATCTTCATGGTCTTTGTAAATTTTTATATAAAGGGATCTTTTTGTAGCTGTTTCACATCTTTCTGGCCACCCTGAAGCTTCCTGTTTGGTTTTTAAAAACGTATTGATGTGCGATTTGAATAGAGGTGTTGATTGTTCCTTGAAGTGGTGTACTTCATACATTTTCATTAGTTTATAACCAACATCTAAGGCCTTTTGCACTTCGATTGTGACCCAAGTTCCTTTCGAGGCCCAATCTGTATCATGTTCACAAATATTGTTTTGGGTTTCTACACACTTGCAGCATAAAGGGAATGTCAATTTCCCATGTGATCTGTATGGTAGAACAGGATGATACAGCCTCAGAGGAGGTAAAATGGAACATTTAACAATGCCAAAATACTGAGAAAAATCGCCAAAATTACTAGTTATTATTTCCGGATGTCCTATTGGATATGGAGAATATTTGTTCACGAAGGGATAAAGACTGGTGAAATCTATGTATTTAGCTTCACTTTCATAAAATAATTTAGTAGTGTTCGTCCTGCCTCCGTAAAGGCCTTATCACACGGCAAAATACCGTCTACACTTTCGTCTACAAACGACCACGAAAGTGTAGACGAAGTGTACGTCACTTGAGCATTTGCTGTCTGGTAAACCTAAAAAGAAAGGTGCACTTTATGGTGCATTTATCGCTCTTTTTTCACTGCTTCTACTTAGTGAATATCTGCAGTTTTCTCATTTCATAACTCGTTGGATTCTGTTGCTCGAGTTGTTGAATTCTATTGAATTGCTCGGTGCAAAATGGATTTTGCTGAGACAGCGCTATTGTGCATTATCCTGGGAACAGTGCTAAAAGAGAAATCGAAGAGAAAATTGTGGTCGCGGAAATGGCTGCTTAGACGTAGACAGAAAGGCTGCTATGAAAATCTAATGAGAGAATTGACTTTGGAGGTAAGCAAAAAATTAGCTTGCATTTTTTATATAAATTGTTTGATAATTTTACGGAAGGATGCAGCTATAAAATGAATTCTCTATTATTATCTTTGCATAGAAAATGCACTGTCCTTTCTTAGTGCAGTAATTTTTTTAATTAATTTATTTGCAATACCTAAGATATGCATTCCAGATTTGTCTATTGATTATTTACTTTTAAGGAATTTTAATTATTAGCACATTTTGTATTAATGAACAGAATTGATATTGTTTGAATGTTCAAACCATTCAATCATATAATCTTAAAGTAGTTCAGTCTGAAAAATTAGAATTGCATTTTTCAATTTAGGATGCTGAAGGTTATAGAAGATGGCTAAGAATGAACACAGCATCATTCGAGTATCTTCTATCATTGGTATCTCCTTATATTTCTGGAAGAGATACGAACATGAGAATAGCCATCACTCCAGGAGAAACACTTGCTGTGACCCTGAGATACCTTGCATCTGGTGAGATTTTTTTCACTTATTACATTACTCTTTACATTAAAAAGACAAGCATTTTAATATTTAAATAACAAATATTTGTTTTCTTATCTTTATCTCTGATAATCCAGGTTTTCCCCAAAAATATATGGGTTTTTTTTTTCTCTCCATCTTTACATAATATAATTGAAATAGCATCTTTGATTTTTTTTAAATGCTTGCAAATAATTTTCAAAAATTTAAATTTCATTATTGTAGTTATCAAAGATGAGGGTATCTTCAGATATTGGATGAATAATGGATTGTATAAACCACAAATTCGATTTGTATGTTGCATGTAGTATTTTTATATTGTGTTAATGAAATAATACAAATTAGCATGTTTTTTATGTTCATTTACCTTTATAGGTGAAACACAATAATTATAGGTGAAACCCTTTCTACACTATTTACCTTTATAGGTGAAACACTTTCCAATTTCGAATTGCCCAAAACACTATATCAGGTATGTTGAATTTATTTGTATTTCCCTATATAATTTTTCACAGCATAAAATTTATATATTTCAAATTGGTGTGCAATGCACTTGTGAAAGTGTTAAGCCCAAATCATCGGCATGTGCCATCAACAAAGATTGAATGGGAAGCTGTGAGCGCCGATTTTTACACTATGTGGCAATTTCCTCAGTGCATTGGTGCTCTGGATGGAAAACATAAAAATTTCTCCCCCTCCAAACTCTGGCTCACTATACTATAATTACAAAGGGGACTTTAGTATTGTATTAATGGCTTTAGTTGATGCCAATTTAAAATTTCTTTTTGTAGATGTAGGGACAAACGATAGAATAAGTGATGGGGGTGTATGGGGAAAATGTAAATTAAAGTCAGCTCTGGATGAAAATGCATTAAATATTCCAGTGGCGAATACTTTGCCATTAACTAATACTAAAGTGTCCTATGTAATTGTTGCCGCTGATGCTTTTCCTCTGTCATTCAATCTCATGAAACCTCATCCTGACAGAGGCTTCAATGAAGAGGAAAGGATTTTCAATTATCGTTTGTCTCGAGCATGGAGGGTTTCAGAAAATGCATTCGGAATTCTTGCTGCTCGATTTCAAATTTTCAAGCAGAGAATTCCAACAACTCCAATGAATGCTACAAAAATAGTTTTGTCATGTTGTGCTCTACACAACTTTTTAATTTCTAATAATTCCAACATCTATATATCACCCTGTAGTATTGATGTAGAATTAATTGAGAATAAAGAAATTCAAAGGGGTGACTGGAGGCATTATGCATCTGAAGCCTTTGTTCCATTATTGAAGAGAAAAGGTAACCCTGGACAAATGACTAAAGATATCCGTAAAAAGTTCTGTAGATATTTTAATGGAGTTGGTGCCGTTATGTGCCTTTTACATTAATTTTTACATGCATTGTCTATTGTATATATTGTACTATTCAATTGGCATTTATTAAATTTTGCATAATAAAACTTTTTTTATTGTTGTACTCATTTTCAGTAAGTTTTGTGATAAAATTTGGAATAAATTGTTAATTAGTTATCTCATTAGCTTTCAATGTATGTAAAGCCCATGATAGTTTGAATTTAAAAAATTACAACTATTATTGCTATCTTATCAAACTTACAGATAAATTATGAAGCCTGTGCAATGAAATTCCATTATTCAGTAATAAATTCCTACTTCTATTGACATGTTTATTTTCAGCTAAGTTATTGTATTAGTTGAAATTAAATCATGAATATAATAAGGATTGTAAAATCAAACAAGTTGTACATTCATCAAATTTGAAAATGTTTTTCCTGCAATTTTCCCTCTGAATGTCTTTCATTCCTTTGTTGATCTTATTGTATCATTCAACTGGTTGTAATGGTTATTAAAATTTGTAAAATAATAAAGGTATTTTTTTATTATTCTTAATAACAGTTTTGCTGTTAATTTTTACAGTAATAATACGTTAACAAGCAAAAACACTTTTTACTGTATCTGCGTCTGTACAAATCATTTAATAAATATTGTTAAGTTTTAAGGTAATTCAGCATTTAGTCTCTCACTAGCTTTAAAAATTACTCTTTTTAAAAAAATTCAACTACAAGGCTGTTTTTTTTAATGCTTCAAATCTTTGTTAATTTGTTTCTATGGATCTTTCTCAATGCCAATACATAATCAGAAATAGATGTATCGTTCCAAATTAGCTGGTAATTTGTTCAATTTAAAAGAAGCCTGAATTTTATGGTAATAATAAAAGTATGACCGTTTTTTTTTTTTTTTTTTCAAAATAAAATAAATTTGTTTTAAAATTCATGATCTTCGTTTGTTGTGGGAATTAAAATTATTATCTTATTGCAGTAATAATTTAAAATTTATTTTAAAAATTTCAATACAAAATAAGGCATTAAAATAAACAGGTGCACATATGTATGAATGTTAAAAATGCTTTGAAGCATTTTCTCACTATGCACTATTTAAATAGCAAAAGTATTTCTGCTACTGTTTCATCTTTTTAATGTAAAAAGAATCATTCATATCTTATGATTCCCTCAAATGTACTGTATGGTAACTATTTCAAGGTTAGAAAACAGAATTAATCCTTATTAATTTTCACATTAACATAGGAGTTGAAATTATATAAAGGCTGTTAATGAACTATTTAAGAAATTACTATTATCAAAAGATTCAATATGTTCAAATATATTTCACAAAAAGAAAACATTTCAAATCAACATTTTTTTATTGTTATTATTATTTAAGAAAAAATATCTGGTTGGATCTCTCCAAATTCCATGAGAAGTTCAAATATTCTTCTGGTAAACTGTTCCCCATACGGTGGTGCCAGTTTTTTTAAAGTAGAGACAACAAGTTGTCCCACAGCATGGGGAACAGATTCCAAAGCATCACTTTTTTTTTTTTTAATTCTGTAGACATTATTTTCAGTATATCCTCCCCCACATTTGTTTGGCGGCGTCTTTTGGGAGGAGGACCTTGATTAAAATTGCTTGCACATCTTTCCTGATGTGTTGTTGATGAAGTCTCTGGGCAATTTTCTTCAACATATTCACTAGACTGTGGCACAAAGTTTTCATCCATTTCCTCCACAGAAATCGAAAAATAATTATATTTTACTATACATTGAAAAATTAATCAAAGGATACATAGAAATGCCCATGTTAAGAATAAAGGTACCACCCAACTCCTTCAAGAGATTAGATGCTAGACCCTTCTCTAATATTAATCGATTGATTGGTATACGGTTAATTAAGGATATGATCACTAATGATGTATTTAATAAAATTCAATTACATTAGATGTAAAATTCAATTACATTAGATGTTATTTAGTTATACATTCTATTTCAATTCATTTCTTGGCCAGCTTTTTTATCATTCAATTTTAAAAATTAAAGGTCAATGATTAAGCCTAATTATAACTAAATATACATATAAGTTATTCATCAACTAAATAAAAGCATTATATAAGAATTAAAAACCTTTTAGCAAAATATACCATTGGTTCTGAGCACTCAACATCAGTCGTGAATGAAATTAGACTCTGAGCAGCCTACATAAATTGTGTCTCTCAGGAACAGCAGTCTTTGATAATGCACCCTTTTTGGAGCAATATCCAGAGCTGCTGAACCTGATGGCAATCTTGCTTTTTTATCTTCTGGTTGGAAATACGATCTGAGTGCACAGAATTTCTTGCGAAGTATTTCTGGAATAAATTACAAAGAATTTAGTATGATATATATATATATATTTCTTTAATAAATATGTGTGTGTGTGTGCATCATAATGTAATTTTACATAGCTAAATATCTTTAACTCAAAAAATTATTTTACGCAATACCAAATTTAATTTTGTATAATTTGACTTGTAAATGAATATAGAATAAATTCTTCAAAATTTTGCTTTTAGTTTCATGAATAATAGGGTATATTTGTAAGAAAGTAATGCTGCATGTTAATACACATTTACATAAGTAAAACTCAATAATCACAAAAGAAAATTAATAATGAATACGGAAATAATGAGTTAACGCCACATTAACCATCTTGTCTAATTTAATGAATAATACAATTATATAACCAGCGTATGGTTCAATATAGTAAAAAAATTGTATCCCAATTTTTAAAATAGTTAAACTTCTTTATGCGTTTCATATTTTTCAAATATTTTAGCTGGGATTGAAATAAAAAATAATTCAGCAAAATAGATGAGATGCTTATAATTTGTTTTACATATACATACAGAAATTTTTGCCAGGAATTTTTTGTACATATTTAAAAGAATTTTAAAAATTGGTTAAATGCCGCCTTTCTGCATTATCATAAAATGTATTCGTATAAAACGTTTTTTGATCACAACATCATACCGAGAAACATAGAATGTTTCACCTACCTGATGTTAAGTGGTCCTCGTCTTCGGGCCATCTTCTTAACATATTTATTTTAATAGCTTCGTATAACGTTTTTAAAAAAGTTTTTTTAAGATAATGGGTATCAAGGGGATTCCAAAGAGCCGGCTTCTCCTGAACAAGGTCAATGAGAGCCGACTCTTTTTCATTTGTCCACAATATTTTTTTAGCTATTTTAGCATCGACGTACTGAACGAATGGTGGAAATAATCAAACTACTTTTCACAAAGCAGTTGGCGTCAGTCGCGCCATTCTTGGCACACTACGTCACTATCGAAGTTTGACATGATTGGTTGAATTTCATTTGCAAACGATATTTCCGTCACTATCGTCTACATTTTCAAGCTGGTTGAAAAAAGCTCACGATGATGGAAAACTTGCTTGACCGGTTGCCTGCGGGTAAAAACGAAAAATTGTCCACGAAAGTGTAGATGGTATTTTGCCGTGTGATAAGGCCTTAAAAGGTATCCCGAGGATTCAGCCTTTCCACTATGTTTAATTTATTACAGAAATCTCTAACGTCTATTTTTATAAGCCTTCTCTTGCGCTTTCTTCAAATGAGCCCACGTCGGAATTTTGGATACAGGATTGATATTTCTATAAAAACATTTATCGCAATCATGAAAAAAACATCCATAAAATTGAAAAATAGTATTGGTTTCCTCACAAAACCCATCTACGTAAGCACTCAATATTTCTTTCTCCTCTTTCATTTAAATCATGGCATATTTTAATCCCCATAGTATTTTCCAAGTACATCAGCGACTCTACTGACTCTTTACTGAAATTAACTTTTGTTACGTAACCTCTGACCGGAACCATGGGAATATGTTCTTGGGGTATGTGTTTACTTCTATAGACGGCCATACACGCCGATGCTATAGTTGTGTATGAAAATGGATCTACTCCGTTTATTGTCATAAATTCGCTCCGGAACTGTAAGCAGCATCTTCTTAAGAAGTCTACATCTGACCTAAATATAAATAAATACATTTTCTTTCAATGACACTTATACATAAATCACTTATGAATACAGTTACTAATAAGTATAAACAAAACACATAAATTTAATTAAAAATAAATGTGCTCTCCTTATTTAAATAAAAACAAAGTTCATGAATTTAATTAAAAATATATCTTACTTGCAATATTCATATGAAGTCAAAGGGTTGCTCTTTCCTTTGATCGTACCATTTCAGGAACTTCTGACGGTCTTCGGGACTCATGAAATTCGGTGTGTAACTATCAACATCTGGAAGACTTCCTAAAATCGTGTTCCTACGACCTGTGGCCTTCACAGATGTGGTCCTAAAACTGTCATCCTTCCTTTCGTGGTGCCACCTCCCGTCTGTCTTGCTGTTCCAACGATCCGTAGTCTGAAGAAAACAGCTTCCCGTTCTCACATCATTTCCAGAGCTCTCTGCCGGAGGTTGATATTGCTTTTGGAAGTATTTTTAAATAAAAGTGAATGAAATGCTTGAGTCAGATAGTGACCAAGAAAAAGCTTGTACTGCAGCAGCTTATGTGCTCTTAAGTGGCGACTACTTGAGAAAAAAGATGGAGAAGCGCAAAAGACGTTGGTGGATGACTTCATTGAATGAAAGTCGAAAAAGGTATTCATAATTTTGATTGTAATAAATTATTTAAAAAATTTGAATAAATCGCTTAAACTAGCTGCATTTAATCTAACTGCATATATTTGATTACAGATACAGCGCTACTGATATGCTGAGTGATTTAAAACAAGAGCCCTCAGGCAAATTTGAAAATTTCTGCCGAATGTCGGCTACTGATTTTGAATCTTTAAAAGGGAAAAATTGGAAAATTTATTGCGAAGGAAAGTACCAACATGAGAGAGCCAATTCCGATTCAAGAAAGGCTTGCTGTTACCTTAAGAGTTTTCGCAACCGGTTATAGTTATGCCAGCCTGTCTTATTTATTTAAATTTTCAAAACAGACTATATCTAGATGCATAGATGATGTGTGTAAAGCCATCATACAAGAGCTGAAAGAAGAAATAAAGGTACGAGGCACTAACTTACTTAAAAAAAATTTTGTTTATGAAAAAGCAAAAGCAAAGTAATTTTAAAAAACAAAAGCAAAGTAATTTTAAAAAATAAACTAAGAAGTTATCATAAATATTATGAAATGCTATATTGCTGAAAAGGTATAAATACTTTTTTTAAAGCATGGCAGTAAAATAATCATAAGCATTGATGATGTTTAAATTAGTTTTATTCACTGTTCACATACAGCAATAAATACTGCTGTGCTCACACAAATCCCACAATTATATATACATATATTTCTTTTTACTTCATTGCCATTTTTATTCACCTTTTGTACTTACTTGAACAAGAATTAGAGATAGTTTATGTCTTATCAGAATTGGAAATAGATATTTAGTTGGTAAGTGCATTTCAATAGACAGAATCTTTTAAAAAATATTTTAAACCAATTTTTTTCAATGAAGTATGACTTAAGAAATTATTTTTATAAAAACATTTCAATTTTTTATATGTAATTAAAGTATGTTGCAGTATTTAATGAATTCACATAACTTTGGTAATGCTATTGTATCACCCACTTGGATTTTAATATTTTTACTTGCATATTATATATTAATATAATATGTAAGTATTATTTATTAATATAGATTTTTACTTATATATCATATATTATTACACTTTTAAAAATTAATATAAAAATACATTTCTCTCCAATAAATTTCATGCATAATTTTCTCATATCTAGTATTAACTCAAAATAGTACCAAAAGATTGGTTAAAAATTTTATAAATACTTTCTTTACCGTACTAAAATAATTATACTGTATGAATATATTTTAAATTTAATATTATTAATAGATATAATGATTACCATTTTTAATTCTACTACATTTTTTCTTATCTAAAATGTATGGTTTGTATTAGCATACATTTGATTTGAATTAGTATATGAATTTGATGTCTAAGATATTTAAAAGTTATGAAAATGTTCACCAAAAATATCATATATTAAGAAATCTTAGATATTAATGATAATATATATACAAAAAATACAGTTTTGATAAGCATTTTATAAATTGAAATTCGGATTTTTTTTTTTTTGAAATAACTTATTTTTTTCTATTAAAACTGAAATTTTGATTTTCATTTTGTTATGCACTAGTCTGCGCTGGTAAAAAGTTAGTAATAGAAAATGTTTTTGGCTGCTGTTTCCTTTTCTTGAAATTAAACATCAAGTTATTTATTTCGTGAATTGCTGTTTCTCTCGTCTCAGAGCCTAAAGCTCTGAGTTGATAGCACATCAACTGGAAAAATTAAAAACTTTCATCTTTGATAGCTTTTGGTTTTGCAGCAATTTCCTTCAAAAAGTGAAAAGCCTGGTCCATCCGTTTTTGGATGTTAGCTGATTTCTCAATTTTTCTCTGTTGCCGGACCACTTTGAATAGCACCATTCCCTTCATCCTGGGATGAGCTGGAAATTGACGAGTGAGGCTAGATGGTGTTTCCTCATCAATATCCACTTCAGAAATATTTTCTAGTCTCTGAAAATAAAGCGTAATTTTTAGCCTTATTGAAATCCTGCTGTTTATTACATTTGCATAATTTGCTGTTTATTACATTTATAATAACTTTATATTTGTGTTTTAAATTTACATATTAAATGTAAAATATTTTTTTTTCAGTTGCCAAAAAATGAAGATGAGTGGCTGTGCATACCACAGCAATATGGAAATCAGTGGAAGTTTCCGAGCTGTTTGGGAGCGATTGACGGGAGACGCGTTGTAATACAGTGCCCAAATAATACATCTACAGAGTTTTTTTAACTATAAAGGGACTTTTAGTGTGGTACTACTGGCTCTAGTAGATGCACGTTATTGTTTCTCGTTTGTGGACATTGGATGTCAAGGGCGGATAAGTGATGGAGGAATTTTTAATAATTCAGCTTTGTTAACGAAATTGAAAATGGGACAACTGAAACTTCTGCATGAGCGAAAATTGCAGCCATTAGGTAAACATTTGCCGTATGTCTTCCTTGGCGATTCAGCATTCGCCTTAAGTCGTCACATGATGAAGCCATATCCTGGTAATTTTGATAAGTGGAGCACACAGAGAATTTTCAATTACAGGTTATCTCGAGCATGCAGTGTAGTTGAGAATGTTTTCGGCATAATGGCACCAGTTTTCAGAAAACCGATGACCTTACAACCGGACAAAGTGAGCAATGTCACTCTAGCGTGTGTCCTTTTGCATAATTTCATGCGAAAAAGTGCATCATCATCGTCATCTTATTCTCCACCAGGTACATTTGATACCGAAGCAGATGGGGAAGTTGTTCCCGGATCGTGGAGAAATGACCAAAGAGGAATGACTTCCTTCATGCCCTTTAAGAAAGCACCTAGAAAATCGGGAGAAATAGCCATATCTACTCGCAACTGCTTTGCTGGCAAATTATCTTGGAATTAATTATCTTGGCAAGATAAATATTGTTAATTTTTTTTGCTTTCTATTTGATATTTATCAATTTAAATTTAATTGTGAATATATATTTCTTATTAAATTGCACTGGTTTCTATATTTTATTATTTATATATATAAGATATAATTTATATATTTCGTAATAAATATGTCATAAATTGCATTTTTAATATTTAAAATTACCTAAAACATTAAAAAAAATCTTTATTAACCTAAAATATTCATAATTACTGCAACTGTCATAAGAAATTTGTGCAAAATTTTAATGACCGTCCCTGAAAGGATTAAATTGCAATTTCTTTTCTTAGACATTAAAGTATGCTAATACTGTTACAACATCTTTGAATAAATACTTGAAAAATTTATACTAATAGTGAAGGAAAATGCCATATTTTCTGCTATACTAATTTAGCTGTCACACAATTTTTTTCTCTAATCTTAATCACTCGACTCATTACATAGGTTCATGTAAATAGTAACTACTTTCTAATCTTAATTTAAATTTAAAATTTCTTAGTTGATATAATTATTAATTATCTTTATAATTAAATTAGAGTTAAATTACTAAACAAATATTAAATAAGAGTAACTTCAAATATTAGAAAAAAAAACAGAAATAAGTTAATAAGAACAGACAATGAATTTCTTATCTCAGATTTTTGGTAGTCCTTGGCGTATACACAGAATGAAGAAACGATTGCACTTTTTGGTACGCAAACCATTCCGGCTTATAAATTTCATTAGTAGCAGAACCTGTTCTAATACTCTCTCTCACTTTCATCGCCAGCTTTCTGAAAGTGTACATTAAATTTTCTTTCTTTTTTTAAAATAAATTTAAAGAGCATTCAATGCTCGTACTGCACTGAATTCGTCTCCAGGCATCATGTACCTGGGCCCGATCTTTGGCATGATTTTTTTTTATTTGGTATTTGGTTTGGAATAATGATCAAAACCTTTGTCATAATGTGAGCAATAAAAATGTTCCAATAAGAAACCACACATGTTTTTAATTAAGTCATAATGACTATTATGATACCACAAAAAGAGTTTAAGAGTTTTTTCCACACCTTTATAAATTACCTAAAATCGAGAGAGAAAAAAAAAATTCCTTTTTAGTTACATTTAATTTATTCATTTATATATAAAAAAATATATAGCTCTAAATAAAATACTAGAACATTTGAAACGAAATAAACGATATAACAACAGCTAAAACATTAAAACAGTTGAAACAAAATACAAATGAAAGTTACATTTTTTTAAAAAAAAATTGATTCGATGGCACATATTTGTCTTTAATAAAAATGAGAGAGAGAGAGATTAACCTTGTAAAAATGCTCTGCTGAAATGACGTGTACTTGAACATCCAAGAGTTCTTCAAACTTTTTAATTTCATTTAGACCACAAGGTTCTATAAGGACACTAGAATCTTCATGCAGCTTGGATCTTTTGAAGCGGCTTGCGTCCATTCCGGATGGAGTTGTATTGATGATGCTTAGTAACAGCTGCATGGCCAACGACAATGGTTCGAGCACGCACAACAAATATCTTCATTATCTGTAGGAATGGTCGCAACACTGTTCTTTCGCAGAAGATCTACTTCAATGTTCAAAATTGACTTTCTACCGGCACCAGTGGAGCGTCTTACAGTTACGATGTCAAAAATCAGCTTCTCATCCATACGGAGCGGTTTTTTGCTTTGAAGCACTTTACAAATTTCATACAAAACTTTTTCCACCGCCATTTCTTCTACGGTATTTAGAGAAGTACTTATTGGAAAGTCCAGACGAGGAGCAAACACACAAATTCTTATCAGATCTCGAGGACTGAGACCTTCAGTTGAACGTTGAAGGATTTCCTCGATTAACCGGCTTAATGTATCTACAAGCTTTATTAACAATTCACCCCACACTGCGAAAGCAAATCCATGAGGATTAGCCATCGCTTCAAAGATGATTTGCTACCCTTGGTATTTTTTACATTATCTGGATTTCTTTTTATGAATAATTATACCCTAAGAGAAAAAAAAAGGGGGGGGGAGTTATAACTTATAAAATGCAAAACAATTTCTATACCTAAGCATCAAAGTAATATCATGAATGCAAGAGTAAACAATATAATAACTTCTTACCGAGTCATCGAAGGAACCATTCTCATTATTTGCATGTTGAACACTGCTTGGCCCTGGTATCGCTGATGTGCCATCCAATATTTTTCTTCTTTTAGTGGAAACCTGCAAACAGAAAAAAAGTTTTCGAAAGATATTTAATATTATATTTTAAAAAATCAATATAATAGGAGTAGTCATACCTCATCTATTTCCTCTGGCAAACTGTCACGTTTAGCTCCCTTCCCACTCCGATTCTTTTCAATCAGAAAAGAATCTAATTTCATTTGTTTTAAGTTGCTTTTCCTAACATAAAAAAAATAATCATTAGTATAGTATTATTTTTATATAAAATTATATTCAATATAAATAAATTACGCATAAAGTTATATTTTATATAAAATATTAAAATTTATCTTTTCGATACCTTATTCTCATTATTTAGTTCAGAGAAAACGCCATGTGATTTGAATTCATCTGCAACTTCGAGAATTCTTCTAATGCTTTGCATATTTCTTCATCATACGGCCAGAAAGATTCATCAAATACTTCTTTTTCAGTTGCCTGACAGGAAAAAAAAATTAGAAATAAACAAATAACACATTAAGTCTTGAAAGCTATATATATTTAAAAAATACGGATATAATCTATTTAAATTTGACAACACTCGTGCTGCCATCTATCGATTGAAACTATATTGCAAGAATTAAAATAGATTTTGCACTCATGTTTCTAACAGAAGAGCAACATTAGGTTATACTGACCGCATAGATCACTGAAATTGATCTATGCGTTATGATGTAGAAAAACAATGAAAATTATGCATTAAACAACTTCTTTGATAAAAGAATGCCAATATCAAGAATAAAACAGCATGATAATTAAAATGGTACCATTGAAAATATGATGAGCTCTTACGGTATCCTGATTGTAATAATTTTGCAGCATTTGTATAGCATGCATATTAAAGATTTTAGCATCAAATAGACTTCATGATAAAATATATGACAACCTTTATGAACTTTTGAAAGTCGTCTGCACCTTATCAGTCTCTCAAGTGCACAATGAAAGGGCACTTTCACAGTTGAAAATCGTTAAGAATAGATTAAGAAATTCATTATCTGAGGAGAACTTAGAATTCTACATATTGCTTTCAACTGAAAGGGTGTTATTCGATTATTTGGATTCAGAAATAATCATTGATAGATTTTCACAATCAATTATAAAATTAAAATGCTTGTTGACTTTCTTTAAAGGAATGAACCACATGTAATATATTTTTGAATTGTTAAATTTCAACAAAGATAAGTATTATTTAAAAAACTATTGAAACTGATAGATAGTTTGCACTTTAATTTAAACTTTGATAAAAAAAATTCTCAAAATAATAATACAGTTCTGAAATTTTTGAAGGCTATATATCTTATCAAATCTAATTTAAAATTCAATATTAATTTGCATTTATATTTAATATTTCTTACTCCCTTAAATATGTATAATACTTATATGCTGTAATTAGCAATATTACTACCATCTTTTAAATTGGGAAAAAAGGTATGCTAATTTATTGATTAAAATTATATATATATATATATATATAT